>VCII01000316.1:60000-153647 GCA_006030095.1 Triplophysa siluroides | reverse complement strand
ATTGTCACAAGACATATTTTAATGGTTTAGGGATTCGCTGAAATATGAATTTGAGAGAAATTACATCCACAGATTTGGCCGCATACACTATATTTGTACATGATGCTTTGTCAGAAATTGGGAGGTGAGGGTTCATTTATCAACATCAGTCTCCGAGGCCCCAGTCTAAAATCGGATGTGAACGCGGTATTGTTATAGATAAAAGATAACTGATATAGCCCATGATGAAGTGCTTAAGAGAAAATAATGCACTTATTCTCACCCAGCAACATGACTAACAAATTGTGTTTTGCTATTTGTTTAGCACATTTTCTCGACCCCATGGCAGAGCACGCTGTTTTAGAAAGCAGGGCTGACGATATACAGACTCTGCAGGTCTCACATCTCAAGAATGTGTAGGGTTCAATCACGTTTTAAGGTTTGAGCAGGCATTAGATCTAAAGATTGTGGTGTTTCACAGGGCAAATGGTGGAAAGTTAGAGATGTACAAAAACCCACGACGAGCCACATGATAAGACAGTGTTTCTATACCTGCATGACGGCCATTATCATATGATACAATATGTGCAGGCGCACCTTATCTGTGCAGTTACTGTTACAAAGGTTTTACAATTAGACTGAGTCATGATTGTAAACTGTGATGCTGGTAAACACATTGCAAATATTATTTTTTTTTTTTATTTTTTTTTTTTTTTTAGACCAAGATGGCGGCGCGTGAACATCGCGAGGCTCAGCGTCTCTCCAGTTTTAGCATTATATAGTGTTTTTCCTGCTCATCTCGGGCCTGTTCGTTCAGAACAGTTGTGCATTCACATCGTACACCGGTATGAGCTTTTGGATATCGGTTTGCGCATTCCCGGAAGTTATATCAGCAACATTCAACTCGTCCCTGAGATCGCCAAAACACCCGATGCTACGCACCCCACACGGCCGGACGGAAGTGCTCGCCGGCGGCGTCGAGATCGTAAACAAAGGCGGGGGATGCGCGGAGGGTTAAGAGCTAAGCTAAAGCTAACACCACACCGGCTCTCTTTACCCAGCATTTTCCTTGCTAATGTACGATCATTAGTGAACAAAATGGATGAGATTCGACTCCGCATCATCAACAACAAAAGACTTTTGAACTGCAATGTCATAATCTTCACGGAAACATGGCTACACAGCGGCGCACCGGACAACGCTATTGAGCTAGCGGGCTACAACACACACCGGGCGGATAGAACGGCAGAGGAATCCGGTAAGACAAGAGGAGGTGGATTGTGCATTTATTTCAATAAAGCTTGGTGCACGAACTCTGTTATTGTCGGGAGACACTGCTCGGCTAACCTTGAGTTTCTCATGGTTAAATGTAGACCGTTTTATCTGCCACGGGAATTCACTTCCACCATTATAACGGCAGCTTATATTCCACCGGATGCTGATGCCAAGCTTGCTATGAAAGAACTTCATGCAGCCATCAGTAAACAACAGACTGCTCACCCGGAGGCTGCATTTATTGTTGCGGGAGATTTTAATCACTCTAACTTAAAGACTGTGCTCCCTAAATTTCACCAGCATGTTTCCTGCCACACAAGAGGAAACAAAACTTGGATCATGTCTATACAAACATGGCTGAAGCTTACGCCGCGACCCCCCCCTCCCCCACCTGGGTCAATCTGATCACCTTTCTTTGTTCCTCACCCCCAAGTATTCACCTCTCATTAATCGTGTGAAGCCATCAGTGAAGACCATCAAGGTGTGGCCTGCGGGGGCAGACTTTACACTCCAGGAAAGGTTTCTACACACAGACTGGAGTATGTTTGCTTCTCAGGCCACCAGTGGCTCTCACACGGACATAGACAGCTACACCTCCTCTGTATTGGACTACATCAATACCACCATTGATAGTGTCACAACTCAGAAGCAGATCACCATATACCCCAATCAGAAACCATGGATGAACAAGGAAGTGCGCCACCTGTTGAAAGCACGCAACACTGCCTTCAGATCAGGTGATGCACAGGCCTATAGTACTTCCAGGGCAAATCTGAAGAGGGGCATCAGAAAGGCCAAGCACTGCTACGAGTTGAAGCTAGAGGAGCATTTTTCCAATTGACCCTCGACGCATGTGGCAGGGCATCCAGGCCATAAGTGACTACAAACCCAACCACTCCATCCCCATAACCACAGATGCCGCCTTCCTGAGTGAGCTTAATGACTTCTATGCACGCTTTGAGAGAGACAATAAGGAACCCGCCACCAGGCTCACACCTTCTACTGACCACCCAATCATCACACTAAATTCCAAAGATGTTTTCACTGCACTAAGCCGGATAAACGCGCGCAAAGCTGCTGGCCCAGATGGCATCCCTGGTCGCGTACTCAGGACATGTGCGGAGCAGCTCGCTGGGGTCTTCACGGACATCTTCAACCTGTCCCTCGTCCAAGCAGTGGTTCCAGCGTGTTTCAAATCCACCTCCATTGTGCCCATTCCCAGAAATTCTAGCCCGACATGCCTGAATGACTACCGCCCTGTAGCACTCACACCCATTGTTATGAAGTGCTTCGAGCGGCTGGTCCTGTCACACCTAAAAGACTCTCTACCATCCACACTGGACCATACCAATTTGCCTACCGTAGCAATAGGAGCACAGACGATGCGGTGTCTATGGCGCTGCACTCCATGCTCACACATCTGGACAATAAGGACACTTATGCACGCATGCTGTTTGTAGACTTCAGCTCTGCATTCAATACCGTCATCCCTTCCAAGCTAATCATCAAACTTGGAAACCTAGGCATTAACAACTCAACCTGCAACTGGATTATGGATTTCTTGACGAACAGGCCTCAGCTTGTTAGGTTAGGCAACATCTGCTCCACCACAATCACCCTCAACACTGGTGTACCACAGGGCTGCGTACTGAGCCCCTTTCTCTACTCCCTTTTCACACTCGACTGCAGGCCTGTGAATGGATCTAACTCCTTCATCAAGTTCGCAGACGATACAACAGTGATTGGTCTCATCAGCAACAACGATGAGACTGCTTACAGGGAGGAGGTCCGTCACCTGGCCACATGGTGCTCAAACAACAACCTGCTCCTTAACACCTCCAAGACAAAGGAGATCATCGTGGACTTCAGGAAGGCGAAAGGAGGCACACACAGCCCCATCCACAATAATGGGATTCGCTGTTGAACGTGTTTCCAGTTTTAAGTTCCTGGGGACTCATATTTCGGAGAACCTGTCCTGGACCACCAACACCTCATGCCTCGTCAAGAAGGCTCACCAGCGTCTCTTCTTTCTGAGGACACTGAAGAAGAACCAACTGTCTTCAACTATCCTGGTGAACTTCTATCGCTGCACGATAGAGAGCATCCTAACCAACTGTGTCACAGTCTGGTACGGGAACTGTTCTGTTGCTGAGCGCAAGGCACTGCAGCGGGTGGTGAAAACAGCCCAGCGCATCACAGGGACTACACTCTCTTCCATTGAGGACATCCAGAAGAAACGCTGCCTGCGTCGAGCTTGCAGCATTCTCAAGGACTCCTCTCACCCCGCTCACAGACTGTTTACTCCTGCCTTCCGGTAGGCGCTTCAGGTGCCTCCGGACAAGAACCAGCAGACTAGGAAACAGCTTTTTTCCCAGAGCTGTTTCATTATTGAACTCTGCCCCCCACTGATTTCACTACCCCTCATAACTTTAACTTAATGCTGCTATTACATTGTTTACATTGCACTACAGGGCTGCCATGCATGACTGAACTGTACACACCAGTACTTCATGTATCTGCTCTACCGGACTGTTTACACACACATAGCATCATTTGCACTCTATACTGCTCACTTGCAGACAAGGAATATTATACTGAATGCTCATTTGCACTAATGGACTACTCTCATAACTGCATTACCTCATCTACTGCACTGTAACTTCAATAACTGCACTAACTCATTGTAGTGGAATAGGCGCGGCGAGACCGTGGTTCGAGACCGGTGAGTAATTGTTAAAGAGCGCCAGCTGTGCGCACACCGGGCTCGAATCACGTAGGAGATTGGGAGCATATAAAAGGAATGAGCGACCGGACCGTCGAGGAGAGAGGATCGGGCCCGGACACATGTTAAGTTGATTTATGTTTTATGTTTGTATTGCCGGCAGTTGTCCGTGAGGGGAGGCGGGAACCGGCAGACATTTAAATAAAGTTTTAATAAAATAAACAAACAAAACACAGAAGTAAATAAACAGCCGGCAGCCCCTCTGGTATGACACACTCGAAGGAAAGATCTTTGACTTCAAGAAGGAGATTGGCTTGTACTGCATGAATGATGTTGTTTTACTTCGTGATGCTTGCATTAAGTACAGGAAGGAGTTCATTGAATGTACACAGCTAGATCCATTCAGCTTTACAACTTAAGCATCCTGCTGTATGGGTGTCTTAAAATCACACTTTCTCACCCCTACACAATAGCCCTGACACATAATAATGCCTACATACACCAGCACAAGACATTCTCGAATGTTTCGATTGAGTGGGCTTGAATATGTGAAAAAGACACGTGATGTGGACATTCACCACGCATTGACTCATGGTGAAATGAAGTTTGGAGGTTTCTATGTTGATGGCTATTACGAACAATCTGGTGTAAGGAAAGCACTAGACTTCGGAGGGTGCTACTTTCATGGCCACAGCGATTGTTTCAGACCTGATTATATCAATCCACAGTCCAAACTGCCTTTTGGAATACATTTGAATACATTTGGAATACAATGTTTAATGACAGGCTTGAGGTTTTGAGGAAATCATACAATCTTGGTGTTGAGGTCATGTGGGAGTGTCATTGGCGGGAGCTTAAGAGAACTGATCCTGATGTAATTCACTTTATGTCCACTTACTCTGCACCTGAAAGATTGAAACCCTGTGATGCATTGTTTGGAGGCCGTACAAATGCTTACAAGCTGTACCACAAAGCTGCAGAGGGAGAGAAGATTAGGTATGTTGATTTTACCAGTCTGTATCCATTTGTTCAGTCTCGAAGGCCCTACCCCATTGGCCATCCTGAAATAATCTTCAAGGATTTTCAAAATATTGAAGATTATTTTGGGCTAGTCAAAGCTAAGGTCCTTCACCACGAGGGTTACTCCATCCCGTGTTAGCCTACCGATGCCACGGAAAACTCACCCTTTGTCGCACCTGTGCAGAAGAGCTAAGCAAAGTTATGCCTTGCACACACACAGATGAGGAAAGATCGATTTCCGGGACATGGGTCAGTCTTGAATTGTTGAGAGCTATTGAAATTTTCGAGGTATGGCATTTTCCACAAAAATCTGACAATCTGTTTGGCGGATATGTGAAAACATTTTGCGTTTTAAACAGCAGGCCTCAGGTTACCCTCACATGTAACCACTGAGGAGGACTAACAGGCCTACATCGACGACTATCACCAGAAAGAGGGAATTCAGCTGGATCCTCAAAAAATCTATCACAACCCCGCCCAGCGTTCAATAAACAAATTATTGCTTAATTCGTTGTGGGGAGGTTCTCCCTCAGAGAGAATATGCCTAATTGTAAGCTTTTGCAAAGTGCTTCGGATTTTTCTCAGTTTATCTTTGGTTTTCAGTATGAGGTGAATTACTGTATTTCATGTTTGTGTCTGATGAAGTTGCTTTGGTGCAGTACCGCCATGCAGAAGGGTCCGTTTACGAGACTCGCAATGTTAATGTTTTCATCGGGGCGTTTACTACAGCGCATGCTCGGCTGGAGTTGTACAACCTCATGGACAGGTTGGGCGATAGGCTACTGTATAGTGATACGGATAGTGTCATCTACGTGTCTAGAGATGGAGATTGGGAGCCGCCTCTGGGGCCTTATTTAGGTGATCTTACAAATGAACTTGATTCAGATGATTTTATTTTAGAAGTAGCTTCTGGAGGCCCGAACACCTATGGCTATAGGACTTCTAAGGGAAAGGTAACGATGAAGCAAAGGGTATAACCCTTAATTCAGTGAATTCCAAAGTCATTTCACTCGACTCCTTAATTGGTCTTGTTGACAGCTATGTGACATCATCTGACAGCACTCAACACCTCCTTGCTCACACAGACAGTATTGTCAGGAATAAAAAGAACTTTACACTGAGAAACAAATCAGTTGTTAAAAGGTTCAAGGTGGTTTATAACAAACAAGCTTCTCCCTGATTACACAACTCTTCCTTATGGGTACTAATGTTTTTGGGTATCGGGGTGCAAGAGAGGGTTTTGATTTCAGATTTCAACACCCGTTCTCCTGTGTAATAAGTGGACCTTCCAACTCTGGGAAGACGTATTTTGTCAAAATGTTGCTACAAAATGCCAGGAGTCTGATTTCTGAAAACATTGAAAATATTGTGTATATATATGATTGTTGGCAACCTTTGTATGATGATTTGCTGAAAATGTATGGCATTAAATTTATTGAAGGTATACCACAGAGTCTAAATGATGATCGTTTGTTTCCACCCAACAAAACAAATGTTTTAATTTTGGATGATGTTATGAAAGATGCTAGTGGGAATTCTGAAGTTGAAAGAGTGTTCACAAATTATGTACACCAAAAATCTGAGTGCATTGTATATTGTTCAAAACTTATTTTGTCAGGGTAAGTCCAGTAGGACAATCAGCTTAAACACCAATTATTTGGTGTTGTTTAAGAACCCCAGAGACAATACCCAAATTAATGTGCTAGCCAGACAGATGTATCCCAGAAACACAAAGTTTTTTATGGAATGTTATCAAGATGCTACCAGCATTCCTTTCGGCTATCTAATGATAGACTTTAAAGCGAAAACACCGGAGCAGTATCGTCTCAGAACAGATCTGCTCTCACAAAATCCTGTTGTATACACTCAGAAAAGAAGACACTAACGTGACTGGAGATGTCTGCAAGACTTGTAAGAAACATGGCTCTTTTAAAGTTGTTATTAAAAGCTACACCTAAACAGAGACGTGTTATTTTAGAGACAGCCACAGACAAGTTCATTTTAACGTACTTCATGGTAATGTTCCACTAACACCACAGCAATATCAGAAGCTGAAGAGAAGAAGAAGCGAAATCAAAATCGTTGCGGACAAAAAGGTTGGATTTAGAAGAAAAAGAAGGTTTATCAATCAACAAGGAGGCTTTCTTTTACCCCTTTTAAGCGTTGCAATACCGTTCATTACCAGTTTAATTGCTTCTAATTAATTATTGATGGAGTATGCGGAAAAGATGTTTCTAGTATCCCAAAGCCAGTTGGATAAGATCAAGACTGGTACCCCGCGTGAGACTATTCAACAGGTCGATGAGAATGACTTGGACATGACTATAAGAAATATTCTGCACCGCCCTGATCTGGGGCCATATGAAAAAGCTAAGATGTACACCGCTGTTTTACAGAGATTTTTAACACTCTCTAAACAAGAATTCCAACACAGGGATTCCAACACATTAACATTAACCCTTCCACAGTCTGACCACATTGAAAAAGAAAACCCTTCTGTGACAGATAGTTCGAGTGGTGATGTTTCGGATAATGTTGTGGATGACATTTTAAAAAATGTTCCAAAGAGGTGTGTAAAAAATGTTCAATACATTTTAGCTAAAGAGACCACATCCTGGGCTGATTCAGGCGAGTTTGTATTTAAAGGCATAACAATCCCTGGTTCGCACATGTACGATTTACTTAAAGGCGTGACAGCTCCGCAGAAGATTGCTGATGAACGGAGACCACCTGGGTGGAACGAGTTTCTGGAGGCTGTTGCTATTTTAAATATACCATACTCTATGGTGCCAAACCACTATGTCAGACATGCAGTCAACTCATTTAAACACAGATTGATGCCGACTGTAACCATCTCACCTGAGAGGGTTAGAAAAAGAATGCGTACGAATGCTCCGTTGACACAATCAAATTATTCAGAAGGCATGTATTTCAATCACCCCCTCTTAACCCGGGTCGGTGGATGAGTTTTTAATCTCTGAGATTTGCATGATTTTTGTTGATTTGTTATTATATGCATTGTTAGTAGTTAGTTAGTGACACACCTCTCTGGGTGGAACAACTTCACTTTAACGGAAGTGTATCGTTCATAGAGATCACACCATTTAAACATTTTATCAACGCATGAAAAAATATTGTCAAGCATACGAACATCTTTCCACTGAAACAAAAATATCAAGTCATAGTGCCTGTGATGCTCAACCTCTGGAATCGGCCATGCATATTCACAGAGTTTTGTCTTGTTGTTGCATCGAAAAATATAAACGCAGTCATCCGGCAACTTTTTACTGTGGTCACCGACCACTCGATACCTTGTTTCAGGAATAACACCATCCCACTCTGCGGTGTACAAAGGGTCGTCGCCACAGTCGTTCAAATCTCTCCAAACATAATTGTAAAATATAAACCAGTCTTTGGCAGGAAAAATCAGACAGGGGTCCTGTGATGTGAAATCATCTCCAAGATCTCCTGTATAGAGCTTGACGCTACGCGATGTCAAATAGATACCTCCCCACACGATCGCCAGACATAGAGAAATCACGTTTCACAAAATCATAGTCTTCATGGAGAAACTTTGTCATACTAACTCTGTTTTTTCTTAGGTGCAAAAGTCAACTTTTCGTCCATTTACACAGATCCTTTTGTTGGTGAAATACACATTACTGGTACAATGGCTGCTCCAAAGGCTCCTAAACCCGTCCGAAAGGTAGAGTAGCGTTTTTTAAAATACAGCTTTTCTAAACATTGTTTAAATAGTCAAGCATGATCAGGTGGTATGTGCAACAACTAGGCCTGGAAAATATCAACATCAGGCTTCTATTTTCTTTAACTCATCTTTTATTTCTTTCATTCACAGGAGGTCAAAGACCAAGCATTCTCAACCAATTCCATTTCTCTTCCGCTGTGAAGGGGGGTGTGAGGCTGCGAGGTCTGGACATTTTTCTGATCAACAACAAAGGGTCATAAATGTACACACGGTGCACGATCAAAGGGGTCATAATCATAAAACACAGCAGGGGGCCATAAATTAGGGGCAATAAATCACGTTTGACACACGGTGTATCATATTTTCTTCTGGCGTGCATTGCTAGAGTTACAAGCGGCGTTTGCAGATAGAATAAGGGCTTGAGTTTAGTTGATCGTTTATACAGACAGTATTTAAGCTGTAACTGTAAGCTGCTGTGTGAACAGGGCATTTCGAGACTCACATCAGTAAGTAATTAAGGTTGTCACAGGTTGACGTAGCAAATTTCCACCGTGCTTGAGTAAGATTTTTTATTTTTTCTCCATTCCCTTGTTGACCACTCGCACAGTGCACAGAAGAATGTGATTCATAATAATTTTTAAAAATAGAGCCATACAATGGTAAATTATACTTGCATACTTTACTATCCTAAATGTGATGATAGTTATTTTTGGCTGCAGTGATACACGGCTGCACATGCCGTGCGCTATGTATCAGATTTGCTTGTTTTTTTGACATTTGATAAAGAAACATGCATGCACCTGCTTAATATTAAAAGTTAAATTGGGGAAAGAAAATTATTTTTAATGAACTTTCTTAATTTAAATTGTGTGTTCGTTAATAATTATTTTACTTTTATGTTACAGATGAGACTGAAACGAATTTGAGGTAAGACTTAACTTTTGTTTTGTTTATAGATATTTTCGTAATATGACCAATGGTGAAATCTAAGACAGCTCTTTCAAATAATCCTTCTTCTGTGTCTTTTCCTTGTTCCGTAATTCCATCTCGTCGTTGTTTTCCGTCCTTCTTTCTTTTACCAGTCGTGTTTCTCCAGCCAGATCCATAGTTGTTGCCGTGTGTCCGTCCATTTTACACAAAAAAATAAAAAGCGCTCTTTAGAAATCTTAAATTCAATCAATCAATCAAAATGTATTTATAAAGCACAATAAAAACAACAGTAGTTGACCACTGTGCTGTACAACATTACTAAAAAGACAAGAATAAAATTACAAACAGTTTTGACCGCAATGCATTAAAAGAGACAATCAAAAGCAAACACAGACACAAAAACTGATAAGAGACAGATCGTAATAGTCTAAGGAGAGTCATAAAATGTCTCAAAAGCCTTGGAAAAAAGGTAAGTTTTAAGCTGCGATTTAAATTCCGATTCTGAAAAGACTAATCGGAGAGAGACTGGAAGACTGTTCCAAAGTTTCGGCCATGCAACTGAAAAGGCACGGTCACCTTTCAGCCTTAACCTAGATCTCTGTACCGTCAGCAGTCTTTGCTCAGTAGATATTTGGATTTAAATGATCTCAGAGATATTCAGAAGTTGTTCCACTAAAAACAAACAATACAATCTGAAAATCGATTCTTTAACAGACTGGTAACCAGTGCAAAGAGCATAATTAAAAAGTCTGGCAGCCGCATTTTGGACCATCTGAAGTCGATTTATGTATGATTTATTTATTCCCATATAAAGGGAATTACAAAAATCAAGCCGTGATGACACAAAGGCATGGATCACTCTCTTGAACTCTAAACGATAAAAAGCTCTTTGCTTTTGATAGCAGTCTTAATTGGAAGAAACTGGATTTGACCACAGAATTTATCAAACTTAAATTCCTCCCTAACAGCGCTTGCTGCTGGGAGGAAGTGATCAACTAAATAAAAATACAAAATAATTTAAATAAACACTATTTAACACGTACAATAAAACAAAACAAACTCAAAGCGTTTGGTGAGCCTCTCTCCCCTACTACTGCCAACTCACTTCCTGTTAGCTCTCTAGCGCTGTTAAGGTTGGTGTTGTCGTAAGCGAAAGCTGACCGCCCGAGTTTGCCGCATAAAGAAAGCGGCCACATGGCCACCAGGCGTTAAAACATGAAAACTTACAGCACCTGGTATTCCCAGATGTTCTCCCTTCCAAGTACTGACCAGGCCCGACCCTGCTTGGCTTCCGAGATCAGACGTGCTCAGGGTGTTGTGGCTGTAAACGAAAGCTGACCGCCCGAGCTCGCCACATAAAGAAAGCTACCAAAAGGCCACCATGCGTTAAAACATTAAAGCTTACAGCACCAGGTATTCCCAGGCAGTCCCCCATCAAAGTACTGACCAGGCCCAACCCTGCTTGGCTTCCGAGATCATACGAGAGCGGGCGTGATCAGAGTGGTGTGGCCGCAAGCGATAGCTGACCGCCCGAGCCTCTCGCCGGTTAGAGAGACAAGGCCCAGCCCGTAATGGCCAGTGGTCGGGGCTTTCCACCTTTCTCCAAGAAAGCTCTGGGACCCCCAACCTATCCAATGGAAGGTTTCGATTTCGCGGAAGTGCTCACGTCTGACATGCCCAGGCCTGTCACCGTTGCTTTGCTAGAAATTGTTCCGCAGCACAACGTTGTGGCGTTTTCCATAGGAACCCCATCTGTCGGTTCCTCACAACGTCGAGAGACCGACAGAAAGGGAACGACGTTGTGAAAGGGCGAGAACGTGGAACGTCTTGGTCAAAGATGTACCTCAGTTCCCTGATGGAGGGAACGAGACGTTGTGTTCCTTATGCCACAGCACATGCCTCCTTCTGCAGCAGTCGTGAGAGGCTCTCAGGCTCCTCAGAACTAAAGGTGAATGAATGCAACACGCCGTCTCCCTTTTATACACGGATATCCGGGAGCGGAGTCCGGCATGCAAATTACATTCGCCAGTTTCATTGGCCTTTTCTAGTCTAGTCAAAGTTGATAGGTTCTCAAGGGATAACCCCATCTGTCAGTTTGACACAACGTCGAGAGGCCGTCAGAAAGGGAACCTCAAGTTAACGAAAGTTGACAATTTGTTAATCGTTTTCAGATTCCTGTACCGATCAACAAGACACTGACCTCGTGGAAGCAGGGACATCCACTAGCACCTCATCACACACACTGGAGAGCAGAAGAACAGGTAATGACAGAACCCCTAAATTTGTATGTGTTGTGATGCTAGTTTAAAGTAATTTTTTGCATTTTAATGTTCTCTTATGCAAAAAAAGGAAACGTGAGAGTAACCAGGACATGCTGGAATATTTTGAAGCGGCAGATGAACGTTTTATGGAGCAAACTAGAAACATACACCAGACATTATTAAACAGATGAATGATACTTCAACATCTCTGCTTGGACTTCTAGGTCGCATGGTCACTGTTATGGAGGCTGAACAGAGGAAGACCTTAACAGTTTGCTTCTTTTTGTTCTATATTTGCACATTTTGTTCATTGTTGTGCCATGAAAACTTGCTTTCCAATTTTTATTTTGTAGACATTTCAATTAGTTTATTAATAGTAATAAATCTGACTAAACCTATTTCAGCACATTTTTGTATTGTTGTTTTTACACATTAATTAAAATTAGATTACAATAGTAAGATTACAAAAATTACAATTACAATACAAATGAACATAATTACTTTATTGGTAAATCAATCAATCATTTCCTTCTGGTTGCCCATGCTCAGGTACTGGCTGGACAAAAGGCTGTGTGTTTGACTGCATCTTAGACAGGTGATCCTCACTGAAACTGTCTCCATGTTCCTCACAGATATTAGGGAGCACACAGCAGGTCAGCACCATCTTCTTACAAGTTCCAGGTTGCAATAATTTCTTTTTAGGAGACAGCACCATCGTCCTCTCAGCTTCCCAAAGCTCATCCCCACTACAGACCTTGCACTGCTTAGCCTGTAATTATATACGTGTTGTTGGTGGGACAGCCGCAACAGTGACAAGGCTTATTGACATGGAAGGGTGGAAGGCCAACTATCCAAAGCCTCAAGAGATCGAACGGTTGTGGAAGCCAGCTCCCAAGGTCACCATTGAAAATGACAGGTTTTTAATAAAATGTGTCTGAGCAGACCTGGCCAGGCCTTGCCATCAAGGACTTTGGTGCTGAGCAAGGTCAAGGTAAGAAAATTGTTTAACAGTACCAAGAGCCATAATTAAATCCTGAAATCTTTGTATACATTTTATGTTTATTCAGTTACTGACAATACACGGTTTCCTCGATTCTAGGAGTAGTTGCAACCCGTGCGTTTGTCCAAGGCGAGATTGTGTGCGATTACCACGGAAAGGTAATCACAGCTGCTGAAGGGAGGGCCATGATGGAGGACATACACAATGAGGCAGGCTACATGTTGTTCTTCAAAGCTGGACAGCGTGACCTGTGCATTGATGCCCAGAACTTCCCATGCGAGTGCCACCCAGTCGCAGACACAAATGGCAGAAGAATGAATCATTCTACAAAGAGGCCTAACCTGGAGCCCTTTCAGTGTGTGCTGAACATCAATGGAGGGGATAGTTTTGTCTTCCCCTTCAGGGCGCTGCAAGATATCAGCGTTGACACACAGCTGAAATTTGACTATGGAGTGAGCAGGAAGTCTTTCAGAGAAGAGGGCCTGAGCCTGGAATGGCTGGATGAGTAGGCCATGTTTAAAAGTCTTCTGTGTCACCCGGGTTTCCTTTAACTGCAAGAAGGAGAACATATAGTATATATTTATAATTGTACTTCAAATTTTGTTTTATTTTCTACTTATTATTTATTGTATTGTATTGTATTGTTTGCATATACTTTCTTCTTAAAATAAAGTTATTTTTGATTCTTTTTCATGAAAACCACAAAACCTTTCAAAGCCAAACAATCATGAAAAAACCACATTTGGTACATCAAATCAATGATCAACTAACAATCATGATAGTTCACCACTTCTGGTACAACATATAAATACTTCCAAACACTTTATTTAAAGAAATGATGGTTACACTTTGACCATAAACATGACATTTCAAGAAATTAATCCAGTTTAGTAAAAAATGTAAAATCTTGTACACAAAGCAGTTTAACTGAAATCTCTTTTTAATCGTCAGAAATGGCAAGGACAGACAGCGGGATAGACAGCTCTTACAGTGAAGTAAGTTGACATTTTAAATGATAAACATACAGATGTTCAATTGTAAATATATACGTTAAATCTCATTGTTGTGTATTATATTTTCCAGGCACCACGATCTCATCAGCCGGACAGTAAGATCAGTGTGTGTGTTCTTTGAGAGCCCTTAGGAAAACTAACAATGGTTTTACAGCAGTACAAAACAGATGTTGTTTGGTCTTATTTTCAGGACAGCGAGCACACATCGTCAGATGATGACGAAGAGCCACCAGACCCTCCCCCCCTCTTCCTCTTCCTCCTCCACCTCAGCCATCACCACCTCATCTGGACATAGAGGAGGCATGTAATGGAAATATTACACATGTTCTGTAACCCGATGGTTTAGCATTGCCTGGTTATTTTTTCTCTCACTGCAGTATTTCGCGGATGATGAGGACGAGAGTGAAGATCAAGAGTTCATTTTATGTTCATTGTGTTTTTTATATTTTTAATTCAATAAAACAAATGATTCTTAAGTGCATTGGTTTGCTTCACTTTTTTGCTCTCCTGAAGCTACAGGACAAATGTAATAAACAGTGTGCATCAGTTGAATTGTGAGGGTATTTTTAATATTAAGAATTTTTATTTAAAGAATATCTTGCTGGCCTAAAATCTTTACTAGCACGGAGGTACTCCAATTCCCAGAATGCTGCAGCGTAAACTGCAAATAACTGACAACACAACTTTAAGGTAAGAATCATTTGTTTTATTGAATTACAGTTTTGTGCTATGTTATTGTATTTGTTTGTAATATGTCTGCACAAGTCTTATGTTCTGCTTGAAAACTTAATAGCTCTGACTCACTCTGAGGAATGACCCCATAACGTCTTCAGATAGTATTCCCATAAAGTTAATTTCTTTTATTTAAAGTTTTGTGTGTAATGTTCAATGTGTTGTTTAATTTAATGTTGTCATGTCCAGGATTGCATTCAGTTTTGCTGTTTGTTCAGTAACCACATTTGGGTATCTGATATAACACAAACATGAATGTCCTTTTGTATGTTTTATTTATCCAGAAGAGATGAGATGATTTTTTTATAAGTAAAGAATAAAGAATAACACATATGGCCATGGGATTTTATTTATTTAGAATAAAGAAAGATTCATAGTTCATGTTATCTTATTGTATTTGTTTGTTGTTATTCATGTATATCTTATTCGGTCTTAAACTGAGGCTCATGCACTCACTTGGTTTGATAAAATTGTGAAAATAAATGTATAATAAATACATTTAACTTATTTTTAAAACATGTTTGAAACTGAAATGACTGATTAAACCCCACTCCATTTTAGACCCTCCCTCTCAGGTAGGGGGCGGGACTTTAAGGTATTTTTTCAAGGCCATTCACCAACTTTCTGCTCAAGCGTCCAACGTGGAATTATTTTGCTGAAGTTTTTTGGAAAACGTACTTGAATCAAGAAAGTTGACAAGCGTTTTTGTCTTGTTTTCTAGCAAAAATAAATAAAAGCTTAAGAGTTTAAAAGGGGTGAAAGCTACAAACCTAGTTTTTTTCTGTCAAGATAAAGATTTGTCAATGTTTAATGTTCATTTATCTTTTAACAAACTTCTGGCAGTCAACATTATTGTCTACAGAGATGTTTAACAGTGTAGGTTTGTATGATTTGAATGCATTTATTAAAGAGACATTAGTCTGGACTGATTAGGACTGACTAATGTCTCCATTCAGCAGCAGCTGCAGCTTCATTCACACCTTTGCATGTGTACAAAACCATCTCTCAGAATAAGATTTGAATTAAGTGTTCTTTTGTTGTTGTTTTGTGTAGTACCAATGTGCACAACAGGCACTACCTTGTGTGCCCAACGTGCAAGAAGGGCCAGGCCACCCTGTCGGTTCACCTGCGCAGGCTGTGCATGAAAAATGCAACACCTGAGGCCATCGCTAAGGTGGTGGAGAAGGCCAAGGCCAATTCTCTGGAGAATCTGCAGACTGGCGTGTTCTTTAGTTATGGACACTTGGCCAAGATCATGATGGACTTATGTCCCATCGACAGGTTGGTGAAGCAAAAATGTGTTGTCTTGCTTTTTCTATGTGTGATTTCCAGGAGCTGTGAATTTACCTTTCTGTTTTAATTCTCTCTAAAAGGTTGATTGAGGAATTGGAGCGTCGCCACATAGTGGTGACAGATATTCCTCCAGCACTGGGAGTGGCACCAACGCCTTCCACCGGCACGACTCCACAGCCAGCCACCGTCGTCACGACCCCAGAACCACCAGCTGTGGTGGAGACCGAGGAGGCTGACCCTCTGAGGTGGGCAGTGACAGCAGCGGCGAGACCTTTCAGATGTGAGAATACAGCTCTTTGTTTTGTTTTGGTCATACTCACTTATATGCACCTTTATGACGTGCTTTGTTTTTCACATTTCAGTGAGTCTAACATGCAGTGGAAGAATCAGGCGAGGAAGCTGATGGCAGAGAAGGGACTGTATCAGAAACACTCCCTGGATCATCCGCTCCAGAGAGACTTTGCCACGTACCTGGAGAAAGACCTCCAGAATGAACATTTCAAGCAGGAGGTGAGAATATCACTTTAAAGTGTTTCTTTAGAACATTGCAAAAAAGTCTCATCTGTGTGGCAACATAAAATGCTTTTCTTTCTTTTCAGGTAGAAAATGTGGCTAGATTTCTCCATTTCATGGACCCACAACAGCCGTCTCTGTTGTTTGTAAGGAGCAGGGAGAAATTAAAGCTGTATCTCCCTGTGCTCAACTACCCCAAGAGCACGAAAAGGTTAGTATGATTTGATGTTTTTTTATATACGGACACTTCATTGGTCTTAAATGCGTGTCATGACTTAAATGCTTGTCATTCTTGCTCCAGATTTTTCCAGTACCACAAGCTCAACACGGACCTCATGCACAGCGACAAACAGCTGCACAAAGAGCTAGGGCAGCTCACATGAAGAGACTGCTGGTCTGTGCTGGAGAAGGCCTAAGAGAGACTTCCTTGCTGTCATCGCTATGGTGTTCACTAATAGTGCATTTGAGGACACACTGGCTATGTCAGACTGCACCCTGGTGCTCTACTACTTGGAGGCAGTAGTTATACTGAACCATCTACAGCGGCCGGAAGTGGTCGAGCACATGACAGTGAGTATTATTGCAGTGTCTGCATTGTGTACCTGTCACTTTTTTAACCAGTGCTGTATTCTTGTTTGGTGTAGGTGGATGAATGGAAGAGCAGAACGGCTAATCCCAATGCGGACAGGGCTGTTATTGGTGTGAAGGAGCACAAAACATCGGCTCAACAAGTGGCAACATTTGTTCTGTCGGCCGAGGAGGAGAGCGTAAATTCATCAGATGAATTTACATTGACTTTATCTACCAGAAAAAAACAGAACTTGATCTTCATTCATGTTTGTGCTCTGCCAACAGTGGTTTGTTGCTTACTTTGACGAGATCAGGCCAAAACTCCTCAGCGGAAAAACACGGAAGAGGGCAAGGGAGGAGGTGGAAGGACTGGAGCACTTTTTCATTTCTAGCACAGGGAGGCCGATCTACAACGCATCCAACGACATCAACCGGCTTTACAAGAAGCAAGTTCACCATCGTGACCTCTCTGAAATGAACTTCTCTTAGTCTCAGGTCTTGTAATAATAAGTTGTTTACATATTTCTATTTAGATATAGAGGGAAGCCGGTCACCAGTCAGACGGCGAGCAAGGTTTTTTAGACTGCCGCTAAATCTCTGGATGACTTTGAAAGGGGATTACCTGAGACATTCCACCGCCACAGCAGACAAGCATTACCACACAAAGACACCAAAGGATGTGGTATTTGCTCGCAAATTGCTGTGCCAGCCGACTGGTGAATCGCGGTAAGCATGTTGTATCATCTCAACACAACTGAAAAAACTGCATGTTGTTATTATTCTAATATATGTCTATTGTTTTTAAGATCTGAACCAGAAGCACAGTCTGAGTCTGAAGCACAGGCTGGAAAAGCTCCACCCCCACTTTCTTCCGGCAGTGAGGCTGCGAGCACGCATGCCATCGAGGAGAAGATTGACGTGCAGAAAGCGTATGACACACTGCTCCTCACACACCCAGTGATATTGGAACGTTCCTGACAGGAACGTCTGTCATCTGTAAGTATTTTGTTTTGATTTTGGAAAAAGTCTTACAGCGCTGTGTATGATACTGAAGAGTGTTAAGTACACTACAAGTAACAAAATTGTTCTTCGTTTTTTTTGCAGCACACTTTGGCCGGCGACTTCCAAAAGGAAAACACGTCATTGGTTAGATTGAGAGCCAGGGCTGGAAAAGCAACACCCCTTCCTAAGCCCGCATTGTCAGTGACTGAAAGGCGCTGGGACTCATCCGTGCTGTGATGGACTGCACGCACATCCGAAAACTCACAATTTCACAGAAGTGGAAAGGCCTGAATCCGACTGATAAGGATGTTGTCACAAAACGTTCTTTCCAGATCAGAGAGGTCATATGTGAATTTGGGTGAATTTGGAACCTTGTTCTTCTACACAGACAGGAAGGGCGAGTCGATGTGCATAGACTCCAGCCGCTGCGAATGCCACCCCAACGGGCAGCCGTTCTGTCACCACATTTGCCACTCTGGGAAGCGCGCTAATATACGTCCCAGGCTGTTTACAGCTCAGGAGGGTGGGAAGGACAAGGACATGAGTGGATTAAGATTTTACATAATGGAGCTGTAACTTAAATCAAGTGCAATGGGTTTTTAACAGTGTTAAAACAAGGGTGTCCCATGTCAGCGCTGTTGTACTCTCTAGTTGCGGAACCCTTGGTGTTGGCCATGAGGCAAAATTAAATATATAAAGGTATTAATGTTGAATGTAATGCAGAAGGAGAAAAAAATATGCAGATGACACTACGCTAATTGTTAAAGATATGGAGAGTGTTTAAATGGCTATGGGAATTGTACAGAAATTTTGTAAAGGATCAGGAGGGAAAGTTAACGAAGATAAAACTGGGTGAATGATTTGGAATTTGCAAGATTTAACAAGTCATTTTACTTTTAAAGAAGTCAAAGAAATCAAGATTTTGAGAGTTTTAATTTATATAATTTATAAAGCAAACGAAACAATGTGGGAAGGTATTTTAGGAGACATTGAGAGAAGACTGAATTTTTGGGTGCTATGAACATTGTCTTAGCTTCCAAAGGTTCTGTGGTCAAGTTCAAGCTTCTCCTGTCTGAATCGGATTTTCTACCTCGCGCTGGCCTTCACACTTACATGTCAGAGCATGAATGAGTTTTCAGACTTTTTTGGGGGAATTATAGACAACTTTGATAGACTTTTAATCTTGGGGATTTTAACATACATGTGTATTGTCCATCTAATCTTTCAGCCAGAGAATTTTTGAAGCTTATTGACTCATTTGATCCTTGTAAATGTTTCTTTTCATATGCATGGTCATACCCTTGATTTGGTGCTTTCTCTCATGGTTTGTCAGTACGTGATCTTGCAATAGACGACCACGCTATCTAAGGAGGTATTCCAATCATCCGACTTAGTTTGTGATGAATGGAGTGGTGCTGATTATCTTAATCATTTGAATTTTACCGAAAGAAGGTGGAAAAAAAGTTTCTTGCAAGTTTCTTATGGAATATTAAAAAACAGTCTGAGACAATATCAGAAAATTGTGAAAACAATGAAGATTAAGTACTTTTCAGACTTAGTGGAAAAAGTGCTCTAGAATTGTGAAAGTTTTTTCAATCATTAATGCAGGTATCAATCCTTCAGTGGATCTTTCCCCTATAGATTCCATGGCGATGTGTCAAATTTCTTATTTTTTTGTGGACAAGATAAGGGATATTATATTATATTCTGTCCCTCCACTTGTTACTAGCATCTTGTGTCAGTTTAAGCCGGTAACTATGCTTGGCTCTACAAGATATTGTAAGTCAGCGTAAACCCTCTGGATCTTCCTATGACATTCTTCCTCCCTCCCTTTACATTTTTGAGGTGATTGGGCATACTCTACTTAAGATTATGAACAGTTGCCTTGAAATGGATATTGTCCCATATGACATAATGCTTGACATTTGTATGTCCACAAAAAGCATTCCACTGAAACAGCTTTGGTTAAAGTTCTGAATGATATTTTACTGACTCTTGATGCTGCCAAATCTGCTGTGTTGGTACTGTTAGATCTACAGGCGGCATTTGATACAATTGACCACTTTGTTTTGATTTCACGCTTGGAGCATTGGGTGGGCATTAAGGGCAGTGCTCTTGAATGGTTTCAATCCTACTTAAACAATAGAAGGTTCCCTGTTAGTGTGGGTGAATTTATTTCAGATGCAGCTCCCCTAACGAGCGGCGTCCCTCAAGGCTCTATTCTTGCTCCAATGTTATTCTCATTGTACATGCTTCCCCTGGGGTCGAATTTTAGAAAACATGGCGTCTCCTTCCATTGTTATGTAGATGATACCCATGTATCTGCCCCTGGAATCTAATAACAAGGGTTTGGGTGACCATTTGATCCACATTTTTTAAAAAGGACTTAGTTCTACAGTTGTGTTCAAAATTATTCAACCCCCACTGAAATTGATTGTTTTGGTCGGTTTGACATTGATTATGATCATTCAGTCATCCTGCTTACAATTAAATCAAAGAGGCACGTGTAGGTCAGACAAATATAACATAACATTTATAATGAAATAACCACAAATGTCTTTTCTGAGCTCACATCATTATCAGTTTTATTCAACCCCCAAGTGACATTCAATCTTAGTACTTAGTACAACATCCTTTTACAGTTATAACAGCTTTTAAACGTGAAGCATAGCTTGACACAAGTGTCTTGCAGCGATCTACGGGTATCTTCGCCCATTCATCATGGGCAAAAGCCTCCAGTTCAGTCACATTCTTAGGCTGGCGCACTGCAACTGCTTTCTTTAAGTCCCACCAGAGGTTCTCAATCGGATTTAAGTCTGGTGACTGCGATGGCCACTTCAAAATGTTCCAGCCTTTAAATGCAACCATGCTCTAGGGACTTGGAGGTATGCTTGGGATCATTGTCCTGTTGAAAGGTCCAACGTCTTCCAAGCCTCAGGTTTGTGACGGACTGCATCACATTGTCATCCAATATCTCCTGGTACTGAAGAGAATTCATGGTACCTTGCACACGCTGAAGCTTCCCAGTACCTGCAGAAGCAAAACAGCCCCAAAGCATGATTGACCCCCGCCATGCTTCACAGTAGGCAAGGTGTTCTTTTCTTCATAGGCCTTGTTCTTCCTCCTCCAAACATAGCGTTGATCCATGGGCCCAAACAGTTCTAATTTTGTTTCATCAGTCCACAGAACACTATCCCAAAACTTCTGTGGTTTGTCCACATGACTTTTGGCATACTGCAGTCGACTCTTATTCTTTGGGGACAGCAAGGGGGTGCGCCTGGGAGTTCTGGCATGGAGGCCTTCATTACGCAGGGTGCGCCGTATTGTCTGAGCAGAAACTTCAGTACCCACATCTGACAAATCTTTTCTCAGTTCCTCAGCAGTCACACGGGGACTTTTCTCCACTCTACGCTTCAGGTAGCGCACAGCAGTCGAAGTCAGCATCTTCTTTCTGCCACGACCAGGTAGCGTTTCAACAGTGCCCTTTGCCTTGAATTTGCGAATGACTATGGTGTCTCTTGGTATGTTTAACATCTTTGCAATCTTCTTATAGCCATTGCCCTTCCTGTGAAGAGTAATCACCTGTTCTCTTGTCTTCCTGGACCATTCTCTTGACCTCACCATGTTTGTAACCACACCAGTAAATGTCTAGAAGGAGCTGAGTATCACAGTCATTTTAAAGCTGCCTAATTGGTGCTTATTAGGCTTTATTGCTGCTCCCTGATATCCACAGGTGTTTTCAATACCTGATTGAAAACACTTCATTGAACCTCTGTTCTTCAGAGTGGTAGTCTTTAAGGGGTTGAATAATTATGTCACAGGTCGGGGCGGGCCAAGCCAGACTGCACCCACCCCTGAAAAACCCGGGGAACCACCTCGAGGAACGTGTCAAGGACCAGACAGACAAGGGAATAAAATAATACAGTTTATTTATTAAATTAAAAGATTGGTGAATTGGATAAGTCCTAATTAAAATCTTCTTCTTGCCGCCAGGTAAGTATGCAGATGCGGAGGCGAAGCGAGTCACTGGTGTTACTCCGGGGAGGTACTCGGATGTGGGGGCAAGCGAGCCACTAGAACGAGACAGCAAGGTTTAACTGTCCAACAGTATGGAACATTCAACTGATATACCTCTCTCTTCTTCTGAGGGTAAAGGCTTCCAACAGGGACGTGTGGAGACCACCAGGCGGGAAGGACGCTTTGGACGGGACGCTCCACTTCAGCTGAGCACTGGAACAGTACAGCAAGGTCTCAACAGTTCAACTGAAGCTTTTCAACTGTCTTCTGACAGGGTAAAGGCTTCCAATAGGGACGTGTGGCGACCACCAGGCGGGAAGGACGCTTTGGACGGGCCACTTCAGCTGAGCACTTCTCTTCTTCTGAACAGGGTAAAGGCTTCCAATAGGGACGTGTGGCGACCACCAGGCGGGAAGAACACTTTGGACGGAACGCTCACTTCGGCTGAGCACTGGATCAGACACAGCACAGTTTCAACAGTTCAACAGTACATGAAGCTTTTAACTGAACCTTCTCTCTTCTTCTGAACAGGGTAAAGGTGTCCAATAGGGGCGTGTGGAGACCACCAGGCGGGGAGGGCGCTTTGAGCGGGACGCTCACTTCGGCTGAGCACTGGAACAGACACAGCACAGTTTGATAATATATTTAACAGGGCCAGGTTCTCAAAGCAGGAAGTTGGGCGTTTGCTTATCAAAACCCTTCTTTAGAGACAGCGGGTAGAAGACTGTAGGAGGAGAGTGCACGGCAGGTCACTTCACAGCACAAACCGTGTGAATCGTCACTTCAGGCACTGCAATTCCACTCGCACACCGTGTATTCGGGCCAGTCACCCATTCTCCCACCATGATCTCGTCCTCGATCAGGGCTTGACTTCACTCCGGGAAGGTAGAAGAACGGTGCAGCGATCATCACATTCGGCAAGGAGAGGACAGAAGTTGATCATCAATTCACTCGGTGTAATAGTTCGCTCGTGCCACACATTTTCCAAACTCTCCACCCACTTCAGTGTTAGTGTATATAAACAACGGATCCATACTCATCACTTGCGTCTTTCTCACTGCTGACGATATCCTCAAGTCTTCGCTAACAAATCCTTCACTCCCTCCTTTCTCTTCCACAGCTTCAATCTTCACCACTCCACAGCCCAGCCTCAATAAAAAACAGCCCGCTGACAAACACAGCATGATCCCCCACAGTCTGTTTTCTCTCTGTTTTTAAAGCCCCTCTGAATGTGTGTCCCTCTCACAGCGTTCTCTGTAATTGCCCCACACCTGCTGTCACTCAGGCAATCAGCCCCGCTGCCACGGCAACAGATTCACAGTGCATAGAATGGATGTTCACTGGAAAATCCTGAATAACTGCATTCACCAGGATCTTAGTCCCGTTCTGGTTTTTGTCACCCCGTGACAATTATGTCAATGAAGAATTCACAAAAGAAACATTTACTACTGTATTACAAAACTAATTGATGTCATTTTAGTTGCATATGGTTCTTTAAGAAGTCCTTGTAGGATTTCATTCTGAATACAATTACAAATGTACACTAAATTCCCTAAAACCATTTACAGCATTGGGGGTTGAATAATTTTGAACACAACTGTATGCTCTTAGTGATGTTCAGTGCTGTGAGGTAATATCTGTCACGGGTGAAAATGGAGACAAAGGAAGAATGGTGCTTTGTCGCATTTATGAGAAGCTTGAGCCATTCTTTATGCATCCTTGCGACTCTAGGTTGATTGGTGTTTTCAAGGCTCATGTAAGGCATGCTAGAGTGAAAACAATGTCTGAAAGGCAACTGGTGAGAAAGCCATTTTTATTTGAGGCTGAAGACGGTGCTTGCATTGTACTCTCAGTGCTTCATTCATACTGAGCTGTAATCTTTTTTATTTTTCCCATAGCCCCACCACCTCCTAGCATTTTTTTCTGTTGTTCAAGTAATAAGCCAGTGAAATTGATTTGTCATGACACTTTATCAGCACTGTCTGATATTTATTCATAACACTACAACCAACAATGCCTATCATGCGGATATGTGCCTGTTACAACATCTATCTGCCTTGTCAATGGTTAAGGTAAAGTTTTTCTTATGTGTTTAAAAGTTTTTCTGATGTGATCAGCATTTTAGACACAATTTTCTTTAGGATGACATCTTTTTATGATTGAATCCAAGGATTTGCCTTACATTTCTTACAGTTATAAGAGAACCATATTTTCTGAACACGGCCACAAAATCACTGTTATATAGCAGTGGAGAGAAATAATAAACAGTCAAAGCATTGTAATGCTCCCTCTCCTTTTGTATATCTACTATTACACTATTGGACTCATTTATTTGTATACTTATAACATGGTGTACTGCAGATGATGATTAAAATTTGGTGTCAAAAATTACATTTTCATGTAGAACTATAAATTACTTATCTACAGGATCTTAAAACTTAAAATGAAACACCTTTATTCCACAATGCATTTTATATTTTATTTTTGTCATTTCTAAGCAGTGGTTCTCAACTTTGACACGCAAGATTTAAGGGATACTTCAACCAAAAATGAAAATTCTGTAATCATTTACTAAGTATCTCTTTAAGGTCTTCTTGCATGCAGCTTGAAGCTGATAAAACACATCTGAACTAATCGAGGTGTTTAGGAATAGGTGCTGAGTGCAGAGATTTGCTGTTACACATTGCCGTTAGACCTTGTAAAGCCTTGACAGTTTTAACAGTGTGTTACAGACATAACCTTTAATGAAGTACTATTTCATACCTTTACTATTTTTGTTTCTTCTTCAAAAAATTGCATCACTGCTATGCTGTTATTAAATTTCCTGAAGATAACACTGTTGATGTTGTGCCTTCCACGTGGCTTGATATAACAAATGAGGTATTACCTATTAATCTCATCTTATGCTTCAAACTTTTACTGTTCTATGTGTATCATTAGTCGGCAAAATACAGCTTGTAGTAGGTGGATATCGTTTTAATTGTTAAATGAATTAATTTACAGGCTGTATATTTCTATTGGCCACGTAAAAACTTTACGGCCAAGGTGAAACGAAGAGATAGACCTGATACTACACTTTGGTCGAAGCATGTCGCATCTGTTCTGGTATATGCAGCAGTCGCGATTTCTTTAAGACTGCAAGGGAAGCTCAGCTTCCCCTATAATTGTCAAAAAATGAATGGTCAAATATATGTACTATTATGTTAACATTTTATTGACTAAAAATGCGTTAAACACGTTCATCTCGAACGAAAACAATTTCGTTCAGAATCAGCTACTTAGGTCGGCTGACTCGATTTCCTTCTCATTCATTCCCGTAGCGTACAGTGCATTACTCTGTTGAAGCCCAGCGTCCATTGACTTCAATGGGGCTGCTTTAAACAGTTTTTTTCAGTGCTTAGAAACAAGACGGTCATTGGATAATGCTGCGATTATGTCCCGCCCACGGACGCTCAGCGTCTCTGGGATGAATGGAGGAGTGGGCTGGCCCGGACTCCGAGCGTCTGCGTGATGATTGGAGGGTCTGTCATCTCTTTTTAATCCACTTTTATGTCCTAAAACGCTCGTTTTTTGGGGTCGACAGCTTATAAAAACGTATTTCTTGTTTTTTTTTAGCTTGTTTGCTATACACATTGTCACATATCAGCTTTTAGACATTTTTTTTTTTTTTGTTATAAATCATAAATGACAAGGAGGCGGCAGCTTCTCGCAATGCAAAGAGACGGTTGGTGTGGGCGTGGTCTTCAGATTATGACGCGTATCACTCTGTGTCTCCATTTCCAACTCAGTCCCATCGCGGATTTTGCATGTGTAGTCGAAAGACAAACTGCTGCAACCTTCATCGTATATTTCACACAATTTCACACCACATTCATTGTTTCAGTTTAACATAATTCCCACATTTCCTCCCGTTGAGTTAAATATATATATATATATTAGATCGTTTGTTCATTAATTCATATAGTCACCCGTAACACAATGGGCCAAGGCCGTTTAAGCAGCCTAGCTCTGCTGGCCATTGAGAGGACACTGGTCAAGTCACTGGAAAAGACGCCTAGTTGGTACGACAGGGTTACAGAGCATTTTCTTGAAAAGGAACGTAGGGCAGAATTTACATATAAATAAATGGACAATTTTTATGATTTAGGCCGAAAATGAGCTTCCCCTCTTTAAAAGATCAGCAGCCGCCACTGATATGCAGGTATGAAGAATTTGTTTGAGGTTTCTTATGTTTTCGTGGTTTATGCTGATTGTCTTTTACTGATCTATTCTTTATTTCCAGACAGCTACGAAGAAGCTAGGTGCAAAGCAAACCAAGCAACCATGACTTCAAACTTGGAGAGTGACGAAGATGAATGTCATATTCAAAGAAAAAGAAGACCACCAGCACGATACCAGAGAGCATTAGCTAGTGGTACAGTACAGTCTTTTTGTTAATACAGTATTATTACTCTACAAGGTTACATTTATGGTTAACCATTTTATCGACACTTGGTGTGATGGTGAAATATACAATTTGATAATTTTTTTAAGCTTTTATAAAAGTGTAATGTTGCTGCACAGTGTTACAACATTTTGTCAGTTCACTGGCTGGTTGCAACTTAAAATGTTGACCTTCTTGGCAGTGCTGTGAGCCAAGTGCTGCATTTAGATGTATCTGTGGTTGTTTTTTCAGTGACGTTTAACTTTCTGGATTACTTGACATTATTTATCTGATAATATTTTTTAATAGATGATGATGTTCATGTCCCAACAACACAAAAAATGCCCAGAATTGCAAGCAGACCCACGTGTGAGTTAATTGTTTTGATGAGCTTATGTTTTCATTGCATAATGTAACCTAAAATTGATCTGCACGTTTTTTTGTTGTTTTTGGGCTAGGTGAGGAAAGACCATCAGCACCAACGACATGCATTCCAAGCACACCTATATGTACGTTTATTTCTTGATGAGCTTAGTTTTTCATTGCATACTTTTAATCCAATGTTGACTTAAACCCACTGTTACATATCAACAATTTAGTTACACCGAGAACCAAATGTTTTAGTGACAGAATTGGACAAACAGAGCCTTGTGAGTATTTTGCCAAGCACACATAGGCATCGCATCTGAGATAGCTGTAAGTAAGCCATTTTGTATTTTTCAGGTGTTTTTGAAAGTACCTTACAAACAGAGAATTGCACTGCTTCAACATCTGAAATGGAAGAACAATATCAAGGTGAAAGATTTCAATACTTGGAATTTAAAAATATAAAGTTGACATTTTTATAAAAAGAGAGTAATATATAACTGAGGAATAATTAATAAAGCTCTATGCATAGTGAGGTCACGTTTAATTTTTAAGAATAACATGTTCATTGTAATATTTTATTCCTTAATCTCAGTAGACAACTTGTCAGACACATTTACACAGGACAAAAATCAGAGCACCAATGTGGGTGAGTATTAAATTTGCCCTGAGCTGTTTATTCATTTAATAAATATGCTTGAATAACGTTGAATTAGTGAATGTGTAATGACTGATTAATGGATTGCTTGTGCACACTGTTTTGTCTGTGTACTGTTAAGTATTTTAACTTTAAATCTTCTTACCACTTAAGTAAATAATCAGACGTAAAATGCTGATTGTAAATATTTTATTAGTTCATTTGTAACCAGTCAAAATCAAGTTTTTCAGTAAGTGCAGTTTAGATCAGTAATAGTATATGTCGATGTAATTTTTTGACACTTAACCCTAAAAGTCTTCACCATAAAACTATTTTTGAGTTTCTCTTTTGTGTTAATAGCACCAATGTCACAAAATTCAGAACTGAAGAAACTGGAGCGAGCCATTTTTGTCCGACTGGACAAGATGGACCAGAATCTGTCAGATATTAAGTCTTTGCTTTTAGGTCTTGTCCCACAACAAAGTGTCTCTGTTGACGACTTCATGTTAAATCCTTGCCAGAGCACACATGAATTAGATAATCAGTGCATAAAGCTGAAAGACCAAGAATACCAGAAAAAAGTTTTGTTTACGATTTGTGTCATTCCTTTTCTCCCAACATTCCTCTCTGATGTTGATATTGGAATAAGGCAGCCTGCAGAGTGCTAAATTATATTTTATTTTGGTTACAGGTCCATTATCTAAGCCTTCTTGGGAGTAAAACTCCAGGTGATGCTGTGAGGAGGGTTTTACGAACAATTGCAACTAACAATGTGTGGGCTCAGTATAGGATGAAGGGTCGAAAGGGAAAGAAACGCCTTGAAGACCTGGAAATTTGCAGTGTTATTATTCGTAAGTGTTACAAAGTTGCTCTAACACAGTTGTGATATTGCATTTTGATCATTATTGAAGTCTACTAAAGCACAAAGCTGATTCAAATCCAGTATACAGTATAAACAGTGTCAGCCTCATGTTCTGTCTATCATGCGCGTGTAGAAAGGGTGTTATTGTACTGTCAATTGATTGGTTCCCATTTTCAGTTGTGAATAGTGGTGCAACAGATCACCAAACTCACGGTTCGGATCATTTCACAGATTTTGGGTCACGGATCAGATCATTCTTCGGATTGGCTAATGTAAAAGTTCACCATAGTTTATTACTATATATTATTTTTATTATTATAACTATAATCACTTGTTTTTGCAATCAATACAATGCAAAAAAATAGGGGCGCTATAAAAGAAATTTATAAATATGAAGGTGTGAAAGTACCCTATATCAACAGATTAATTCACATTATCATGTATATTCTAGGCTGTCATACAGTAAGCAATGCATTAATACAAAAATTGCAATATGTATAACAAATAAATATAATATAAACGTGCAATCAGAGTAAACAGCTGATAACTGGATCTCTAGACATCAGATTATAAATGTGACGGGTGTAATGAGGTGGCGATCATGAATTATCTCGAACGACTTTCTCTCATTCTCTTAAATGCTTTATTGAATCGAGCGACGCATGAATCGCGTCATTTGTGCTTTGACTCAACAGAACATTGCTGCTTATGCAGCAGTTTAAGTTAAGATATACGTGAGAATGTGCTTTAATATTGTATTAGTCCAGAGACGGGAGAGAGAACGAGACACGTGTGTGCGTGCTAAAACTGTCTGATGAATACATTTACAGTTAATCCGCGGGTCACATGCGTTCCGAACCGTAGAGCACGATCCGTACAGATCATCTGTGATCCGTTTCACCACTAGTTGTGAAAAGCTCTTTTAAAGATATACTGTATGTACAACACTGAGACCTTTGTAAAAAAAATCTCTTTGATGTTTATTTCAAAAAATATATTTTCAGAAGCCTGCCGCAAGATTTATCCAAAGGAGTCTACAAAGGTGTTTTGTGACTGTATAGCAGACACCTTAAAGTATGCCCCACATCGAGGGACAAGGGTAAGCTAGGGATCTTTTGCCACGTACAGTTTTCCTCCTTGGATACTTTTCTTATTATAATTTGTTTAAGTCTTTATTTATTTGAGTCTTTATTTGTTAATTCATGTTATTATGTCAAATATAAAATTTCAATAAAGAAAAAATTTTGTTTGGTATCATATTGATGGATCAATCTGTGTTTGACATTGTAGATCCTACAGATCTATGCTTTTGTAAAGAAAGTGGAAATTTAATGTTTCACAACATTGTTATTAAGAAACTTTGAGATGGAGACCACTGGAAATCCATATCTACTACCCCATTTCCAGAAAATCTGGGACACTTTGTAAAATGTAACTAAAAATAAAATGCAATGACTTCGAATTGATCTTTGACACAAAGATGTCTCATTCAAACATTTGATAATGTGAATTTCGTGGGTTTAGAGATTTGTAAATCATTGCATTCTGGTTTTATTTACATTTGCAGTGTTCCGACCTTTCTGGAAATACAATTGTCCAACAAATAGAATCAAATATGATTGTTAGATCAATGTCAATGTTAATGTTGGCGTGTGTTGGATCAGTGTGAGGTAGCCTTAACGTTTTAAAGCAAAGAACTGAATTCAATTGTATGTAAGCCAAACTGAATTTATCATGATCAAAAATAGTAAATTAGGATCTGTTCACTTCACAGGTGGAGAATGAGGAGACAGAAGACAGGTGTGCACAGGAGTCCAGTCTACAAACAGATTAAAATTGTTGTGTCCTAATAATATATGTTTAATATGTTTTTCTTTTAAAGTTTGAAGAATGTAGTATCAAGTGTTTTGTAATCTTGTATTAATGTTCTAAACAGTAAATTAACAGAAACTTTTAATGTTATAAGAATATAAAAAATAGGTGTTCAAAGAACATTGTGTTTTGAGTGAAAATAATGTTAGGAGAATGTTGTAAGAAATGTATTTGTAACCTATAAATAACGTTCTAATAACACAAAAAATTGACAATTAGCATTCTTGATATATTAAAAATATATGTTTATAGAACATTATATTTTGGTTGGATATAAAGTTAGTCAAACGTTATAGAAGAATGTTTTTGTAACCCATAAATAACGTTATAACCACAACAAGAAAACTGGACATTTTAACGTTTCAGAAACATTCCTCAGCAATGTTTCCACAACCAAAATGCAATGTTTTGACAATGTTTTTAGAACCTAAATTTGTTAGCTGGGTATGTGTCACGTGACATTTGACTAATACACAAACTATTGATATCAAACGATAGATCTCCTCATTCATAACAACTTTGCCTCTTGGACCATTGATGTCTATCAAATGGTATGTGAGTTATTGGTGATGATGTAAAAAACCTACTTTTGCAAACTTGTTCAAGGATTTTCAAGCAATTTCAAAATTTCCACCACAGTGCATTTCTCTGGACTCTCTAGGTCAATAATCATCAAAAACATGTTGAGTTTTTTTAGTTGTGTGACCATAACAGGGTCCTTTATTATATTAATGTGAAACGAGTACGTTTTAGGTCGCTTCTCCTTAACAAATAATCCAACTGACTTGCCATTAAGTACTATTATACATATTATGACAAAGAACAAGCATGCAACATGTGATTCTCATAGGAAGAGGCATGCCTTCACAACAGTCAAAAAGGTGAATTATCATTCATTTAAATGGCTTTTTTATACATGTCTTTAATAAATACATCATTTGATAATCAAATTGCAATTTGCTCAAATGATCTCAAACTGGTTTCTTGAACATGACAATGAGCTCACTGTACTCCAAATGGCCTTCAGAGGCACCAGACTCTACCTAATAAGCATCAGTTAAATGGCACGGCCTTCTGGAATATTGTTGCACACCATGAATGTGAATCAATTATCTATTTAAGGTGGTTGTATTTTTTTTATCAATATTAATTCTTCAGAACACAAAATAAGCTATTTTGAAGAATGTGCATTGTATTAACAAAAAGACCTATATATCTGCAATAGAATGTGTTAGAGACACAGGAGTTGCTTTGTTTTACACATGTCTTCGCTTTTTATCAATTAACAGCTGCCAAGCCACGCCCATAGCAACCAAACAGATTATTTTAGCAACCGTCTAGCCAGACCTACATCTCCGCAGTAGAATATCATAGAGACACAGGGCTTGGTTCGTTTCACTTGTGGCTTAGTGTGTTATCAATTGACAGCTGCCATGCCACACCCATAGCGACTAAACAAGTTCACTTAGTGACCATTAGGCTAGAGCTATATCTCTGCAATAGAACATCGTAGAGACACTGGGGTTGTTTCGTTTGACTTGTGCTTTGATGTGATATTAATTGTCAGGTGCTATTCCACGCCCATGGCAACCAAACAGGTTAGCTTAGCAACCGTTTAGCAAGATCTATATCTCTGCAACAAAACATCGTAGAGACTTAAGAAATGGTTAATTTCACTCGTCCCTTAGGTATTATCGGTTTACGCCTGGTTTTGCATAAGTGTGTAAGCATGGTCTGTATTATCCGTTGCTGACCTTTTTTGTCATTTTTCTTGGTGTGGGAGAGTGTCATCCGTTGTTTATGTGTAATGGTGCGATTCCCGAGCCTAGTCGACGATTGCAAACGTACCTTAAACGCCTTAAATCGCTCGAACCCGATGATTGCTGCTTGCAGCTATATTTATAAGTTGTTTTTTTTATTTCACTTTTTTTACGTCTTGGACACAAGTAATTCTTACCTAATCCCTCTTTGCAGCTCCAGGAATCTCCCAGGCACACCATCAGAGCTGGTATCTCGATCCACCTAACACACAAGGTGAGAGCAATAATTTGAATAGGAAGGAGGAAAAAATAAACACTATTCACAACACGATCTAAACTAAATATTAATATAACATTATTTTTAAAAGACCACAGCTTTTCTGTCCCAAGACCCTTGGGGGACCATCAAGAAAGACCACAAGGTAACTTATGTTATACAAATATATCAGTAATAGCTTTTCAACAACAATTTCCACTCCAGCTCATTTCTTACCAGAAAAATTGTTAAGGAAGTAATACGGTACAAGAGTCTGTTAAAAAAGTCACAACTGAAGTGCGCGGTTTATGCACAACACAAGTGTTGGCAATCCCTTCAGTAAGTTACATTTACATTAAAATTTAGCAGACGCTTTTATCCAAAGTGACTTACAAAGAGTTTAGGAGCAATAAGTGATATGTCATACAGGAGCCATAATACATTAGGTGCCAATACAAAGTTACTGGTTTCAACAAAAGCTAGACCACTACCTGTTGAGAGAAAGGGTTAGTGTTTTTTTTTTCATTTGTCTGTCAAGTATTCACAGAAGAGGGTTTTAAGTAGTTTTTTAAAAGTTGTGAGAGATGTGGTTGAACGGACAGAGTTAGGAAGAATGTTCCACCAGGAAGAAGTTGTGAATGAGAATGAGCGGGAGAGCGATTTACTGCCCTTATGGGAAGGCAATACAAGACGCCGCTGGTTTGCTGAACGCAGGGATCTTGATGGGGTGTAGGAGTTCTATAATAATTGATTTACAATAAAGCACTAGTCTTGAGTATCTTGTTTTCAGAAATATTTTTTTTTATTTTATTAAAAAAATAAATTCAGTCCCATATTGACTGTGAACAGCAACAGAATGTTTTGTTTCATTTCTAATTGTGCTCATTAGGTGCAGTAGTCATAGCTGTGCTTTACCATGAATAAAACACAGCTATTGCCCAATCAGAATTAAGGACTGGAACATATTAATATACATGGGTGGGATCATTTTATGAAATGTGTTACATTTCACCCTAAATAACTTGACACGTTCTTGGTAAAATCCACCAAGACAAATTGTAAAAATACATCTGAAAATGTAAACCTTATGTAACCCAGGTCATTAGTCCGCAAATTGAGTAAGCAAGTAGCGTAACGCGTATATGGTGCGTGTGAATAGCGCCGCCCTTTTTTTTTGCGTCATGGCTCGCACGTGCTAGAGAATCTCACGGGTAGTGTGTGGAACTAAGAAGCGACGGATTTGCAGAACATCATCAATGTTTAATCACTAGAATAGTAGGCAAAGAGAACGAAATTTTAATCAGAAATTAGAAGAAACTAACTAAAAGTTGCTTGTAGTGATAGCAGTACGGAACGTATTTTCGATTAGTTAATAGATGGTTAGTTTGCCGTTTGTTTGCTGACGCAGGTCGGAAAGTCTAATCAATCTCTTCAGTATCTTAGAACCGGATTTCTTCGCTTAAGAACTGTTTCAATTGTTGTTTTCATTTTCTTGGTTGGGTTTTTTTGTCCTCGGATTTCCCTTTTGTCTCTTTCCGGTTGTTCCGGTGGGTTTTCCTGTTTTTCCATCGCCTCCTGCGAATGGTTCCTGTTCTGATGGAGTAAGGAGTTTCTTTTCCATACGGAGATTCCAGAATCGAATCGTTTCGCCTCTAAGGAGCTAATTTTTATTGGTGAAACTGGCGAGCCACCCTGGTTTTACAAATTGATCGAGCACTATCTACAGAACAACGAAGTGGTAGGACAAAGACCGCTTATTTCAGAAACTAAGGAGTGCGGCTGCATTTCCTACAACGCATTCATCTACACCCACACTGACTGTGAAACTTTCTTTGATTGCCTGAGTAGTTAATTCAGGAAGTTTATGGTATACTTGTGTATGTACCTGAAATTCATTATTTTGTTTTGTTTATTTTGTTGTGTGTTGTTACCATTTATTTTCTATGTCAAGCTATCATAGCTGAACATAAAGTGAACTTAATTTCCATTTATGATCTTGCCTTGAGTGTTTATTTCCCTCATCTTGCTGCAACGTTGGCTCCCGAGCGAATTTAGACTTCTGATTTGGCCTAATGCGGATTTCTCTTATGACTGTGGTCTGATCCTGACTACTGGTGAGTTGTCATACGGTGTTAGGTGGGTTACACTTACAGTAAATTTATATTTACAGATACAGCAGGACAGGAAATTCCAGCCCTGGGTCCTTTAGGAAATCAATGTACAATGTATGTATTTCGCATCGTTATTCATGAAATCTACATACCAAATTGAATTATCTTCTTTATTGCAGCTGTAGAAAGGGCAATTATGGAAAAGCTGGAGAAAATGGACATGAAGATCAACCATCTGACTTCACTGGTGCAGTCTACAACAGGAAACAGACGCGCTTTACCCCAGATGGATATGGCCGAAGAGGAAGAGAGTGGTGTCTTTCCTCTAGCAAGCATTGCTGATCTAGATAGGCTAGAGGAAAAACTTGCAGAAAAAGGATTTATGCAGAGAATGGTTAGAATCGTTGACATTTTCAAAACATAAACATATAGTGCTTGTGCATGTACAGTGTTATGCAAAAGTGTGGGCACTCCTGGCAGAATCTGTGAAAATGTGAATAATTTTAACAAAATAAGAGAGATCATACCAAAAAGCATGCTATCAAAACCATACAGTCACTGCAGGACCTGGAGAATGTTTCTGAAGAACTTTGAGTTTAGGTTTAACTGTTCAGAACAAAAAAGGGACTTGTGAACAAGCATTACAAAACAAAAAAAACTGTCATAGATCATCCAGGTAACCACACACAGTATTAAGAGCCAAGGGTGCCTGTGGGGGATATTTGCTGGTTTCTATTGTGTTGGTCTCTTTCTGACCTGCTTCATGAGCCGCTACCACATTCCGTTTATGTCATTTATTGTCCATTGTCCAACTCAAACATTAACTGAAACTGCACACAAATAATGTTTTTATTAAGGCACGTTTGTTAAAGCCACCTAAATTTCCTAATTAAACTGTCCTGGCCTAAATAATCTCTGTCTGGTAAACCACCCCTTTGTGTTATATTCTGAAATATTTTCTGTGTGGAAAGTAAACCATCATATATTTTCTGCATTATTTGAAAATCAGAAAAAAAATGTTTAACACTGTAAATGTCCCATTCCTATACAATGAGTATTCCCAGGTCTGGATAGGTGTGGGGGGGCAAAAAGACAGATTATTGTGTTTTTTTTGCCTTTCCGGGCTATTGCTTTATTATACAATATGTAAAATAAATGTTAAAATAAATCTTAAGAAATAAGATCATGGCAAAAGTTTAGTGATTCTTTAATGATTGTCAAAAACGACTGAACAATTAAAGGTGCACATTTTTCATCACGCAAAACTGTTGAGAATGAGTATGAGAAAGTTTCTTATACATTTGACTAAGAGTGGGTTTCTTTTCACATTCATTTGAGCACATTATTACAGAGTCTGCCTTCACCATAAAAGGAGCTATTAAATGGGCTAATGGTGCAATAAGTCTTTGTGCATTGTGCCATTTGCAAAGTTCAAGTGTCCATAACAAACACGCTTACAGTAATTACTCAGAATTTCAATCAACATCATATTTTAAGGCCTAACGTCAGATTTTTTTCTGTGCACACATAAAAGCTAATTGTGCACAGTGCACACAAAAATGTGTGTTTAATGCTATATGAACCATTTATGTAAAGTATGTTCTGAAAAATATAACATTGATATCTTTAATTTCACTACGATTTTAAATACAGATTGAAATCAATCCACAATAATGTTATTTTATTGCATACTACAATATTGTATATTATGCATGATGAGCATAACATACATTAAAAGCATTACAACTCAAATAAAAATTTTACCTGTTGAAGGTTAACAGATTATCCCTCAGTGGTGGCCCCAACATGAAGACAGTGTGGAGGATTTGCATTAAAGTTTACACGACTGGCGTCGCACGGCAACTCAATTGGTGTGGAAGCGGGGGCATAAAGGCCTTCGGAAACAAACTTCGGAGCACTCTTGATAGGTAAGCTAAAGTACACGCCATCAATTTAGTGCGGGGTTATTGAAATCCGGTCCTTGAAGGCCCGTGATCTGAATAGTTTATTTCCAACCCTGATCACACACCTGACCACGCTAATTAAAGTACTCGATCGGGACTACTTCACAATGCTGAACAGATGTTGGATTAGGGCTGTAAAGAGAACTAAACTATGCACACCACTGGCCTACAGTACAATTATTAAAATATAGTTGTTATGCACACACCTCAAGTAAATCTTCCCTCGCGTGTCTGTTTTGACATGAGCACATGGTTTACGTAATACGTATACATGGAATCATGCAGGAAGGAAGAGCTTGACGCGTCTGCACTGCCATGCGTAATGCGTCAGTAATACTTCCGGGGGATTTGATATTCCGGGTGATTTAACCAGATGGAACAATTAACATTCATTTTAATGTAACTTGAAATATGTTTGTTCACTTTCTAATTCAATTATTGTAAATGTTTATTTTAACACACAGCTTCCGCTATAAGGAACCCTGTTCTTCTGTCCCCCACTGAGGCAGAGGCGGAAAAGTTCGTCAAGGACTTCCTACGCTTGGCCCCAGGGAGGATATAATGGTGTAATTGTTTGTTTGCTGTGTTTATTTGATGTGTTTATGTTATAAATGTACGTTCTGTTCATAAAGTGTTATGTTTGTCTATTACATTTTTTCTAAAATGAACGAATGTGTGTTCTATTTTCAACTATAGAATTGTGTGAAATTTATATTCGGTAATTGTAACATGCATGAGGGAAGGTGTACATCGTGTATAAAATATCATAATTCAATCATCAGCACGAATCATCTGTGAAAATAAAAGAAAGTTTACAAAAACAGCAAAGACGTCTGTGTAATGTAATAATCTATAAACTGTGCCGCAAAGTCAAATCATAAAGCCAAGGTCTTGTTTTAAAGCAAATAATTGTAATGTATGGAAAATGTCTGCACAGGTTGGGAGAGGAAAAACAGGATTATGGAGAGGTCAACTGTCCCAACAGGCAATGGATGACAAAACGCTAACACACTAAGTGAGTTGGAAATATTGCAAATATACACATGTGTGGGATTTAGGATGTAGTTGAGCTGGACACTTTGAAAGGAAATCTGGCAACCCTCGAACTGGAGAAATAAACTCATTGTCCCTGATTAAACAAAGGTTGAACTACATCCAGAATGTGAAGGCACCACTGATCCCCACGATCAGTTCTATACATGTTCGCAACTTCCTCTCTTACCTGGTCAAACCGATCCTGTTTTCTTGCTTGATTGGCAATCCACTTGACCTTTGCAAATTCGTCTACATAGATTTCTAAATGCATTCATATTATCTATGACATCATTCACGCGTTCTCTCTCATTTTGTGTCACATCTTCTGGGATTATGCGTCCAAGCACAACTAACAAAGCATAACGCAGTGCTCGGCAATATTCACCATACATCACTCCATTCGCATTCACGTAGAATTCATCGTCTTCAAAGTGAACCACCATTTCTCTCTGAATATCTTCTGCTGTGTTTTGGGAAAGTGTGTGTTTGCCCAATTCATCCACTTCCTTCTTAATCTCATCATGTCCTGGTATATTATTAATACCTGTATTTTCTTTAAATTTAGTCAGCACATCGGAATGAAATCTAAGAATGTTATTGTTGAAGACATGTTCGCCTCTATTTGATCCTTTTTCCAGCTCTATCTTCAGCTCCTGATTGTAGTTTGGATTGACTTCACGGATCTTTTTTAACATGTCTATCTTAATATCCTCCACTTTTTTCTGTCTCTCTTTCTGGTCAGCTGCTGTTGATGGTTTTCTTCCCCTTTTGGAACCTTTGATCATATATTCAAGAATAATTTCCTTTTTGACCTCTGAGGAGAAAAGAAAAAAAAACATATTTTTTTACTCTAAATTCAATGCATTTCATTTAAATTTAGAACAGTAAGAAGAGCAGAAATAACACGCACCTTTCACATTTCTGAGTCCAGAAAATTCCTCAACTGCTGTTGTTGCTGGTGTCAACTTTTAGATATGGAAAAATGAACATTTAATATAAAAAAACTGTTGTCATGCACTGGCATGATGGTGCACTGTGACATGCAATAATTATACCATATTTATACATTACCCAGATAGCAAGCAACCATTGAATCAACGTAAAAAATTGTTGATTTGTCAATGTTAATTGCATTGAATCAATATCACTTTTGCACTTTTGAACATTAATGTTGAAAAAAAACAAATCACCATTATTGTGATCAGTGTTTGATTTAGTTGGGCTCTTGACTCTGTACTTTCTTTAAAGGCAGCTATTTCAAGGTTTAACTAAGAACATTTGTACATTGATAGAGAAGGAGATATGTTAAAAAACTGAAGTTGGAAAAGTGTTCTTTACGATGAATGTGCGACAGTGGTAAAGTTAAGCTTTTTTAAATAATTTTGGGGTTTGGTCCATTTATGACTGATGTTGAATTCTGGTTCACACTTATAAAAGTACAGAGATGATCATATGTAAGAGAAGTTGCTGATACACTTAGACATCCACACTCAGCATAAAAACCTAAACAATGGTGACAATCATCGAACAGATCCAGGGTCGGCGCCACGGGGGGGCCCCAGGGGGCCTGGCCCGGCCACCTAGGTTACTGTGCCCCCTCACCTCTAGTCAGCACACCACCCTGCCTCGGAGCGCGATTTCAGCCGTTGAGACTCAGCAACAGGCACGGTGACGGTTCCACTGTGGCTGTGCCCTCTTATTCCTGACATATAATTATATATATTTAAAATATATATATATTTTTTTTGTAAATTAATTTAGTTTTACTAGAATCAAATCAGCTTTGCAACTTTGCATGAAAAACTCGCGACAGGCGATTAACTAAATTACGTCACTAGCAGCTTGTATGTAATTGGTTGAAATATGACTGTATACGTCATGACGTTAAGTATTCTTTTTTCAGTCAACTTCTACTCTTTATTCAATTCATAATAATCTGTATTCGTCTAAAACACCTAACGCGCTTGATCATTCAAGCAATCATGGATTTGGAAAAATCAATGGAAAAACTTGTATCTTCAGCTGCCGAATGTGTGCGCAATCTCCGCAGCGAAGATGAATTCTGCATTCTCTGTGACACAGTTACAGCGAGCACAAAAGATACACCTGTCTCAGCAAAACGGAGGCGACAGGTAAACGAGAACCTGACTGAATATGTAGTTGAAGAAACAACTGGAGCCAACATCATTGATAAAGTGGAGCTACGCAGGCTGTACTTCAGTGCTTTGGATCATATTCTTGGTGAAATTGAGGTGCGTTTCAGTGAACGTAATTCAAAGTTTGCCGCAGCACTTGCCCCAGAAAATGAGACCTTTTTGGATGTAAAGTCCATAAAGCCCATCATGGATTTAACTAATTCTACCATTGTGGAAACTGAGTGCATTGTTGCAAAGCAATATATCTCCAGAATCAAAGAGGAGGAAAGCCAGCAGATGATGACTACTAGAAGACTTCTCTCTGAACATCACAAAGTTCTCGAAGCAATGCCGAGTGTTTTGTCCGCACTTAAACTCGCTGTCACATTCGGGGCCTCTACCGCTATGTGTGAGAACTCATTTTCTGTGCTCAAGAACGTTTTCACGGACAACAGATGAGCAATGAACCACACACGTAAGTCTCAGCTCGTGCAACTTGCGTTTGAGCGGGACCTTACAAAGAAAATGCGCAACGAATGGAAAGACCTCGTTCTGAGAAAGTTTAACTCCTCCACTCGTCGACTGCAGCTTTTCTAAAGGTAAGATGTGTTTTTTGCTTTTTTGTCTGATATTGATTATAGCCAGTGCTGGTCCGTTTATTATTTATGAGAATGCTGTAGGCAGCGTTCGTGCTCTGTATCGTTGCGTCTGGTAGCCTAAATGGTGACTTGATGGTTGTTGTTGTTTCAATTCAAAGTGGGTGTATTGTGGAGGTATGCCCCCCAGTGACACAACGAGGCCCCCTCGTTCTGTATGTCCTGGCGCCGACCCTGCGATCAATTGCAATGCATGCTGGGAGTCATGACTGAGTTTTGTCTATGATGTTACCCAGCATGCATTGCAGCATGAAGCTTTCTTTTGTTGATTGTCACCATTGTTGAGGTTTGTATGATCTTTTTCAATCTTTTTTGGATTTGTATGTGTTTTTGAAGCTCAGATCATTTCAAAGTTTTTAACTGCTGACATTTTTTTGGAACCATAGGAGAATTTGCTTTATTATCTGTCAATCTTTAAATATATGATATAAATATGACTCACTTTCACATGTTTTTTTAATGACTCTTTAGCAACGTTTTCGAAGGCCTTCTCTTTCTCCAATATCATCGTTTTATTCCCTTCGTACAGAGCCAAAACCAGCTCCACTGCCTCTTTTACCGCTCCGATGACCGGAACGATGTCCATGAACCCGATCCACACTGTGTCTTGTTTAGCCGCATTGTACATGCTGTTCTGCTTGTCTCTTGATCTGTCTCTTAAATCTGTAAAGAGAAGAAGTGTTGTGCTTTTATATGGCTGTTGTCCTTCGTTCTACTTCACTTTGAAGTATATGGAAAATTAAGCCACACAAACAAATGGATGGACTTCACTACACTTAAACAAACATGTTAAACCAAGTGGCATTTATTTTCAAGAAAGCACCAAACAAAAACTAAAATAATGATAGATGTACTGGCAGAGCTGGGGAGTATTTCAAATAGAAAATACTTCACCCTTAACCAGAGGTGGAAAGTCCAGGGGCCAAAGAGTAAAAGTCCTGCTATATTTGTGTTTGACCCAAGAACTCAACAGCTGATTTCACCAGAGGAGGAACCAAGTCATTCCTGTCAAGTCACAAGCAAGTCTCAAGTCAAATTCCAAGTCCTCAAAGAGTTCAAGTTAATGAGATAATTAAGTGAGTAATGAAACGATGAATGAGCATTAGTGAAGAACACCTGCTGTTAACAATCAACATCACTGAAGAAAAGAGAAACATGACAACTACAACTACAACTGACTGCCACAGCCTTGGACGACATCAGCTGGAAGAAGAAACAACAACATTGTCACCATAATTGTGGTCAGTGTTTGCTTTAGTTGGGCTCTTGAGCCTTTCAGTAATTCAAAGATATTTGCCTCCAAGCAATTACAATATTGTTTCACAGCAAACATTTATGGAATGCTGAATCCAATCTAAAAGGAGCAGAATAGTTTATGCTTTCGATTGAATGTTTCTAGTTTATATCTCTCTGGGATTATTAACTACATTTGGATATTAAAAAAACTCCTAAATCAATGCCACAACAATGCTTTAATATTGAGAAACAGAATCCTGATCAGGCTTTTAGACATTAACATTTATCATATGAACCTCAACAATGGTGACAATAAATAGTCATACTGCATTGCATGATGGGAGTTTTTCATGCATGAAGCATTTTGTTGATTGTCACCATTGTTGAGCTTCATATGCTGGTTCTTGTCTGTGTGTGTCTAGAAAAGTACTGGAGTTCAAATTTGTATATGCGTTACGTTGATTTAAAATTAATTCACTGTAACTATTAGAGAGACACTTTGCTTGAACACTGTAGTGTCATAGGGTTGATTATGCAAAACCTAAACATAAACGTGATAAAATAAAATATATTTTGGCTGTAAACAGGTCAATGCCTGATGATTATCTCACCATATGAAAACAGTGAAGCGTTGCTCACTGCACAGCAGTGATCTCTCTGCTTTACATCATAATACATAGATACATCAAACACAAGGGTCAAGAGCCAAACTAAAGCAACACTGATCTCTATGATGGTGGCATCATTTTAACCAATAAAACATCAAAATCTGATCCTCTGTGATTCTCAATAACAGCAGGTGTTCTTCACTAATGCTCATTCATCATTTCATTACTCACTTAATTATCTCTTGAACTCTTTGAGGACTTGGAATTTGACTTGAGACTTGCTTGTGACTTGACAGGAATGACTTGGTTCCTCCTCTGGTGAAATCAGCTGCTGAGTTCTTGGGTGAAACAAAAATATGGCAGGACTTTTACTCTCTGGCCCCTGGATTACCCACCTCTAGACACCAGGGACTTTGCTGTGAGGTGTCTATTGAGAAGTTGCATATTTAAGAATAGATTGAAATGTAAACAGGGATTTTTACCTTACTTAGTTTATAAAGTGCTGTATTGATCGTGGCGATATGAAAACATGTAATTGTTTGTCATTTAAACGAGAGTTCATTACAGTGTCTTAATATGTACAATGTAATATTAAAATAATTGAATACGTTACGTAAAATAGGAGTATTACGATTATAAAAAACATATTTTTTGGCAAAAATGTTGTTTAAGTTTGGAGTTAAGTTTCTTATCAGTGTTACGGCGTCTTTTACGTTTATTTGTCACCCTGCAGGTAAGACATTTATTCTAAACTCTGCTCTTTCAGAAAGCGAGACATTCACACCTCTCCCAGTCCCCGTCCCCCTTCAACTGAGAAGTGGAATCTGTTTTTAAAAGCCTGCAGCCTACTGACATGGAGAGAATTAAAACATTTCAATTCTTGTCATTTAAGCGCATGTCAATACACTATTTCATCACACTTTTATTTAATAACGATGAAACGGTCTATAAACTGCATATTTTGGCAAATATGATGTTTTTGTTCAAGTCTTCACACAGCCTATGTTCTAGCTCATTAATGATAAATGATATAACATTTTTACCTTGTGCAGTTTACTTTCTCTGGTCCGCGTTCATTTGTAATTAAAAAATGTTTGATATTGTGTCACATTCTCCCTCACTTATTGGCTCACGTAGGCCTTCTGTTGTCGCTTTATCATTCATTTCTGGTTTAGCTGCTTGTCACAGGACTTCGACCCACTCCGAGTGAGCCTTGAAACGCCAATCGTTCCACTCCAGCTTAGAAGACGGACACGCTAACGAGGAGGCTACGCTCCGCAGTGGTCTTCATAGGCAAACTGAAGTAGTTGGTGCAAACTGCCAACTCCTGCGTGATAAATGTGATCTGTATGTGGTTTTTAATTAAGCACAAGTAGCATATTTTAGTGTAAAATGATCGCCAACTGTAATCTTTGTAAATGTGCTTAAAATCAAAAACAATTGTACACTTTGAAAACAAATATTACATTAAAGGTTCTGCCCGCATTGGCTTTAAATGCGCTGTTGGGCTTTCAAAATCTTTACTGTTTTATTTTACTTGGTGATATGTTAAATGAACACTGTATAATGTTATTATAAGCTTCATTGCGTTTGCGCTGTGGTGGAAATGAGAATATCCTTAAATAAAGATACATTTATTATAAAAGCTTACCTGTGAATAGGGACGTATTAAACTGTGGTTATGGAATTTTTTTTTGCTCTTATATTTTCGATCAAATTATTTGATGATTACTTTACTATGTCCTGCATTTGGCTCAACTCTCCAACTATATAGCTTTTTTTTTGTTATATTTTAAACGTGAATAACTCTTGTTTTATCTTTAATGTGTTGCCTCCTGTCATGTAATAATGAATTTATCACATTGAATTTCACTGTTTCACAGAACATGTGGTTAATACTGAAGGCACAAACTCTCCCTTTGCGCCTCCTGGCGGAAATTTTGCGATCTAGTTTCACATGTAAATGTTTTTTAACTGCCGCTCTTCCCCAACGGCGGCACTCAACGCGGCGGTAGAGAGCATTCTGGTTGACTAGCTACATTATGTGTCTTTGACTGGATCTTTTGATTTAACAAGCTTCAAGTACATGTCATTTATGCTTTGTCTTCATCTTTCCAAGCTGAAGCACCACTGCGAGTTTAACGCCGTTGAAGACGATGATACGAGTCTGGAAATCCACAAATTCAGGACTAATAACTAATAATAAATAAGTATAAGTTCATACATTGATTGTAATTTTTTTGAGCAGAAGAACAGGTGTAGGTGAACGTACCAGTGTTTATCATGTTGGACGATAGATCGTCTGTAGAAAAACTGGAGCTAGCATTCACTCCTGCACACTGTAGACAGATCTGCTTCAGAGTAAAGATGATCAAGACCATCTTGAAATCCATCATCATCTGCAGTGCCACGATATCTCACCAAAGACTTACACACAAATCACCAAAGAGTCAAAGCACAACACACATGAAAATGATAAAAAGCAACAATAATAAACAATGTGGGTAACTTTTGTCCTTCACATTTTATAATACTGTTGTATATTTCTATTTCAAATATAAAAGAACACATGTGAAATGTTGTCTTACCTGTGAATGATCACCTGTACTTTGAGAAGACTGAAGAGTTTCACTAGATTCTCTGCCTATATATATCACCGACCCGACGCAAATGAACTGCAAAAAACTTTTCATAAAAAAATTGCATTAAGTTTGTATTGGGAAGGGCCCAATATGAACTTGCTTGCTTTGCTCTATTCAAGATCTTTTACAAAGACACATGGGGCCCAGATGGGTTTGATGTGGGCTGTCTTCAGGGCCTCAGCTGGTTTTGTCCGCGGGTTCCATGTAGGCTCCACATGGGTTAGCCCAGATGAAATGAACACTGCTTAGTGTGCATACTAGATGCTGCTAAATGTAACACTGAACGTTTTAGTTTAGATAATGAAATGATAACAAGCAGAATCACTGATGAACACAGAAACAACAAGAACAGGAAGAAATAAAACAACAACTATAACTGACTTCAGCCACAATCCCACAAACACCATCAACATCTTTACTTATTTATATTATTGTGAATAAACAGAGTTTTTTCCTGTTAATGTTTTACTGAAAATATCTGGTTTGATGTCACCTTTATGGTCATGAGTGTTTGTATTAGTTTGACTCTTAATTTTTGTGTGTTTCTTTTTTTCTGACTTTTGAAGCTCATATTCAGAACTTACTGTAGAATACTGTAAGAATACTCTAGCAAAAGTGGTACAAACATTTAAAAAAGATGGAACTGCAACCATCTCACAGAGACGTCCAGGTCGTCCACAGAAGTTAATACCTCGTCAGGAGCGTCTTCTGATGAGAAGGGTTGAAGACAAAAGGCATGCAAGTTCTCTGCAGTTATCTAAAGAAGTAGAACGCCAAACTGCGGTGACTATTTCCCGTGACACAATACGTTGTACACTGCAGAGAAAATGGCATGCATGGGTGCTGTCCACGAAAGAACCCTCTCCTAAAGCCCAGGCTCAAAAAAGCCCGCCTATAGTTTGCGAGGGCCCATGCTGACAAAGACGAAGGGGACTCCTGGGACTCTGCACTCTGGAGTTATGAGACCAAGATACATGTTTTTGAACTGATGGCTTCAAAACTGTATGGCGACGCAAAGGTGAGGAATACAAAGAAAAATGCATGGTGCCTACAGTGAAACATGGTGGTGGCAGTATCCTTATGTGCAGCTGCATGAGTGCTGCTGGTGTCGGGGAGCTGCATTTCATTGATGGCATCATGAATTCACAGATGAACTGCTCTATACTGAAAGAGAAGATGCTACCATCACTCCGTGCCCTTGGTCGTCGTGCACTTTTTCAACATGACAATGATCCTAAACACACATCTAAGCCCACTGCTTGATTTCTGAAGAAGAACAGGGTTAAAGTGATTCAGTGGCCAAGTATGTCTCCTGATCTGAACCCAATTGAACACCTATGGGGAATTCTGAAGTTGAGCATCACTCTTTATCCCGCATCCAGTCTCTTAAATGGTCATTGATGAAAAAATGGAAAAAAAAGATCGTTTTTTGCAAATGTCGCCAACTTGTTCATTCCATGCCTAGAAGACTTGGTGCTGTCATTAGAATTCATGGAGGCCATACAAAGTACTAGATGTGGTAGTTTTTGCATCACCCTAATTTGAGTAAAACTGAAAAATGTGTAATCTAAGTTATATTATTAACCTTACTTTCATTTAAGAAGTTAAACAGATGTTATATTAAGCTTAGTTCTGTCAACATTTTGGATTTTTTTGTGTTCATTAAGATATTGTTTAAAATGTACATTTTCAAAGGGGGTGTACTCATTTATGCTGAGCACTGTACATAAGCAAGTGATCATCACTTAAAACTAATTTATATTTACAACTGATTCTCCTTAATATATGTATATAAGTTCATATTGTCTGTGCAAAAATAAACATTTAAGCCTATCGAAAAAATGTGCCTTTATTTTAGTACAGCAACTTGACTTGACCTGAAACTTATCAGGACTTGACTTGACTTGCGTAGTGTGAACCCTTGACTTGAGATTTGACTCAAGACTTCATGGTTAAGACTTGAGACTTGCTTGGACTTGACCATATGTGACTTTTCCCTACCTCTGGTTGTTAGTAAATTATCCTTAGCACTTGTAAATAAAATACGTTAACTGTATCCCTCTTTTGGTCATCATTTGTCTCTCCTTGGTCCTTATTACCATTCCCCCTGAAATACACTGTGTGTATACCATCCTAGTTACTTTCCCGACTACTTCGGGACGTAACAGTTGTTAACAAGTATTTCACCTATTTTTATGGAAATTACCGTTTTTTACAGGATCTGTCAGGTGTTTCTTGTTTTTCTGTCACCACTTTGCGGAAGATTCCTGTCTGTGTTTAAGTTAAGGTGAAGCAGTCAGTTATTGATGTTATGCTGCATTTTTCTTTGTTTTAAACACAGAAGCAGGTCATACACCTGATGGGCATCAACACTTATATGTGCAGTTAATTAAGGAGTTGGAAACTTTAGGTAATTATTGCTATGTTACTCATGTTTTTTTACTCAAGTGCATATTATTTATTAAATTTATATTCAGAAATATTTGTATTAGTGGAATGAAATGAGTTCACACACAGTAAGAATTGTGGAAAAACACTTTGCTATGAAGTTTTAAACAGTCTTAAACAACGAAGTTGTATTCCATATTTTTACGGACATTTTCTGGCACCCCTGCCGTAAAATTACACTTTTTAATTAAATAGTGAATGTTCACCTTCTTTACTATGGCTTCTCAAAATATCTTCTTTTGTGTTCCACAGAAGAAAGAGTCATTTAAAGGTTATCAACCACATGAGAAGGAATGAATTATTTTTTTATATAGGCTGAAATATAGGCTCACCTCTTTTTACTTTACCATATTAAGTTTAGTTTTTAACATGTTTTATTGTGCATGGGTGAAAACAACCAAGATCAATAAGCTGAGTGTGTATGCTAACCAGTGGTGCTTTTTAAAGATCTGAATAGATCCACATATCTGATTGTCTTTTATTGTTTTATTCTCTTGTTCAAAGTTCAACGACATAACTGCCAACTGCTCTTATCAGCTCATGACAATGAAACCACTTTTGTTTGAGGAATTGCTGACAGTGCAGAGAGAGAATTGAACGTCTATACAGTATAACTCATCTATGTACACCGAGGACTGAAGGCTTGTACAGTATCGAGAGTATAACAGCAGTTACCCTGTTATACTGAATATCTTGTCATGTTTAAGATTCATTTGAATGCCGATAATGAAGAATGTAGGCAGTAAGAGGAGGAGAACTGGCTCTCCCGGTTTAGTATGGACTCTCCCAAGTTATTATTTCTTTACTCTTATATACATATGCATCTCTAGGGGAGTTTTGGTTCCTTGCCCCTCTTACTCACTGGGAGACTTTTATCCATGAAAATAAACAACAACACTCATGGACATGAAAATATTATAACAAATACATTCTTTCGGTATGTTTTGGTATTATAGCAAATTATTATGTTTTATTGTAATTTTAGGCTCCTAGTCCTGGTGTATAACTAAATACAATATACTTTGATTGAATAAGTTATAGTTTCTGACAATCCACTGACATCAGTCTACATTGAATTGAGAAAGACTTGCAATAATACCATGTCTCTTAATGCCGTATATTCTCTATCATTTTACCCTAGTATTATTTACATTACATTTCTGTTTTGCAACAATAAAAATTTTGAAAAGCGCTTTAGAAATCAAATTGAAAAAAATAATTGGAAGTGAATATGACAATGAGGCCGACAGTTAAATGATTCTACACAGGAACGGTCTGTCATCACTGCCGCCCCCAGGGGCCTGTGCTTCCATCTATCTCCATCGCAACAAGACACCTCTCTCTCTCTGCTGCAGCAGACACCACTCTCGAAGCCAGCATCGCCGCAGCGACCGCCCCAAGGGGCCAGTGCTTCTATCTCTCTCTGCTGCAGCCCCTGCCTTCACTCCCTCAGAAGCCTCCTTCATTCAGCACTACCGCAGCAGTTTCGCTCCCGCAGGAGCCTTTTCTTTTCTCCGCACTGCCACAGTAGTGGCGCTCCCAGGCGAGCCTTCTTTCTTCCTTCATTACTGCCGCAGCAGCGCTTGCTCCAATGGAGCCCAGTCCTCTTCTCTGAGGGCGTTGCAGCTCCTCTTACCTTCACTCTCCCAAGGGCCCCATTCTTTATTCAGCACTGCCGCAGTAGTGCCACTCCCGCAGGAGCCATCCTATCCCTTTCCCGCTGCAGTACCTGCTCCACTAGGAGCTCAACTCTCCCATTTATTCCCAAGGAGCCCCATACGCACTCAGCACTACCGCAGTAATGTCACTCCTGCAGGAGCCTTTTCCGGACTCCGCGCGGCCGCAGTAATGCTCGCTCATGTCTCACAGACTACCAAGGGCCATCATCCTCAAGCCAGCCTCTTTTGGGGATCACGTTGTTCCGGCTGCTGTCCCACGCTACTTGCATCTTTTTGGGGGAACGACCTGAGTCCAGGCACACGCCCTCTGAGTTCGGAGAAACCACAGAGCTCGGAGCCCTCTCCCCGGGACAGCACGCCAAATATGTCTAATATCCGTCCCCCATCTGCAGTTATTATATGCAAGGTGAACTCGTGAAACTTAATAAGACAATATTAATCAATAACACTTAAGCGCTTCTGTTGCCTACTGCTGCACAATGCATCTCTGACTGAGAATTCAATGATGTGTATTTGTAAGAAGGTTGATTTGGGCTAATTAGCTTTTTCTGGAAAGTGACAAATAATAAAACTCCTGGTTTAAATAATATATTTTTTCATGATTGTTGTAAATCAGGGCTCCGCAACTCTGGACCTCTTGATCCACTTTCCTGCAGAGTTTAGCTGAACAAACTCATCAAGATCTTCAGGATTACTACAAACTTGCAGGTAACCCTGATAGCAAGAGAACAGTTGAAAACCATTGAATCAATGATAAAAACTGATAATGGCATCGAATCAATATCAATTTTTATTGAAAAAACATGAAGTAAGACAAAATCCGGTGGGATCAAGTGAAGATGGTTATTTCTTAGAAATGATGTAATCAATGTGAAATCACTTAAACAACTGCTCTTAAAGGGACAATCCTATCATAATTTACTTACACTCAGTTTACTCTAAACCAGTGGTTCCCAAACTTTTTGAACAAGGCATCCCTTTGAAGGTTTTTTTTTCCCACGGCACCACAACCCTGAATTAACTAAATGTTGATGCGTACATACATATATATAATTAAATCCAGATTGTCAAACATCAAATTAAGTATAAACGGGTGCATGAATTTATAGAAATGCATTACAACATACCTTATATGAGGTTAAACAACTCATTTAAATGAATCATCTGTCATATACACATGTAAACAAATCTTATATACTGATATGAACTATTTGCTGTATGTGGGAATCATTGGAACAAAACACATTAGAATAAAGATTGATGCTTAATTCTTTCAATAATAATAAACAACTCACATGTAACCGTGTAACAGGTATTTTTAATTTTCCCTTCTTTTGGTAGCACAGCCTCTTGATACGGGCATAGATTGAGGACAGTGCAACTCGTAGCTCGTGCTCCACTGACAGGCAGTGCCTTTTGTTTTTTTCAGGGATGAAAACGCTAGCTCACACAAGCTGTAGGTTGAAAACGGCAACAGCAACCTGACGGCGACTTGGCGTTTTCATATTACCACTTTTGGTGCGCACATGGGTTCGATTAACTTCAGAGTTCGGTTCGTTTGGCTCATGTGAACGCTGTCTCCCGAACCCGGGTGCTCACCCGTGAACTGTACCAGAGTCTGCTTAAAAAAGGGAGGTCTGGGGTGTGTGGTTCATGTGAACTCCAGTACGCTTCACTGTTGATATGAACGCAATCTTACCAAATCTCTGAAGTGAACTGCTATTAATGATGTATTATATTATTTTTATAATTTTTCTGACGAGCGTGACTGCTGTGCTCCAAGCAGAGACCTGTATATAGCATTTCTGTTTGCCCTTCAGCGTTCTTAAGAGCATTTACAGTAAATTCATAGACAAAAGTGCTGTTATGTACTGAAACTTAGGAAACAAAACTAGGGATCAAAAACATAAATGTTTAAAAAGTGAAGCACTCTCCTGCGTCGCCGTAACAAGCGACAGGGTAAAACAGCTACCCGCAATTCGAATCCCCCAAAATTATAAGAACGCAGTCCAGCGGGGGCAGAGGGAGCAATCGAACTAACTGAAACCAACCTGAGATAGCTGGGTTCTCGTGTCCCACATGAGCGCACATTAGTACAGTGGGCGGAGCTGAGTGGAGTGATTCTGTCCTGGGAACAGTCCAAGTGGGGGTAAAACTATATTTAAACTTTACATATGTTTGAAATATATCTTTGTTTTTTCGCGTATTCATTTTCATATGGACATGGTGTTTTGATATATTTTAATATATATGATGTAAAAGATTATTAAATGATACTGGAAAATACCTGAGATTCGGCGGCACCCCTAGCCGGTTGTCATGGCACCCCACTTTGGTAACCACTGCTGTAAACCTTACATTTCTTTGTTTTGCTAAATACAAAGGAAGATATTTGGAAGAATGTTAGCAAATGGGGAATGAGATCTGGGGTGAGTTTCCCAAAAGCACCGTTAGGCGACTATGGCCCCAAGTTCCGTTGTACCAGCAGAGTTCAACGATTCAAGTGTTTCCTGAACCAATCGTTCCAACGACCAAACGCAAGCAGCATCGTAAAGTTGTGTGGTTGGAACTACAGGTGTTGGTGTGGTTAGAAGCATCGTTTCTTTTTATTATGATATGTAGGCTTACATTTATCAAGCTTTTATCAAAGCAAGCAAACAAGCAACATGCAGTGCATTCTATATCCATCAATCTACCTACCCTCTCATCCGTGTGTGTGCAGAAGAGTGTGGCGTGTTGTGGCCTTTATCTCTCTTAATAACTTTTTTAACAGGAAGCAACCCGCACTTTATTTTCTATTTCCTTAATGTTTTGAAACCGAAAACAAAGTGCTTTGCTTCAGATGGACATGCATCCTTTGAATTAGGAAACATTTAGGAAGGTGCACCACAACAAAACATACAAAAAAAGGACATTTTAGATGTTTAATTACCATTCCCTGGAGTTCTCGATCACTTAGCCTAATTTGTAGTATCATCAAGGTGGTCTGCAAAAAGGGACAATCTGGATTGAGTCATCTGTGCGTCTAATAACTTTAAGCAATATGAACATGAGAGGATTCAGGTAAACTGACGAAAGAACACGTACTTATTATAATAGTGCAAATTCTGAGGCTTTGAAAGGCGAGTTTGCCTTTCCTCCCCTTTAGGCTGTAGGCACTCAGCACTTCAGTCGAGGCCACTTTACGCAACATTTTGCGAACAGCGGCACCTTCATCTGCTCCCCCAAGGGACCGTAGGTAGTTCAACTAGAACAACAACAACAAAACAAAAACAACACTTTGCCACCTTAGAATTATAATATGTGCATTTTGAGCTGTTTTGAGATATTGAGTTACAAAGTTTTAGACATTCATATAGCAAAGATGGGGAACAAATCTCTAAAATATCAAAATAATCTCAAACTTGTAATTGGGGTTTTTGGAACAGGTTGAATGCAGACAAATTCCCCCAAAAATCCCTTTACGCTTGCAATTATAAGGTTCTATCTGGCAAAACATTCAATAAAACAATTTCTAAACAGTTTTCTCATTTCACAATGTTAGCCTATTTTAGGTTTACAAAATGAATAAGAATCCAAATTCTCAAAAGAATCTGTCGAGATTTGTTTTACAAGTGACACGCATTGTATTGAGCCAGAATCGTAATTATGACAGTGTCCGGACATGTCATTTGTCTTCGTCTTCTTACGAAAATATTTTTAACAGTTGCAAAATGTACACAATTTGGGCTATATAAAAATCAGATAATATGTGAATAACTCAATTGTGACGGAAATGCCAGACTTTATAATTTCATTGTGACGACTATCCGATAATGAACTAATTGTAAACACATTTCAACTGTTTAAATGCTTTATATGTTTACAGTACATTTATTTTACAGTGCATTCGGCAGACTTGTATGCTGTGATAATTCATTTGCACATTATAACTTTTTAAAATACTGAACAGTAGTAGAATTGTTTACATTGCTCTGAAATCACAGTATCTTACATATTTAGAATACTGAACTTATTTAGAAGTCTGTCAAATTTCAAATTGCAAAGTAAAAAATCTTTAATGCTCAAATAGGCACATTTAAAGTGCTGTATTTATTACCATCTTTGTCATTTGTCACCGTTTTCCAGCATTTTGTCCAACTGTGTGAAATCCTCTAATGTTTGGCAGGGTCCATCGAGGATATCCTCATCTGCCATGTTACTGGGAGCCAGAGCAGCCAATATTGTGCGTTGCATTGCAAGGATGTCCTGTTGGTTTTCAACCAGCTCCTATAATTTCTGCAGGACTTTTGTGCGATAGTCTGTGGACAAATTATATAAGAAAATACTGTAGCTTTTAAAGTTGAGCTATTTTGCATTTGAAAATTTAAATTTGATTAGATGACTTTTTCAAATTCTGAAAGTACATGTTTGATTCATTTAACTATTTAATATACATATTTTCACCAAGGGAGGCTGGAATGAAGACAAAATGTTATATGTGATACGAAGCAGGCTTAAGTTTCAAACTATAATGCGAATTAACAGGCATCAAAGTTTGATTTCAACGTTTTATTTTACTCCGATTTCAATCTTTAATATGGCATTAAACCGTCAATATCAACGATATAAAGTGAATGTTTTCACAGAATGTTATTTATATTATGTAGAATTGTTTTTATGTAAAAAAAACATCTAAAAAGACTTTAACTGGGTTTTCACAGGCACATACGTTTCTAATAATAATAGTAATAATTGTAACTCAATGAAAATTTGTTACACACCTGCGTGGAGCGGTGACACATTTGTCAGTGAGGAAATGTGTTATTTTAGATAGAGCTGGTATGGATAAACATTGAAAATATTTAAAGACGTCTTCTTACAGAATAAATCAGAGGCCTGTTGCACAAAAGTAGAATTAAGACATCCGGGATAAATGACTCAGCTGAGCTCAATGAAGCCAAAACATGTGCGTCCAGGCTTAATTGGTTGCACAAAGACCAAGCCAGGATGAGCAGACACGGATTCATTAAGCCAGGTGAAACCAATCCTGGATAGGTGCGCGCTCACGGCTCACTCAAATAGACCCCGCCACAGATCACAGATTAACTGATTTACCATGGCAACTAGAGCCGCGTACTTTTCCCCGTCGGAAGCACAAATCCTCATGGAGGCATACGAGGAGGTAAAAGATATAATTAAGAAGAAAGGCAACACCGCCACAGTGATAAAGCAAAGAGAGAAAGCGTGGCAAAGTATTGCAGACCGCCTGAATGCGTAAGTAGTGCACAATTACACACTCACCGCTCCGCTGAAACATCACAATTACAATTCAAATATTTAATTCACATCTCCAAAAACGCAGTTGTACTGTATGAAACGGTTAAATTTTTAATTGAAATGCACTGCAGATATGAGTGAAATTGTGTAAAGTAACTCCATCACACTGTATAAAGCTATGATAAATTATTATTAAAGCCTTACATTATTATTTAACGTTACTACGCTCAGTACGGTTTAATCTTAGCCGTTGTACTCTGCTTCTTATGTTGTCCACCGTTTTTTTTTGTGTTTCTCCTGCTTTTATTAATGTAAAGCTGCTTTGACAGAATGAAACAATTGTGAAAAGTGCTATATAAATAAAATTTAATTGAATAAATAGATGAGCTATAATAATAATCACTTTAATTTATATAGCGCCTTTCAAAGGACCCAAGGTCGGTTGCTCACTGCACTGCAAAAATGTCTTTCTTACTTAGTATTTTTGTCTTGTTTTCAGTTAAAAAAAAAATATCTAAAAAAAATCTTAAATATTTTCTTGAGCAAAATTACCTAGGAAAATAAGCAAAAAAATCTGCCAGTGAAACAAGAGAACTTTTCTAAAATTAAGTGTTTATGGAAAAAGTAAACTTATTTCAAGAGAATTTTTCTTATTATATTGACAGATTTTTTATTTTTTTGCTTGTTTTAAGCACACATTTACTTAAAGTTTATATTTTTTGTCTAAACTATACTTATTTTGCTAGGTCATTTAGCAAATCAAGAAAATACATCTTTATTTAAGATTTTTTTATATTTTTACTGAAAACAAGACAAAAATACCAAGTCATTTTTTGCAGTGTGACTCCATTAAATGTTCTTGTGATAAAGTGTGTGTGTGTGTGCGATGTAGATTAAACATGAACGGGCCAAAACGGACATGGCAGCAGGTCAAAATCAAATACAAGAACATTCTGCAGAATGGTATGGTCCCTGACTAATATTTAACAAAGCACAAGCATATATTGTACCCAGAAGGTGCCTGCTCACACATTGTCTGTACTGTTTTAGCAGTGAAAAAGAATACCCACAGACAAGGCACGGGTGGTGGGTCACCAAAGGCTGACCTTACCCCAGCAGAGGACATGGCCTTGGAGCTAAATAAGGCAGGCCCGTCTTAGAGGGGATCCCTGGGGGGAAAGAGACGAGCATAGGTTCCTCCCAAGATGCCACCCGCTTCATTCAAGGTATGTCCTTCCATCTCTACATGGGATACAACCACATTCATATTGAATCAATTTGGACTGTCTGACTTTGGTTTACCTATTGCCTTGCAGTGTCTGGCAGCACTGTGTTCCTGTTAGAGCCACCAGCACAAGCACCAGACGATGCTGATCCAGTGAGTACTCCATCAAAGGCATACTGTAGGCCTGGCATCTTGTCTACTAGCTTCAATATGAATCCGATTAAATGTGATAGGGTGAAAGCCCCAGTGCAGCAGCAACAGCACATGATGGAGACGATGATGAGGAGGAGACCATCTCTCTGGATTCCAGAAGGCATGAGGTATCATGTTAAGACTGTGAAAGTACTATTTACTCTACAATGGTGAGGAGTCCTCATCAAAATCAAAAAATCTAATTTCTTTTACAGGACCCAGATGCTATACAGTGGGAAAACCAGCCTGGCAACATAGTGCGTATTAATAAAAGGACACCACATCCTGCCAAATTCCAGCTGCGCTAATTGTATTGTGTTCACAGAGCTCACAAGCTATCAGAAAGTTGTATGGCAACCACCTCCGGCGCCAAATAGAACTGGCAGACATAGACATTCAGTACAAGAAGAAACAGATGGAAAATCTTGCACTGGAGTCCGAAATAAAAAAAGAGGACAATTAGGAAACTGGACCTTGAAATAAAAAAACTTGAGAGGGAGGTGAGATATGCCTTCAATGTACACTGTATGCTAACTGTAACACAAATGTATTAATCATTATTTTTCTTTCCTCCCCCAGCTCCAAGAGATGACAGCTCAAAATAAAAATTAGGTATTCTCGTAAAGTCAAGTGAGCCATGACATATGAGCTCTTATTGTGAGCACACAGGACGGTGGCATCTTTCTAAGGTTTTTTTTATTTTCCCAGCAATCAGTACAACCAAGTCATCGTTATAAGGCACCGGCCTCTTTTGCCCACCCCCCCAGCACCAGGTGTGGCCACTAGCCTATATGAAGGCCCAAAATTGTGTGTTCCTTTCTGCTCTGACAATGGCATGCCCATTCTTGCGAGATGTGGTGGATGAAGAAGCACTTGTGCTGAGGAGAGCCTTCAGGCGAGAAAGGGTCTTCAGGGACCGGTTGGACCCACTGGCCTTCCCTGATGACCATCTATATGAAAGATACAGGTTTTCTGCAGATGGCATCAGGTATCTATGCAGACTACTGGGTCCCAGGATTAAGCACCGCACTGCACGGAGCCATGCACTGAGTGTGGAGCAAATGGTTTGTGTGGCCTTGCGCTTTTTTGCTAGTGGAGCCTTCCTGTACTCAGTGGGGGATGCAGAACAGCTGAACAAGGCCACAATTTGCCGCACAATAAGGAGTGTGTGTCTGGCTATCAAAGCATTAGCAGATGTCTTCATCTCCTTCCCTGGCCACAGAAGACTCTGTGACATCAAAGAGGAGTTCTATAGGATTGCAGGTAAGAGGATCTACAAATTACAGGACAACTGTTAACACATAGTAGGATACTCATTACTTTGTGTGACAGGTTTCCCCAATGTCATTGGTGCAGTGGACTGCACACATAAGGATAAAAGCCCCCTCAGGTGCCCATGAGGCCGATTTTGTGAATAGGAAATCCTTTCACAGCATTAATGTTCAGGTGAACATAACTTTTTGATATTGTCCATTGACGAACACTCTGCATTGCCAGTGATGTGCATTGATTGGTGTAATATTCCTCATCTTATGATTTCAGATGGTCTGCAATGCTGACTGTGTGATCAGCAATGTTGTGGCAAAATGGCCTGGCTCAGTCCATGACTCCAGAATCTTTCGGGCCTCTGAAATCTATCAGTGCCTATCACAAGGTAAGACACACAACCCCTATTTATAACCATCATGGCTGTGTCAAGAATATCACTGTAGTAATGATGAGATTTTGTGTTGACAGGTGAATTCTCTGGTGTGTTGCTGGGAGACAGGGGGTATGGCTGCCAGCCTTTTCTCCTGACACCTTTCACAGACCCCCAGGAAGCACAGCAGGCCTACAACCATGCCCATGCCAGGACCAGGGCCAGAGTTGAAATGACCTTTGGCCTCCTGAAGGCACGCTTTCACTGCCTTCACAAATTAAGGGTCAGCCCTGTTAGGGCATGTGATATTACTGTGGCTTGTGCTGTCCTCCACAATGTGGCCTGCCTGAGGAAGGAGAGGGCCCCCAGAGTGCCACCAGCCATGGACTGGGACAATCCAGCAATCTTCCCTGATGACGACAGTGGTCGGCTGCTGAGGGACCAATATGTGTTGAATTATTTTAGTTAGTATGTGTGCTTTCCATCTTGTAGAGTCACTGTGACTTCAGTTTCGAAAGGAGCTGATGGTTTACCTGCTTTGTTTTGTCCTTATTCAATAAAGGAACATAATGTTACACATTGTGTTTTTATATTCATATGGAATGTGTATTTGTTTATATGACAGAGTACTAGGGCCACACTGAGGAAAAAGGATAAAGTCATAAATTTATGAGGCTGGTTCTTTCTGCAGAAAAGCTACATATTCTTCATATTCTATATCAGCATGTCTTTCTTTATGAAACCATACTGAAGTACAATTTCACGAAATGCCCCACATCTGTCATTTTAACAACTGTCCTCCTTTAAAACAACTGGTTACAATATTATGACTTGTCTTTTTTTTCCCTCTGTGGCCCTAATATTCTATCATTTTATATATAGCCTTATAGTCTATGGGAAACTGTAAATTATCTAATGATAGCAACATCATCTAAAAATCATTATTTATCCAAAATGATTGAAATTAATGATCACAAACGTTTAAATAATGACAGTGGGTCTAGTTATATGTGATAACAATGTATAGTGAGCAGTGAAATAACTATTGGTTTCCATTTGTGGTGACTGCTGACTGACATTAGGGATGAGATTAAATAGATCCTGGAATTTAGCCTGGTCTGGAGCAGGCTAGCTCCACAGAATAAATCTCCATGGTAATTTATACCATAACATATCCTCCTGCCCCCTATCCAGCTTTAGTGCAACCGGATTACGGATCAATTGAGCCAGGATCACCAAGATATCCTGGCTTAATCCCTTATCCTAGTTTTGTGCAACAGGCCCCTGGTGATCATGTCATTTGTTGTTGCTCTGTGGATGAGACAGAAAACATATATCAACCCAAATCTATTTCAAAAGATATCTTACATTTTGATACATATACGTAAATATCTATATTTTGCTAACCCTTGTCTTGTGGGAATGTTTTAGGCAATGGGTGATCTGACATCACAGACATTTAAAAGACATCCATAGATTGCTTTTGATTTTTAACACTTTTGAAAGACAAAACCGATAATTCAATAGATTATTGACGTGACTCATTGTAGTGGAGTAGGCGGGGCGAGACCATGAGTCGAGGCCGGTGAGTGATTGTTAATGAGCATCAGCTGTGCACGCACCGGTCTCGTATCACGAAGGAGATCGGGAGCATAAGGGAACGAGCGACCGGACCGTCGAAGAGAGAGGACCGGGCCCAGACACGTGTTAAGTTGATTTATGTTTATGTATGGTGTTATTCACCGGCAGTCGTCCGTGAGGGGCTGCCGGCTGTCTTTTACTTTGTTTATTTAATTAAAGTTTGTTTAAATGTTCGCCGGTTCCCGCCTCCTTTCTTCCTTTTATTGAACCGGCTTACACTCATGTAACAACTTACATTTGGGTGGAACAGGTTTTGATTCGCTTTGGAAGACTAAATTGTATAAAAATAGCAAGGCAAAGCAGCAGGAGCAATCTGCCTGCAGACACAAAATCATTAAAATTAGTGCTTGATATACACATACATAGTCACGTAGCGTCCAAACATTTCATAAAAACCTTCTTTTCTTTTACCTCAATGTTGACATACGAAATGACACAGTGGAAAAACAGCCCTTTGCGCCAATCTTCACACTCCTACATAACAGTTGTTACACACAGCATATTCATTAAATACATTTCTATTATGAATTGACAATAAAACACAGCCATGCATTACGTCAGGACAACACAATCAGACTAATCTTACACGTCTTCAAAGCTATTAGTCCTCACACACTGGGTCTACTCGTAACAATAAACAACAGACATTTACCTTCTAGACGTTACGTCTTAATTGCGGTACAGCTACCCGGCGGGTGCTTTGCCCAAGACCCTCGGCAATACACAGCACGACTACCCGGAAGCGTCTGGCAATCAGTCAAACACCTTCGTTGCACAGGAGAACCGCATACCAAAGCCGTAACAAGACTGAAGTTATCTGGACACCAGTGAATCTCTAAGCCCAACAGTGAAGACGGTTTTATAGAAACCAGCCTAGCCGCAAATGAGCTGTTTAGCCACTCACGGCTAGCTGGGTGACGTCAGAGGGCTACCATAACTGCAGAGGGACAAACTTCAACCAGACAGTGACTACTCTGCCGGTTACATATATATATTGTTCATAGTACATACCGACTGTCATATTTTCATAGAACATTCCTTCTGTAAAGTATTTTCATAGTACATGCCCATTGAATAGTATTTTCCCAATATTGTATTCTGTATTTATTCACACTGTATATCCTGCACTTGCTAATTGCACTTCTGGTAAGACCTAAACAACATTTCGTTACACTGTTCTTGTATATGTGTAATGACAATGAAGTTGAATCTATCTATCTATCACTGTTAGCACAGGGCTCAATTCTTGCTCCGCTCCTCTTCAATTTGTTCATGCTCCCACTTGGCCAAATAATGAAAAAGTACCAAATTGCCTACCACAGCTATGCAGATGACACTCAGATCTACCTAGCCCTCTCACCCAATGACTACAGGCCTATTGACTCTCTTTGCCAATGCATTGATGAAATTAACAGCTGGATGTGTCAAAACTTCCTTCAGTTAAATAAAAACAAAACTGAAGTCATTGTTTTTGGTAACAAGGATGAAACTAACAAGGTAAACACATACCTTGACATAAGAGGTCTAAAGACACAAAGCAAGGTAAAAAATCTTGGGGTCATTTTGGAGTCTGACCTTAGTTTCAGCAGTTATGTCAAAGCAATAAGCAAATCAGCCTACTACCATCTCAGAAACATAGCCAGAATCAGATGTTTTGTCTCAAACCAAGATCTAGAGAAACTAGTTCATGCTTTCATCACCAGCAGGGTGGATTACTGTAATGGACTCGTTACAGGTCTTCCCGAAAATACCATCAGACAGATGCAGCTCATACAGAACGCTGCTGCCAGGATTCTGACCAGAACCAAAAAATCTGAGCATATCACTCCAATCCTCAGGTCCTTACACTGGTTACCAGTTACTTTAAGAATCAACTTCAAAGTATTATTAATTGTCTATAAATCACTTAATGGTCAAGGACCTAAATACATCTCAGATATGCTCATTGAATATAAACCAAACAGACTTCTCAGATCATCAGGATCAAGTCAGTTAGAGATAACAAGGGTTCACTCAAAACATGGCGAGTCAGCGTTTAGTCATTACGCCCCGTAGCTGGAATCTGCTTCCAGAAGACATCAGACCTTCACCAACAGTAGCTACTTTTAAATCCAGATTAAAAACACACTTGTTTAGCTGTGCATTCACAACCTGAGCACTGTGCTGGTTTACATCAACTGCACTTTTATTTCTAATTTATTCTTATTCTGCTCTTATTCTTTTTTATATATAACAAAAAAGTTTCTTAAAATCTGAAGTATTTGTGTCTATCTATCTATCTATCTATCTATCACAGTACAGAGACAGCGCTCATAAATATAGTAAGTGATTTTCGCCTAAATTCTGATTCTGGCAAAATATCAGTTCTGCTACTGCTAGATCTCAGTGCTGCATTTGACACTGTCGATCATAACATACTTCTAGAGGGACTAGAAAACTGGGTTGGTCTCTCTGGGACGGTCCTCAAATGGTTCAGGTCATACTTAGATTTAAGAGGTTATTATGTGAGTATAGGAGAGCCCAAGTCCAAGAGGATGTCAATGACATTCGGCGTTCCACAAGGCTCAATTCTTGCGCCACTTCTGTTCAGCCTGTATATGCTCCCAGTAAGGGAAAATAAATAAAAAATAACCATATTGCATATCACAGCTATGCAGATGACACCCAGATTTACCTAGCCGTATCACCAAATGACTACAGCCCCATTGACTCCCTCTGCCAATGCATTGATGCAATTAACAGTTGGATGTGCCAAAACTTTCTTCAGTTAATCAAGGAGAAAACTGAAGTCATTGCATTTGGAAACAAAGATGAAGTTCTCAAGGTGAATGCATACCTTGACTCTAGGGGTCAAACAGCTAAAAATCAAGTCAAGAATCTTGGTGTGATTCTGGAGTCAGACCTTAGTTTCAGTAGTCAGGTTAAAGCGGTATCAAAATCAGCAAACTATAATCTCAAAAACATTTCAAGGATTAGATATTTTGTCTCCAGTCAAGACCTGGAGAAACTTGTTCATGCCTTCATTACCAGCAGGGTGGATTATTGCAATGGTCTTCTCACCGGCCTTCCCAAGAAAACCATTAGACAGCTGCAGCTCATACAGAACGCTGCTGCCAGGATTCTCACTAGAACCAGAAAATCTGAGCATATTACACCAGTTCTTAGATCCCTACACTGGCTTCCAGTTACGTTTAGGGTTGATTTTAAAGTACTATTACTCTTTTTCTAAATCACTAAACGGCCTAGGACCGAAATACAATCGCAGATATGCTCACTAAATATAAACCTAACAGACCACTTAGATCATTAGGATCTAGTCAGTTAGATATACCAAGAGTTCGCTCTACACAAGGGGAATCTGCTTTTAGCTTTTATGCTGCCCGTAGCTGGAATCAACTTCCAGAAGAGATCAGATGTGCTAAAACATTATCAACATTTAAATGCAGACTCAAAATTCATCTTTTTAGCTGTTCATTTACTGAATGAGCACTGTGCCTTGTCTGAACTGGCTGCAGTGTATTTCATGTATAATCAGTTTATTCTTACTGTTTTAATTAACTTTAAAATGTTTTATATCATTTTAAAAGGTTTTTTAAATTTCTTGTTGTGATTATTTTAGATGATTATTTTATTTTTATGTAAAGCACTTTGAATTACCATTGTGTATGAAATGTGCTATATTAAAGTTGGGACCTAAGGCAAGGCAAGTTTATTTTAATGTCATTAAATATCTTTATGCAGATCCTATTGCCACAGTCAATACAAACGGTTTGATGTCCGAAGCATTCCCAGTACCTAGAGGCTGTAGGCAGGGATGTCCCTTAGCATCATTGTTTACATTATTTATTGAACCTTTGGCACAATCTATCGGGACTAACCCTGATATATCTGGGATTATAGTCAATGGGGAAAAGCATGTTATCTCTTTGTTTGCAGATGACGTTCTAATGTACTTGGAGAACCTGCCAACAACTATTCCTGCAGTTTTAAATTCCTTCGTTCAGTGTTATGTCGGGCTACAAAGTCAATCTAGGAAAATCTGTAGCGATGCCTCTCAATCATTCCAATAGCCTATCAATACAATCCCATTTTCAGGGTTTATATAAAGGTCTTAAATACTCGGGCAGCTTTCTTACTCCTGACTTGAAAGATCTGTTGAGACCAACTTCTCTCCTTTAATTAAAAAAGATTTGTGGATCTCTTTGCCGATTTCTCTCCTTGGGAGAGTTAATGTTATAAAAACTAATATTCTCATCAGATGAAACTATTTGTTTCAGAATCTTCCATGATATTTAATCTTATCTTTCTTTAAATCATTGAACTCTCAAATATCTGGTTATATTTGGAATAATAAACACCAGAGAGTTGGTCTTTATAAACCAAAGGATCGAGGGAGTCTTTCATTGCCCAATTTTCTGTTTTATTACTGGTCAGCTCAACTTAAATTTATGACGAGTTGGTTTTTGAATAGACAGGATGCTTTGTGGATTGATTTTATTATTTTGCTACCCTAGAAGATTAGAGTCTCTCTGTTTTATCAATAATATTGATCGGATACATTTTCTCAGTGACAATGTGATAGTTTATAATACATTACTGGTTTGGAAAGATGTGAAAAAACAAAAATATTTCTCAAACTATCTCTGTTCGATCTCCTTTGGCCCTAAATCCTGATTTCCCAATTGAGATTAGGAGCATTGACTTGTTGGAGTGGAGCTCTAAAGGTCTATCTGACTTGATGATTTCTGCACCTTTAAAATCATTTGAGCAAATAAGAACTGAATTGAATATTTCTTCAAGATTTTTTTCAATATCTTCAAATCCGACATATCTTACTCTCTTTTGAAGCAGAATAAAGTTGGTTTCAATTGATCAGAATTGGAAGATATCATACTGTCAACTAAATCTCTGAAAGGGATTATTATCAAAATCACCAAACTGTTCAAATCTCCGTTTTAAATGTGAGACTCAAGGGGGCATTTTTTCATTCATTTTGGTCCTGTGATGGCATTCAACCATTCTGGAAAGGGATTCACTCTGTGGTCCAGGATATAACAGGGAAACATTTTACTTTATCTCCTTCACTTTATTTGTTGAATGATGCTCCCAAGGACCTTTTTGATTCAGACACAAAGCCATTGTTAACAATCTTTCATTTCTAGCTAAAACATGTATTTCACTGTAATGGTCTCCATCCCAGGTTCCAACTGTTATAATGTGGATATCTCAGCTATCAGCTTTTTACCTCTGGAGAAATTAACTTATGACCTTAATAACTTTGGGAACCTCTTCATTCCTTTCTAGAAAGCTCTTATGGTGTAAACTGATATGTATTTGTTTAATCCTCAGCGAATATTCGACCGGCCCACCCTGATACGTGATGAGTTTGTGGTCTCCTCCCTGAACTTCATTTTGCCTTGTATCTTGCCTACACATTGGCTGTAGGTCATCGGCGATGTATTTTTCAGTCAGAACTCGTAATACACAATAATCATTTTAAGGGACTTAAAGAGTCTTTGTGGTGCCTAAAAATGCAAAGCATAGAGCTGATGTCTGTAGTCGTAGGACATATGTGACCCAGTCTGTGAAAACCATCCAATTGAGAAACAAAGTTTTAAGTTCAAAGTTAGATTTTTGATGTCAATCTCTAACATGACCTCATTCAGTAAATATCAACAATATCTAGCTGATATTATATTTGATTGAACACTGAATAGATTAGGAATATAAGTGTTGAGTCCGTGTATTTAAGTGCTGAAGTACAAGAGCTTTTGAATGTGTACAGCTGCTGCTCATCATCATCATCAGATCTGATGGTTCTTGGTGAAGGAAGAACTGATGACATCACACATCAGTTTACTCATTAGATTGGACATTGGAGAGCAGCTGTGTGTCATACAAACACTATTAGATTGAAGCTTTATAAGGGCTCCTCACAGCACATGTCTGGTTCTTCTGAGAGCTCATTATTCAACCAGAGTTTATAAGAGCTTCCTCTGTCTCAGAACACAAACAACTTTAGAAAGTGAACTGTGGCAAATTGGTGTTTCAGTGGTGTCACAGCAAAACATCTGGGCAGCGATAAGAGTTGCAAGGTTTTACCATTTGGAAGTTTGACCAATATGAGTATCTTACCCAAGTATCTTTTCCTATTTCAGTGTATCCCAATATATATTATAAGTCCTTTTTAAAAAATGTGGGTAAAATGGTCACTCTGTTGATCTGGAATAAAGAAACTCTTAAGAAGATATACTTGCAGAGAACTAAAGCAGAAGGTGTGATGGGTCCGTCTCATCATCCAACACTTCAACAGTTACAGCAGAAGTTTACTCTGCCTGGTTCACATGTCTTAAAGCTCGCAGCTTTATTCAAAAGAATTTCTCATCCTTCCCTAAAGAGCCAACAAATTCACAAATGGATTCACTGTTTTTAAAGAGTCCATGTATTAGAGGAATATCCATGATATGTCATAAACTATCACAGTTTGAGTGTAATGTCTCAGAGCATAAGAGCGGCATGGCAAGAAGATCTTGAAATAAACCTGATGGCAATGGGAGGGGTCACAAGAACAGGTTCATTCCTCCTCGCTGTGCATCAGACATGAATTAATACAATTTAAAGTCCACAGACTTCATTTATCTAAACTAAAGCTCTGGAAGATGTTTTCTGACCCATCATGTGATAGATGTGGTGTATCCCCAGCATCATTAGGACATTTGTTGTGGAAGTGCCATTAAATGTATACCTATTTGAATTCTGTCTTTCAACTATTATCAGAAGTGCTGGATTAACCACTGAAACCAGACCAGTCATGGATATTTTCAGTGTCTGGAGTGAAAATGCAGAACTCAACAAATCAAGTCTTCATGAAATGTGTGGAACATATTTAGCTTAAAAACACTCAATGGCTGTGAAAACAAAACCCTTTTGCCTGGTCAGAAACATTTTACATGTCTCACAACTGTGAACTTGGGCAAAAAACCATCTGGTTGAAACTGTGCCAAGCACCAGCCTAAGGGTGATCTGTTTGACATTTACTGCCAAACTTTACAAAATGTCAACTGTGTAGTCGTGACACAGCGCACCCCACCCCCTTCTGTCCGGCGTGTCAACACAACACGTGTAGTCCTGCCATGGCAATGGTTTAGATGAATTGGGTTTCCTGAACTCCTCTGCGGTTAGTTTCGTGTTAAATGTCTCAAATCATTCGTCCGGAGAAAAATCTGTCACAGCAAACGGCGCTCAAGTTGTGCGTGTATGCTTGTCTAAAATCCACGCATGCGCACCTGCAGATCTCAGCGGATAAAGTGGATTTTAGTGCTTGTCGTTGACAAGTTATAACGTCACACACACAACGTGAAAGCATCACTAGTAAACTGTGACAGATGTTTGGCTTTGAATGTTCTATTTAGCCCGTGACTGACATATGCTAAAGTTATCCTCCTATATATACGATACATGTACGTCAATTCAGACTGTTGATAAAATTACTTGCATCGGGAGTTTTGTCGTTCAGTCGGTCTCGATCTCTCTTGAGGAACAACTTTGAAGCTAATCCTGCTCGTACTGTTCCAGGTTGAAAAAGCACTCCGGCTTGAAGTGATTCTCGCAGACAAGCAGGTTTTTACTTATGGTTTCTGGGGGATTTCCACTAAAAATGTAATAAATCCACTCCTCCCTCTTCCCAGGTTAGGACTCTGTGCAGCGACCACATTGCATGTTGTTCACGAACTTTAGCCATGGCGGAGCGCGGTGGGTGGAATTGTGTAGATTAAGCTGTAATATTATAATAAAATCCTGCGTCTACATCACAACAGGAGCAAAATCTGAACAGCTTGATTTCTCACATGCTTGCAGGGAAAGGCTCATCAAAACAAACTTACTGGGATCTTGTTTTTCACGTTTTCTGGGCTGCTAGATGCACCGGGGACCCGATTATAGCACTTAAACACACAGAAAAGTTTGGATTTTCATCCGATTACTCCTTTAACTACACAACTATAGCAGAACTCCATCCTTTATTTTGCCTCTTTCTTATTCATTTTTTTCCCTTTTCTTATTTTATTATAACTATTATTCAGTATTTCATCTCCGCCCTTTTTTTTAAGATTGTTTGTGCCGACAGGTTAAAAGTAAAAAAAGAAAACAAATATGAGAAGTGCCACTTTTTCCATTTTAGCCCCTCCCCTCAAAATGTCTGTGCACACACTGTGTTTTTTCTCTTAAATCTTAAAGTGCAGCAGTCTTCTTGCATTAAAACACACACAACTTAAAGCGACACATTAGAACATTTGCTTACAGGTTCCCCCATGAGGTTGATAAGCGTCATTGTGTGTTAACAATGTCGCCGTATAAGCTTCCCTTTGGGCAGTGCAATACACGTGAATTTGTTTAAGTAAGCTGATGGAACTGGCGAATGCAAAAACAACTGGTTTCACACTGGGAGACAGATGGCCAAGGTTTAAGTCAGGGGAACCAGCGACATCATCTAATGAATCGAAAACAATAATCTCAGTTTTGCCTTCATTAAGGTCTAGATAGTTTAGGGACATCCAGGCTTTAACATCAGTTATACGAGCCCACAGGGCATCCAAACGCTTGTTATTAGATTCCAGGGGCAGATACATTTGGGTATCATCTACATAACAATGGAAGGAGATGCCATGTTTCCTAAAATCGACCCCAGGGGAAGCATTACAAGAGAATAACATTGGAGCAAGAATAGAGCCTTGAGGGACGCCGCTCGTTAGGGGAGCTGCATCTGAAATAAATTCACCCACACTAACAGAGAACCTTCTGTTGTTTCAGTAGGATTGAAACCATTTAAGAGCACTGCCCTTAATGCCCACCCAATGCTCCAAGCGTGAAAACAAAACTGAGTGGTCAATTGTTTAAAATGCCGCCTGCAGATCTAATAGTACTAACACAGCAGATTTGGCAGCATCAAGAGTCCATAAAATATCATTCAGAACTTTAACCAAAGCTGTTTCAGTGGAATGCTTTTTCCTAAAACCGATTGGAACACTTCAATAGTCAGTAGTTGATGAAACACTATTTTCTCTAAAATTTGAGACATAAAAGAGAGATTTGAGACTGGTCTTAAATTAATCAGAACTGTTGGATCTAAATGAGGCTTTTCAAGAAGTGGATGTACAATGGCGTGCGTTGTCATATGGGACAATAGCCATTTCAAGTCAACTATTATTAATCTTAAGTAGAGTAGGCCCAATTACCTCAAAAATGTTAAGGAAGGAAGGAGGAAGACTGTCATAGGAAGATCCAGAGGGTTTACGCTGACTTACAGTATCTTGTAGAGCAAGCATAGTTACCGGCTTAAACTGACACAAGATGCTAGTAACAAGTGGAGGGACAGAGGGAAATCTAGCCTAATATCCCTTATCTTGTCCACAAAAGAGAAGTTTGCCACACATCCCCATGGACTCTATAGGGAAAAGATCCACTGAAGGATTGATACCTACATTAATGATTGAAAAAAATCTTTCACAATTCTAGAGCACTTTTTTCACTAAATCTGAAAAGTACTTAATCTTCATTGTTTTCAACATTTTCTGATATTGTATCAGACTGTCTCTTAATATTTCATAAGAAACTGCAGCTTATCTTTTTTCCACTTTCTTTCGACCTTTCTGCATTCCCGTTGCAGAGCACGAGTATTGAGCCACGGCTCAGCCTTTGGTTTGTGGTACTTTGCTAATATTTTAAACACTCTGGCTCCTAAAAAAGCAGAGATAATATTAAAATGATTAAGATAATCAGCACCACTCCAATCATCACAAACTAAGTCGAATGATTGGAATACCGACCAGCTACCTTGGTAGGTCTAGAATGTTGTCATTTATGGGCACTCTGAATGTAATAGGCTTGTGGTCTGAGATAGCGTAGTCGTCTATTGCAAGATCACGTACTGACAAACCATGAGAAAGCACCAAATCAAGGGTATGACCATGCATATTAAAAGAAACATTTACAAGCTGTGTCATAAGCAAAATACTGGCTAAAAGATTAGATGGACAATACACATGTCTGTTAAAATCCCCAAGATTTAAAGTCTATCAAAGTTTGGGATAATTCCCCCTAAAAAGTCTGAAAACTCATTCATAAAATCCTTTAGGTTTAGGTGGACGATAAATGACTGAAATCGCCATCGGGTTATCCAGTTCCAAAACTGGCATAGACATCTGTCGCTTTCATACGGCAAGAATAGTTCTGTTTAAAAATAGAAGCCAGTCCACCACCTTGACCCACAGAGCGAGGAGCGTTTAAAAAGTTGCACTCAGATGGTAGCAGTTCAGAAAACGGGCTCAAGTCCCCTGGGGTAAGCCAAGTTTCCATGACAAACAAAAAATCCTGGAACGTGATGTAAAAAGTCATTGATGATAACGGTCTCGTTTGAAACTGACCTGGAGTTAATCAACGACATCCTGATCTCTCGCGACTAGTACAAACACCGCAGACACGGTGAGCGAATCCTCAGCGGCTGATTCAGTGGGTCCTCTGCGGCCGGTATATTCCACGCGTACTGTGGTCTAAAAATCCCTTTTAGACAGAAGAAGCTTGAACTTGACCACAGAACCTCAGCGCCTTTGGAAGCTAAGACAATGTTCTTTTTTTTGTTACCACCGTTACTGATGTAGCAACCGCGTGACAGTCGTAGACAGATGCGGAAGTAGTTTGTACTCGGGCTCATCTAGCATTATACAAAATAACTTTTACTATGAACTGCGCAGTGTTATCACACCATTGAATTGGACAATTACTGTAACATCTATGACTAACAATTTAGTTTAAACCTTACATTACTCGGGTCTAATTCATGAAATAATAAATTTCATCAAACGCAACATTTATAAAACTTTATACTTTACCTCTTCCGCTAACATGATTTCTCGTTCCCGTCTGAATGATGTGTCAGTGGTACCATCAGCGGTGGAGTTACAGCGTCATCAAGCTACGCGGTTGTTTTGATTGTGCGTTCTAGTGGCGATTTCTACAAACTGTACCCTTAAAATCACCCATCAGCAAGACATCCTTATGCTTATTTAAAACTGACCTAAAACCGTAAAAATATTCTCTTTTTCCTTCTCCTCCGTAGGCGCATGTACATTTATCACTACAATTTTTTTCCATTACCACTGCTAAACATTTCCCAACATCATCTTATTAATAACCTTGCATTCAATGTTTGCATTTTCTCTTTTTAAAAGGCCACTCCTCTGCCAAACCTCTTCTCTTCATTATTATATCAAATCTCACCATTCCATCTTTTCCTTAATTCACATATATGCATTTCTCTCCAATGTGTTTCTTATAATCTTAATTTTAAACATTTTTCACTTTTTCAAACTTGTTAAAATTCGAGAGTCCTCTGGCATTACAAGTGACCAACCATAAAAAATAAATAGATAAAAACACTCATAAAACCCATGTCTTTAGCTCATGTCCTCCAAGTCTTTTAACAGTTCAAATCTATTCTTAAGTGAGTCTTTGTTGGTGGTTTTTTTCCTAACTCCTAATCATGGCTTTACCTTTAGCCGTCGTCTTCTCCTTGATTTCCATATTTCTCCAGTCTTTTCTTCTGCGTCACTGATAAAATCCTCATATCGATCCATAGCATTCTCTAGGTTGACAGTAAGATCTAACGGTGACCAGGTTACTTCCTCCGTCTGTCCTTTAGGTTCCTCGCTCTGTATTTCAGTGCGTTGTCCTTTAGACGATCCATCCATTTCGTTCACTGCCGTCTCTTCCATAGCGTTTTGTATCTCAGTCTCTGTTTCATGTTGTACGTTTGCTCATCTGTCTGTTCACTGTTGTCATTCTCGCCCAGAGCTTCGTCGTCTCTTGTCTTTCTCTTCTTGTTTTCCTACGTCGTCTCACTCATGCACCTGCCCGCCCACATGACTCTTGTCATCGTCAAACCAAAATGTGTAGTTGTGGGCACTTAACCGCATTGCCATCTCTTGCAAAATGTCCTCTATCCTCGCATTTGTGGCACTATATATGTTTGATATATCCACAGTCACCGTCGCCTCTTTCAAATAATCCTGTTTTACGTTGTTGTTGTTTCTTTGTTCCTTTTGCGTATTCCCATCTCGTCGTCTTAATGCAGTTCCAGGTTCATTTACCGTGCGTGTTCCTCCAGCCATATCCATTGTCTTTGCCAAGTGTCTAACTGCCATTGTTAAAAAAACTCGTACTCATAAAAGAAAAATGAAAAACCCTCAAAAAACGTTCAAAATAAAACTTGATAACTCAAAATAAAATGAACAAACACAAAATCTGATAACCTCTCCCACCCACTGCTTCCTGCAACTCACACTTCCTGCTCAATAGCGCCACTCAGGGATCTGTGCATAAAGAAAGCGGCCACCATGCATTTAAACATTAAAGCTTACAGCACCTGGTATTCCCAGGTGGTCTCCCATCCAAGTACTGACCAGGCCCAACCCTGCTTGGCTTCCGAGATCAGACGAGAGCGGGTGTGCTTTTTTATTTTTTTTTTATTGAAAGTTTTTCAGATACAAAAATTACATCAAAACTTTTCATCACTTTCAATACATTCCATTACAGTGCTAGTACTCAGTACAACATTCCTAGGCTTAAAAAGCTGTTACAAAGTTAAAAAATAGATACAAATAAGTACATTTAAAGGTTCAACTTAACAAGCCAAATCCATTCCAGGTACATTCCATGCTAAATCTTTTAAAACTTTAGAAACCCTTGGAGTAAAAACAGCATAAAAGCTTTGCAACATGTTTTCATACTTAAAGTACCAATACAGACCTTCAATATATCTTTCTGTTTTCCTTTTGAGAACATTCCAAACATCCAGCACCACTTTTCCTTTTTTGGCCACATTTCTTCTTTCCCATACTGCATTTTTTATCAACATTACTAACAGGTTCACAAACTTTTTACTTTGACATTTTTCCTCCCATCCAAACATTACTATCCTTTTCCATTCTATTTCCTCTTCGTCCCAGTCCTCTATTAATTCTTTTATCATCTTTTTGCATTTCCTGTAAAAGCCCTCCAACTCTTTACAGTATAAAAACAAGTGTAAAATCCCTTCGTCTTCTTCTTGGCATACTTTACATGTTCCATTCCAATCTTAGTTAATATACATTCGGTAAAAATTGCTTTGTGTCTTATAAAATACTCTAAACATTCCAGTTTGGTTTCCACAATCTTTCCCCTCATATTTCTCCATATACTTTCTTTTTTCAGATCTTTAAATCTCTGTACCCAAAAATCGTTAGCAGCTGGTTCTTTAAAGACACCATCTCTAAAATAGCAATAAGACCGTTTCACATTACACTCCTTAAAATTACATTGTTTCCCTTTCAGTCTGACATAAATGTCTTTCTCTCCATTCCCTTCCTCCATATTTTCTATTCTTTTAATCCATTCCTTTGGTATTGCACTTTTGATAATTTTGTATTTATTCGTTTGTTGCATTCCTCTTTTGCTTCCTCCATTGCATCCATTATAAATTGTGGTGGTAAGAACCCTTCTTGAAATTCATATAAAACATCTCTTACCCTTGTTATTCCCACCTCCATCCACTTTTTAAAAAAGATCTCTTTCCCATCTCTTAAAATTATTTTGTTTAAGAACAGAGGTTGGTTTAGAATGTTTTCTCTTCCTTTCAGATTATAATCTATTACAGTTAAGAAATCCCCCCAAGCACTTAAAATTTCCTTATAAAAGTCCGGTATTCCTTCCGCCATCCAGTTTTTTGTTTTCATCCATAAAATATCCTCCCCCAAATTAAAATTCCCACATTTGTTTAAAAAATATTTCATAACTTTCTTCCATTCTGTTTCATTTTCTTCTTGCAACAATTTTTTAACTATTTTAACCCTTAAGCAGTTTTTCCTTTGTTTAATATCCATTAACCCCAAGCCACCCTCTTCTAATGGTCCTAATAGAGTGTTGTATGCTATCCTTGGGGGTTTACCCTCCCACAGAAAACAGAGAAAACATTTCTTCAACCTCCCTTCCACCCACAAGGGCATTTCTGTCACATATAAAGCGTACCACAGCTTTGAAGCCATTAAAGCATTCAATACTAAAACCTTCCCTTTCAAATTTAAAGTCCTCATTCTCCAATAATTTAACCTCCGCTCTATTCCTGTTATCAATTCCTCCCACATTTTGTCTCTTACTTGCCTCTGATCCTTTCCCATTAAGATCCCTAAAATCCTAATTTCTTCAACTTCCTTAAAATTAAAACATTCCGTTAAAACTGACGTTGCCCCGAACCTCATATACACTGTCTTGTCCTCATTGATTTTACTTCCTGATCCTTTGCAATATTCTTGTACATTCTTCATTGCTTGTTTTACACACTCTTTCACTTGAACTATTATTGTTGTGTCATCCGCGTATTGAAAAATTGTGCTCCTTCTGCTTTCCTTTCCTGTATTTCTATTCCTTTTATTTTCTCTTCTTTTCTTATTGCTAGGCCCAAAGGTTCTCCTACAAGAGAGTATAATAAAGCTGAGAGTGGACATCCTTGTCTAATTGATCTAGTTATTTTGAAACATTCAGTTAAAAACCCGTTACATTTAATTTTTGTTAGAGCCCCCTTATATAAAATCTTTATCCATTTCCTAAAATTCTCACCAAAACCAAACCTATTTAAAACCCCAAACAAATATTCATGCTCCACTCTATCAAAAGCCTTTTCGAAGTCTAAGCTGATTAAATACCCGTCATCATTCTTTTCTTTTATGTATTGTATTGTGTCCCTTATGCTCATCGTTATGTCTGCTATGTCTCTTCCTTTTACCGCATATGCTTGATTTGTTTTTATTATCCGTGGCATCACCTCTTTTAACCTATTTGCTAAAATCTTTGCTAAAATCTTTAAATCAGTATTTAGCATTGTTATTGGCCTGTAGTTTTTAAATCTGTTTGTTCACCTTTCCTTTTATATATTAGCTTCATCAGCCCCATTCCCATCCTTTCATTCATCTCTTCCTCTTAAAAATTTCCCTAAAAACCTCCTTTAGAATCTCTATTAAAAAGTCCTTAAAATGTATATAAAATTCACTTCCCAAACCATCTATCCCTGGGCTTTTCCTTTTATTAAGTTGATCTATCGCTCTTTCTATCTCCTCGTTCTTGATTTCCCCATCACATTCTTTTTTATCCTCTTCACTTAGATTCGTTTCAATAAAATTTAACAGTTTATTTTTGCCTCTTCTTCCACCCTCTTGTTTTAAAAAGATCCTCATAAAAAAGCTTTACCTCTTCTAGCACTTTTCCATTCCCCTCCACAATCTCTCCACTTTTCCCATTTATTTATTTTATTATTCCAACTTTCGCCCTTTTTTTCTCCAAGTAAAAAAGAACTTTGTGCATTTCTCCCCCTCCACCATATATTTGGACTTACTTCTTAATCTTGCTCCCTCATATTCTTTTTCTTCTATTTCTTTCAATTTCTCCTCAATTTCTTTTATCTTTTGTATGTCTTTATTCTCATGATTTAATTCTCTTTCTAATGTCTCCTTTATTTCTTTTTTTTCTGTCTTTTACTTATTTGTAGGATTCTGCAATAGTTTATTGAAAATCTTTTTACTAGATATTTAACATTCTCCCACCACATTCTTTTATCCTCTTTATACATTGCATTATCCTTCTCTTTCTCTATAATTCCTTTTACCTCTTCAACATAATCTTCATTCTTCAAAATCTCTGCATTTAAAATCCATGTACCCGGCCCTTTGTAATTCCAATCTATTTTAAAATGTAAAAACTTATGATCACTAAACCTGGTTTCTTCATAGCTGATTTTTTCGATAAAATTCTCCACATTTCTTGTACATAGCACATAATCAATTCTTGTTTTACATATGAAATTCCCCACTATTTGCTTCCTTGAGTAAGCCTTTTTTCCCCCATTTCTTTCCCTCCATACATCTATTAAATTATTTTCTCTCATCAATTCCAGTAATTCTTTCCTCCCTGTGTCAGATTTAAAAACCATCCCCTCTGCCATGTCTTGTTTGCTAAAAACGGTGTTAAAATCCCCCATCATTATTATTTCCTTATATTTCTTTATTATACTCCTTAACAGTGTTGGGTGTAACTAGTTACTAAGTAATTAGTTACTGTAATTTAATTACTTTCCCCTTGAAAAAGTAAAGTAAGGGATTACTCTTATTTTTCTGTAATTTAATTACAGTTACTTTTGATGTAATTAAACTAAATACTTTGTGTAATATATGTGTGTGCAATAGTGGAATTGACATCAAAATTCAAAGTCTAACTTGTAAAATGTATAATTCTCACATCTGTCATACGTTGGTCAGTTAATAGAGTATTTTAAGTAGTTTAATATTATTTATTTGAATGAATTAAATAAGTCGTTTCATGTCTATCCTTGAATCACTTAACTAATCAACGTTGATGTAGGATATAGAAAGTAATTAGTAATAAGTAACTAAATACTTTTTGGACAGAGTAATTTGTAAAGTAATCTAATTACACTATTGAATATGTAATTAGTAACTAGTAACTAATTACTTTTTCAGAGTAACTTACCCAACACTGCTCCTTAAACAGTTAAAAAAATCTTTCTTTTCTTTCTCTTCTGTTGGTGCATGTACATTCACTAAAGCTAATTCTCGTCCTTCGTAATTTACCTCCACAGCCATGCATTTCCCCATTTTATCTTTGTACACCACTTTGGTTGTATTAAAAGCATCTTTTCTCATTAGAAACGCCACCCCTCTTCCAAGCCGACCATTCCCATTATTATATACAATATCCCCTTCCCATTTCTTTTTTATATTCCATCATCACACTCTCTTTCCAATTTGTTTCTTGTAAAACAATGACATCTTCTCCTCTACACTTTTCTTTCACTCTTTCAAATTTCCCCATGTCCATCAGTCCCCTTGCATTAAAAGTAACACAACTTAAAACCATTAACAGAAAGAAAAATAAATAGCTAAAAAACATTATTCTCTATTTTCTCCCTCCAGGCCCTTTAGCTCTTCATATCTGTTTGCGCTTTTATCTCGACCCCTTGTCATAGTCTTTTTTCTTGCATTTCCAAAATTTGGTGTTACCTTTAATGATCTCCTTTATTGTCCCCTCCCCTCTGTCTTTGTCCATATTGTCCATATTATCCATTTCTTCTTCACTTTCAGTCTCTTCACTTTGATCTTTCCTTCCATGTCCATCTTTCCCCACGTCCTCCTGATATCTTTTAAAGCTGTCCGATTTCCATTGTCCATTGCGTGTCCTGCTCCATTTTTGTTCTTTATCTTTATCGTCTCTTTTTCGCTTTCTCCTTCCTCTCTGTTGCTCGTTCCTCTTTCCATTTCTTTTTGTTGTACATTTTCTTCCTCTTGTCCTTTATCGGTTTGTCCTTCCCTCCTCGTTGTTTCCTTCATGCACCTGTCCGTCCACTTGATTTTCCCTTCCTCCTGCCTCTCCCTCCATCCAGCATTCACATTTACTTAAAATTTTCTGACACTCCGGGCACCTGACAGCGTTGCAGTCTCTCTTGCGAGGTGTCCCCTTTCTCCGCATCTGTAGCACTTAAAATCTGGGCATTCTTTAAGCAGATGATCCGGGCTCATGCACAGCCTACAGGTCCTCACCTGGTGACTGTGCACCACCCTAAAATACTGCTGCCCTTCCGCTGTTTCCAGCCTTGTGCTGTAGGGCAATGATGCCACCTCTTTAGGGAACCTTACTTTAAGGAACCTTGTTCCATCCTCGATTTCAGTGCCCGGGTAGCATCTTCTTTTAATTTTTGATATGGGATTAACTCCCCATGCCTCCAATTTCCCAATTATTTCTCTATCATCAAGGTAGACGGGCAGGTGCATGAAGGAAACAACATAGTCTCTATTTTGCAGTTTGTTGATTTCACAATTCACCCCTTTTATATTCAGTCCATCAATCAATTCCTCACATGTTTCCTCGTTTTCCATTGTTAGTTCATATTCTTTTCCTTGTCTTGGCCTTAAGGCCAGAATTTTCCCATTTCCACATTTATCCACCACAGCCTTGATAATATCCACAGCTCTCACCTCATTAACATTTTCCACATTCACAATCATCGTCGCCTCCTTTAAATATTTCCTTCCACCGATCTTGTCTCGCGCGTCTTGGTTTTTTCCGTGTCCTGCTCGTTGTCGATAATCCAGTCCAGTGTCGTTAACCATGCGTTTCTCTCCAGCCAGTCCAGGGTCGTTTGCCATACTTTTCTCTACCGCCAGTCCAGTGCCGTTTGCCATGCTTGATCCTTCTGCCAGTCCCGTGTCGTTTAACGTTAATCCATCCATTTTGCAAAGAACAAAGACTGAAACGATCCCTCCCAAACAGCTGAGCTGTTGGGAGGAAAACTCAAACAACAGCCAACAAACAAACTTATTTTCAAAAAAACCTAAATGAAATAACACGAAGAATTGGTGAGCCTGTCTCACCTACTGCATACAAACACACTGCCAAAACACACTGCCAAAACACTTCCTGATTGCTCTATGGCGCCCTCAGGGTGGTGTGGCCGTAAGCGAAAGCTCACCGCCCGAGCTCGCCACATAATGAAAGCGGCCAGAAAGGTTAAAGCAATAAAGCTTACAGCACCTGGTATTCCCAGGTGGTCTCCCATCCAAGTACTGACCAGGCCCGACCCTGCTTGGCTTCCGAGATCAGACGAGAGCGGGCATGATCAGTGTAGTGTGGCCGTAAGCGAAAGCTGACTGCCAGACCTCGCCACATAAAGAAAGCAGCCAAAAGGCCACCATGCGTTAAAACATCAAAGCTTACTGCACCTTGAATTCCCAGGCAGTCTCCCATCCAAGTACTGACCAGGCCCGACCCTGCTTGGCTTCCGAGATTACACGAGAGCGGGCAAGCTTTTTTTTTTTTTATTATCAAAAAGTACATAAATTATATTTACATGACTCATGTTTCATACATCGAACATTATATTCTCAGACTCATTACATGTTATTCCTATTTAGCATATACAACATACACTTTGAATTTAAGTCACACTACATCATTCAAACATAATCAATATAATGAGAGAAAAGAAAACCAAATTCCAATTTCAAACACAAATAAATAATACCGAACTCAATCATAACTCTTCATTTTTCAAAACTTTATACTTAACCCTTCTTTTATACTTATAAATCCACTTTCTTCTACAAATGCTTTTCCAAACTCATCTTCGCTTAGATATTTCCACATTAGAAACACATTCTTCCTAACTATACTCTTGAACACATCAATCACATCCGCTTTCTTTTTATCAAAATATGCTATATTCCTCCTCACCCATACTGCATACCTTGCATTACTCAAAATTAAGTTCCATAAATTCACCTTCTTGTCCTTGTAATTTGTACATTCACCAAATAGAAACAGTCTTTTCCACTCATCGCCTGCTACCTCTTTTCCCATTCCATCCTTTATTAGTTTTTTAATTTTTGCATGGAACTCCTCAAGCTCCTTGCACTCAAAGAAAATATGCATTAGAGTTTCTGGCTCTGTCTCACACATGTCACATTCTCTACTTACATTTTTGTTTATTTGATGAATTACAACCTTTGTGTATTTTCTGTTGTGTCGTAGTTTGAAGTCCAAATTCTCACAGTCCAGTCCGTTATATTTTACATTTAAGTTTCTCCATATCGTCTTTTCTTTCAAGCCAGGAAACACTCTTGGCCATACCGCCTCTGATGCGGGCACTTTAATTTCCTTTTTCACCATTATTTTGTATATCGTTTTCACATTTATCTCCCCCCAAAATTTTTTTTTCTCATTTTCCACAATATACATTTTAGGTATTCCCCAATCTCCCACTTTGGTAGTTTCTCTTTCAATCCCTCCTACCCACTTTTCAGGCAGGCTTTTTTAATGTTTTCACATTCCCCATCCACTTTTGCTTTCTCAATTTCATCGTCCCACCCCACCACACAGTCATATATTGCCCTATTCGGTAAAAAACCTTTCACATATTCATATGCCAAATCTTTTACTTTCCTTACCCCCGCTCTCATGAACAGTCTGTTGTAGAGCATTTTCCCTCCCCTATTCCTTATTCTTGGGTTCAGGAATATTGGTTGATTATGCACTTGATTTATGTTTTCACATTCATAATTTACATTCACCACAAATTCAGCCCAGGCAGTAAACACTTCTTGATAAAACATTTTTTCGATCATTGGCTTTTTTAAAACCATGAACACACCTTCTTCACCACATCCTCCACCCTCATTTAAATATTTTCTCATATACCCCTTCCACCCATATTCTACTTTGCCACATAAATACTTTTTAATTGTTTTCACTCTTATTGCGTTCCTTTTAACATTTAAATCTGTCAATCTCAAACCCCCTTCACTGTAATCTGCTATTAGTGTTTTTGCTGATATTTTCACTCCTTTCCAACCCCACACAAAAATATTCACAGCCTCTTTTATTCCATTTAACACCCAATCCGGTAAATCAATTACTCCCATCACATAATTACATTTTGTTAACAATAAAGAATTAACAACCACCACCTTGCCTCTTAGTCTTAATTCTCTTAGTCTCCAAAACTGTAACACTGATTTTATTTAGCACTCCCGACCATGTTGCATCTCTTGCCTCTTTTGCATTCCCTCCTACATTTACCCCTAAAATCTTTATAAAATCTTTTATTTTAAATGGAACACCTGACCCTTCAACCATCACTCCTCCTATATTCATTATTTCTGACTTTTCCACATTTATTTTTGCACCTGACGCTTTCCCATATTTTTCCATCTGTTTTCTAATTTTATTTATGCTCTCCATGTCCCTAACTGTAAAAGTTGTATCATCTGCATATTGATGTTTTATACTCAATCCCCCATTTGGTATCTGTATTCCTTTTATTTCCTTATCTTTTTTAATGAGTGTCGCCAGCGGCTCGGCTGTTATTGAATACAATAATGCTGACATCGGACAACCTTGCCTTACTGACCTCTCTAAAGGAAAGGGGTCAGTTAATATCCCGTTAACTTTTACACAACTTAGAATTTCCATATATTAATCTTATCCACTTTTGTATCCTCTCTCCAAATCCAAATTTTTCCATCGTCTGTTCTATGAAGCTATGTTCCACCCTGTCAAATGCCTTATTTAAGTCTATAGATAAAACCAGTCCCCCTTTCCCGTCTTTCCCCATCCCTTCTACTACATCCCTTATTGTGCCAATTGTATCTGTGATATCTCTTCCCTTTATACTATAAGCTTGGCTTGGTGACACTATTGACCCTACTACCTCTTTTATCCTATTTGCCAGCACTTTTGTCAGTATTTTGTAATCTGTATTTAAAAGACTCAAAGGCCTATAATTTTCTAGCTTAAGTGGACTGCCTTTATTTTTATATAGTATTGTGATTACTCCTAGCCCCATAGACTCTGGCATTTCCCCATTCTCTTCCATGCTCCTATAAACCTTCCGCAATATTGGTGCTACTGTCTCTACAAAGGTCTGATAAAACTCGTGCGTTAAGCCATCTGAGCCAGGGCTTTTATTCTTCTTTGTCTGTTTTATTGCTTCTTTTATTTCTTCGATACCTATATCTCTTTCACATATATTTTTCTCACTTTCACTTAATCTTACACTCACTGTATTCAAAACTTCCTCCACACACTCCTGTTTTACCCCTTCTTTCTTAAATAACTCCTTATAAAAATGTTCTACTTCTCTTATTATCTCCACAAAATCAGTAATTCTGTCACCTTTTTCATTTTCCAGCTCTGTTATATGCTTCTTCCTCTGTTTTTTCTTTTCTAAATTTCTTCTTTCTCCCTCTAAAGCATACTGCGCTCTGCTTCTTATTATTGCACCCTTACTCTTTTCTTTTTCATGCTCCTCTATTTCTGCTTTTATTTGCACATAGCGCTCTTTATCTTGCTCCGGATTGCTTTCTATTTTTCCCGCTTCCCTCTTCAATTCATTTTCCATTTCCTCAACTTTACTCCTTCTCATAAAGTTCCTTTGTTTTGCGTATCGAATACTTCTCTTTTTAATTTCCCCTTTCATTTTTTCCCACCACTCACATACATTTTCATCAAAAAGTTCGTTTTGCATTTCATAATTTATGCATTTTCTAATATTTTCTTTATATGCCTCTTCTTTTAGCAATTCTGCATTCAAACACCACATTCCCCCTCCCCTCTCCTCCTCGTTTACGCCCATCTTAACCATCATCACAGCATGGTCACTTATTCCCACAAACTTATATTTCACATTTTTTGCATATTTTAACATTTCCCTTTTGGTTAAACATAAATCTATGCGGCTTTGTTTCAAAATCCCATTCACCAGTTGTCTTCTCGAGAAGTCTTTTTTATAGGGATTCTCTTCCCTCCATACATCAACCATGTCCTCATTTTGCATCCATTCAATTAAGTATTTTCTGGATGTATCCGACTTAAAATTTGCGCTGCTTGATGCATCCAGTCGTGTGCACCACACATTAAAGTCCCCAACCACAATATAGTTGCCTTTACACAGCGGCTTCATTTCTTTAAATACTTCTTTTCTCTCATTTTCTATGTTAGGTGCATAAATGTTTATCAACCTGAAAAGTTCATTGTGAAACACAAACTCAATCACTAACAGTCTCCCATTACCGTCCTTGTATACTTTCTTCACATTATTTACTCTATCTCCTTTTATCAGGGTTGCTACACCACGGGCTTTCGCATTCCCGTGATTGACAAAAATGTCACCTTCCCACCTCTTTCTTATATTGTCCATTATTTCATCAGACCAGTGTGTCTCTTGCAAACAGAGTATGTCGACTTTTAGCAATCCTTTCACCTTCTCAAATTTATTCTCATCTCTTAGTCCATTGCTATTCAAACAGGCGATGTTCACAATGCCCCACATAGTAAGTATCATAGATTTGCAAATTCTTACACTCATTTTGATAAATCCAGAGACTTACTTTCTGCAGTTTGCTTCTCCATTTCTTTCTTTTTTTCTTTTCTTCTGGACTCTCTTTCCATCGGTTGTTTCCATGTCTTCATCCTCGTTTGTCGCTGGACTCTCCGGTACCTCTCTCTTTCCTTAATGTTTTAACGCATGGTGGCCTTTTGGCCGCTTTCTTTATGCGGCGAGCTCGGGCTGTGAGCTTTTTCTTACGGTTTATTTTTCTTAAAGCTGACTGCTCGAGCTCGCCACATAATGAAAGCGGCCAGAAAGGTTAAAGCAATAAAGCTTACAGCACCTGGTATTCCCAGGCGGTCTCCCATCCAAGTACTGACCAGGCCCGACCCTGCTTGGCTTCCGAGATCAGACGAGAGCGGGCGTGCTCAGGGTGGTGTGGCCGTAAGAACATGCTGACAGCCCGAGCTCGACACGTAACGAAAGTGGCCAAAAGGCCACTGGATTAAAGCAATAAAGCTTACAGCACCTGGTATTCCCAGGCGGTCTCCCATGCAAGTCCTGACCAGGCCCGACCCTGCTTGGCTTCCGAGATCAGACGAGAGCGGGCGTGCTCAGGGTGGTGTGGCCGTAAGCGAAAGCTCACCGCCCGAGCTCGCCACAAAATGAAAGCTGCCAGAAAGGTTAAAGCAATAAAGCTTACAGCACCTGGTATTCCCAGGCGGTCTCCCATCCAAGTACTGACCAGGCCCGACCCTGCTTGGCTTCCGAGATCAGACGAGAGCGGGCATGATCAGGGTGGTGTGGCCGTAAGCGAAAGCTGACCGCCCGAGCTCGCCACATAATGAAAGCGGCCAGAAAGGTTAAAGCAATAAAGCTTACAGCACCTGGTATTCCCAGGCGGTCTCCCATCCAAGTACTGACCAGGCCCGACCCTGCTTGGCTTCCGAGATCAGACGAGAGCGGGCGTGCTCAGGGTGGTGTGGCCTTAAGCGAAAGCTCACAGCCCAAGCTCACAGCCCAAGCTCGCCGCATAAAGAAAGCGGTCAAAAGGCCACCATGCATTAAAACATTAAAGCTTACAGGGCCTGGTATTCCCAGGTGTTCTCCCATCCAAGTACTGACCAGGCCCGACCCTGCTTGGCTTCCGAGATCAGACGTGAGCAGGCAAGCTTTTTTTAATTTTTTTATTATCAAAAAGTATCAAAACAAATTTTTACAATTCACAATCAAAGATATGGAAAACATCAATATATTACATTAGATACACAGTTCATCGTTACTTACAAATTCACGTACAGCTTTCCTGCATCATCCACACTTATAAGATTACAATTATTTGTAAAAGCTTTTTCAAAGACATCTTTACTCAAATATTTCCAAACTAAATAGGTGTTTCTCTTCAAGACAGTTTTAAACATTGTGCATATTTCCATATTTTTACTTTCATAATATGCCAAGTTTCTTCTCGCCCATATTGAGTATCTTGCATGGCTCAAGACATAATTACAGAGGTTAACCCTCACATCCTTACCATTTTTATAATCGCTGAATAAAAATAGTGTTTTCCATTCATTTCCTTCAACATTTTTTCCCCAATTGTCTTTAATTAGTTTTTTGAGTTTTTCCATGAAAGACTTCAATTTCCTTACACTCAAAGAAAATATGCATTAGCGTTTCTGGAACAGTTTTGCATACGTCGCAATCCCTATTCACATCTTTGTTGATCTGGTGAAGCACCACTTTCGTATATATTCTATTGTGTCTTAGTTTAAAATCCAGATTTTCACAGTCCAGTCCATTGTACTTTACACATAAATTTTCCCATATTGTCTTTATATTAAAACCAGGAAACACTTTAGGCCACGCATTTTCTGATGCAGGTGGTTTGATTTCTTTTTTCAAAAATAATTTGTATATCATATTGGTAGACACATCATTTAGGGGTATTCTTTCCCCTCTTTCCAGAATAAACAGTGCTGGCAAGCCCCAATTCCCAGGTTTAACAGTCTCATTCTCAATTGTTTTTACCCAATCTCTGGGCAGGCTTGTTTTAATATTTTCACACATAGAGTCCACTTTTGATTTTTCAATTTCATCATCCCATTCTGTCACAGAGTCATATATTGCTCTATTTGGTAGGAACCCTTTTACATATTCGTATGCTATATCTTTTATTTGTCTCACTCCTGCTTTCATATACAATCTATCATAAAACCTTTTCTCTTTCATTCTGATTTTGGGATTTAAAAAAATAGGTTGCTTTAGTATTTGGTTTATGTTTTCACACTCGTATTGTATGTTTACTACATATTCTGCCCATGCGCTAAGCACTTCTTGATAGAACAGTGGCATTTTTCCATACGTTGGCATTTTCAGGGCCATAAATAACCCCTCTTCTCCAAATCCACTGCTTTTATCCAGCACATCTTTCATAAAGCCTTTCCATCCATACTCTACTTTATCACACAAAAACTTTTTTATTGTTTTTACCCTTATTGCTTTCTTCTTAACCTCTAAATCAATCAGTTTTAATCCTCCTTCCTTATAGTCAGCTATTAATGTTTAACACCTTTCCCTCCCCATACAAAGTCATTCAGGATCTCAGTCATCTCATTTAGTACCCATTGTGGTAGATCAATTGCACCCATTATATAGTTACATTTGGATAACAGTAAGGAATTTGCAACTATTACTCTACCTCTTAGCATTAATTCTCTTAATTTCCAAAACTGTAGTACTTGTTTTATTTTATTTATGTGGTGAAGTGCCCCTTTAAGCTTGTCCCCGCCCCATGATTATTTTGCGGGCCTTATTTTGACTATATAAGGGGCATCCCCAGAGCGGTAGGATATTGCATCATCCTTGCATCATCGGGGTGTTGGTTGCCGGTGCTCGAGTGCTCTGGGGGTGAGGTATGTGTTTGTTTGCCTTTAGTATGGTTTGGCGTCTAGATGGTGTGGGTGTTTACTGACTTTTCTGTGCAGCTAGTGTCTGTCTGGAGGTGCGAATTGTACTGCTTGAGGGTTTTCCCTTTACATTGCTGCTGTAGTTCCAGTGTAGGAAAGCGAACCGATCGCACACATACGTTGTGATGCGAGTGACTGCCTCTCTACTGCTCGTTGCGTGAGGTAGGTGTTTGGTTGCCATAGCTATGGGCTGGCATCTAGATTGCGTGCTTACTAACTTTTCCCAGCAGCTGGTGTCTGTTTGGAGGTACAGAGCGTATTGGTCGAGGGTTTCCCTCTACATCACTGCTGAAGTTCCGGTGTACTAATTGCGAATTGCTATTTGATCACACGTGTAACACTGCATGTTGGGAGTAGAGGTCGACCGATATGCGTTTTTCAGGCCGATACTGATACCGATTATTTCCATGTGAATTAGACCGATAACCGATATTTTGAACCGATATATATATGGTGTAAAAACTTAAATTTATATAGAAATTAAGAACAACAGGCTCTGAAACATTTGAAACATTTTTAATTCTGACTGAGAAATCTTAATAATAACACTTATATTAATAATAACATTCATATTCATGAATTCATAGCTTTATTGTGTATGTTGTTGAAAAGGCCGCAAATGTTTTCATGAAGCTATAACATTAAAAGCATATTTTAGCCACACTTAGTTAGTACATTAGCCTATTCCTTGAGTGTATTGTCTGCAAGACGGGCATTTAATCACAGCCATGTGTGTCTGAACATTTATGTGTATAAGTTGCGAAAAATAACTCGATCTAACATTTGTTGCGAGCAGCTTAAGAGGCGGAGTCTTTGTGTGTGTGCGCGCGTACATGAGCGCTCTGACTGAAGACCGACGATCAAGTTCTTTATGCTTTAAAATGGCTTGTATTTTTGAAATGGCGTAACTTAAAATGACGTGCAAAACGCCAGCTCGATCAATTACAAGAAACGCGTCTGCAGTGTGCTGCTCGCTTGCAGAGCAAAATCATTGTTATACTATGGATGTGAATTATATCTACATGATGATAATAATGCGTAAATCCTGCGGAACCTGCAGGAAACCCGCAAAGCTGCTCCGAAATTCAGGCACTAATTATATTGAAGTGTTTTTTTTCATCTTCAGTGTAGTGGATTGTGATTTATTTCAACGTCTGGTGCTGCCTTACCTCAGAGAGCATGAACCCGAAGCAGCTCCAGTCAGTAAGTGCGTTCGGTGCGAGAGTGAAAAAAACTTTGTTCTGCTATGGAAGGTGGATAGTGCCATGGATTACCTTCCGAAGGAGACAGTCGTGTACTTTTACGTGAGAGAAGAATACGTCGCCACCATAGACGCGTGAAACTAACGTCGTGGATAAGTACGTCGTCACCAATGACACGTGCATGTTAAGTTTAAAGTCACGTATCCTTGCAACTCTATAGCAGAAAAATGTTATAAAATAGTTTTTGATGATTCATTCCTCCCCCAATGCAAACATAATAAGCTGTACATGTGATTCTAATTACATTTCTCAATGCTAAATAGAATATTTGCCCGTTTTATGCTTTATTTAATGTTGCTTTCTAATGCCCTTTGGAGAAAAATACAATATTGTCTGATAGAGAAAGGGGTTGCTGATGCATTCACCTGTAATTTATAGCTATTGTACAGGATGAATATATGCTGTTTTGCTTTGTGTAATTTAATTAATAACTAATATTGGCAACAAATTATAAACAAATGTAGATTTTTTTAAATCCCCTCAGTATCCTTTTTTACAGGGCTTTAAAAAAGAAAATATATAAAAAACAAACGGTGTTAAAGGGTGTTATTTCCATTTTTAGCCATTGAGCGGCGCTGTTAACAGGGTGGTGTATTTTAGCGACCTAACTAATGGTGTAAAACAGATAATTGTATGCAAAATCATGGCAATTTTATGCACTTTACGTCTGTAAATACATTGGATTATGCACGTCGGTGTGGAGCCAATAAACCAATCTCGGGATCAAACAACACAGTGGTTTAAAGTTTTAGATTTAGCTCCTACACATATCTTAATATACCAACAAGTAAAATCCATTTTCTAATCCACCTATTCCTGTTATCGTTTACATTAAAATTAATTGTTTAATCTTTAAAATCAAGAGTTTCTTTTACTCAGAGGTACCATGATTGCATTTGTAGACTGAAATCAAAAATACATGAATAATGCTGTGCAATGAATATTTCAAATGTATAATTATAAATATATAATTTGAATTATTTCCATATTCAATTAATCAAGTCATCAAACGGATTGGTTCAAAACACTGATTAATTCAGAATCAAAACCTAAAAAGAATAAAAAAACACGCAATTAATGACGCAATTATGCTGTATGGCACATTGAGTCTAAACTTTGCCAAATCCAAAACAACCTTTTACTGCAAGCCTCATCAATTCCATAAAGCCAGCTTCTTGTGTCATTGCTCTCGGCAAAAACAAAAAAAACAGAAAGAGGGGCAAGAAATCTTTTTGTAAATAACTTATGTCAATAACGTTATTTATTTACATGTCACTATGTCATAAATTGACCGTTAAGTACTAAAATATCTGCTTGTTAAGAATGTACAAAAAGATTGTATCGCATCTTTCTAAATATTTTGTCTATCCCTCAGTTAAATTTCTCCCAACTTTACTGAATTAAAAGGCAGTGAAATAAATCACAGAACTGTTTGTAACACATGAAAGGGGTACACTGGTCATTGTGTAAAAAATGTTATCTAGTCTTACTTGGGCCAAAGAAGAAGAGTGCTCAATTTCCTTCTGCATCACTCTGCAACACAGCCAGCCTATATATGATGGCCTAACAAAATAAATACACAAAAGCAAGTCTTCATGCACAGGTCTGTACACAAGTGGCACCATGGTAGACATGCTGATTACAGTACTTTGCATTATGTGCAAGAGCAGGAGCATGCACAAAAACACAATATGGTTTGGCATACTCTGGAAACATAACAGCACAAACTGAACTTTATCAGTGAAACTCAGTTGTGTTCTACACAGTACTGTCTTTTCACACTTGGTTTTGGGTTTTAGGTTCAACATCTATTGCAAGATTAGACATCTGCAAATTTAAAGATTGAACAGAAATAATGCTACATTACAACACATCGAATGATTATAGACCAAATCTATCACAGTAGTTTGTAATAAGTTCACAGTGGAACTACCTATATCAGTTTAATAACTATGATTAGGCTAAACTTAATTAAAAAATATATATTAAACTAACTTTAATACTGAAGACAGCAGATCACTTTGTTACAAACTTTGAATGTACTAAAACCATGATACTATACTATTACTTAAAAAAAACATGGTTGATTTTTGAGAGGGTGCTTTTATCATCTGTTAAACTTAAATTCATGTTCTGAATAAATCATCATATTTCAAGATAAACTAACAGTTGGTTTTGTAACAAGCTTAGCGGCTAATATTATCACTTAGCCAACTTTTACGAATAACTATAATATTGTTGTACAACTTAGTGTCCTTTTGTTGCTAGAATTTTTAAGTTCATCCAGTTCCCCATATCACACAATAAAACTCGTTTTCTAGAACTGCATCATTAGGGTTACAAAAAAATCACACGACGAGTCGACGACGTGTGTATCATACGTGCTTAGTGACGACGTGTGTATCATACGTGCTTAGTGACGACGTGTGTATCATACGTGCTTAGTGACGACGTGTGTATCATACACGGTGCTTAGTGACGACCTGTGTACGTAGTGACGACGTGTGTATCATACGTGCTTAGTGACGACGTGTGTATCATACGTGCTTAGTGACGACGTGTGTATCATACGTGCTTAGTGACGACGTGTGTATCATACGTGCGACCTGTATCATACGTGCTTAGTGACGACCTGTGTATCAGGCGTCACGTGAGGCGACGTACCTAGTTCAGACGTAGTTAGTAGACGTTCATTTTTAATAAAATTCTAACATACGCCGTCGTAACGTCGCCGCTAGTTGACGTTCCTACCATGACGTCGCCGTGACGTCGCCGCCAGTCTATCGTCTGCGTTCCCTATCAAATCCATTCATAACTCCACGCGGACTGACGGCGACGAGAGGGTAGGCTGCTCCTTCTCCTTCTCCTGGTTAGGCTTCGAATTGGCAGAAAATACATCTCATAGTTCCGCAGCCTCCTGCGTTGATTGGCCGGACTCGTGACTTAGTCCCAACAAATCAGAGGGGCAGTGGGTGGGCATTACTCTAGGCAACAAACTAGAGTGACGTGTTCTGAGTGCTCTCACTAAATCCTTGGCTGCGTCAGAGCGAAATAGCGCATTTCAAAATGAAATGACTTTATCGGCAAATCGGCTTAGTTAATGACGATATCGATTATCGGCTAAATCCTTAATATCGACGCCGATAATCGGCCAGTTTACAACCTCTAGTTGGGAGTGACTGCTGCTCTTCTGCTCGGTAGGTCCATTCTATGGTGTATATGCGGGCGTGGGACTTTATTTATGTTGCATATGTATGACCCGTGAATTCCTCCGTACAGTAAATGGGAGGAAGGAATGGGTTGCCGGATGCGTGAACGGAAGTCCTGCTGATCAGGGGTTAAATTCAGCGTTTGATCACGACGCTGGTTGGCCTCGACGCTGCTATTTTGCTTTTGTTAATTTGTTTTGTTTTGCTTTTGTTAATTTGTTTTGTTCTGATTTTGTTAATTTGTTTTGTTTTGCTTTTGTTTATTAGTTTTGTTTTTGTTATAATTTGCTTTGCCTCTATTTTGTTATTATTTGTTTACAGCCGTTTCTGACAACTGCCTTGCTTACAGCTGTTTCGGACAACGGTTCCACGGGCAGCTGCTGCGTACGGCTATTCTATGTATGTTTGTTTCTGCTTCTTATTGTAATATTTGGCTTGGGTTTAGATTTGGAAATAATTGATTTATTTGGGTTTGTGCTTTTTGCTACTATTGGTAAGCAATGGTGTTTATTTGCCGTTGATTGCTTATTGTTGGCAATATTAGCAATTAGTGCTGTTTTCTGAGAGGCTGCAGTTATATACTTGGTTAATTGGTTTTCTTACTTTTGCAGGAGTGGGGTGACTATATACCTGATGCCACCAGTCTGTCGACCTTATGGAGGTGCGGACATGGAAGTCCAAACCTCTTCAGCGGACCTCCGCCGAGCTCCAGGCCGAGAGGGTGTGCCAAACCCGGACACATTCAGCCGATCGCAGCTGATTTTTCTGGAGCTCCAGAATTTTTTTTTATATTTTCCTCTGAGTCCACACCAGTCTGGCAACCTTATGGCCGTTCGGACATGGAAGTCGGACCGATTCGCCTCCACGGCGAGGCCGAGAAGGATGCGCTTTTTTTGGATCGAAAAGGCGACATTCACCGGTCCGTATCTCCGGTCCGGAAAGACTTAGAGAAACGAGCCATGGCTCGTTGGAAAGGCAGCGCCCAGACCTCTGCGACCCCGGTAGCCGGAGCTAGAGCTCGTTGGAAAGGCCGGGACGAGACCTTTCCAACGCCGCCTCATCCGTCCCGCTGGGACCCCTGGAGCCGGAGCTACAGCTCCCGGAAGGCGAAGCGGCTGACCCGCTGAATTCGGCAGCCCGTATCTCCGGCTCCCGGGATCGCAGCGAGTCGCCGCTGGCCTCGTTCGAGAGCCACCGCCGAGACCTTTCGAACGACACCTGCCTCGAGGCTCTACGACCTTGCTGGAAGAAGTTGCTTAGGGAGACATATTCACAAGCCAAGCCGAGGATGAAGCGATTTTTTCGGATCGAAAAACCCACATTCACCGGTCCGTATCTCCGGTTCTAAAATACTTGGAGAAACAAGCCAAGGCTCTACGAGGGCTCTCCGACGACACCTGCCCCGTCCCGCTGCGACCTAGGCGGCCGGAGATATTAACGCTCGAAAGCACCGGGCGGGACGCCGGGGACTTGCGTCCGGGAAGAAGCGCTTTTTTCGGATAGAACAGCCAACATTCACCGGTCCGTATCTCCGGTTCTAAAAGACCCAGAGAAACGAGCCATGGCTCGTTGGAAAGATGTCCGCGCGGCCTCTGCGGCGACGCCGGCCTCGAGTCTCTGCGACCCGGCCTCACGGAGATAGGGCTCCCGGAACGCTCCGAGGGCCGTAGCTCCGGAGCCCGAGGGCCCAGCGGCTCGAGGCCGGTACCGTCGCGCTCCGCTCGGCCAGACCTTTACGACGACCCGTCGCTCGTCTCTCTGCGACCTCCAGGGCCGGAGATACGGAGGGGGACCCGGCACCACCCAGGGAGAGCGCACTCCGGCCCGGCCTCACCTCCGGGGCCTGCCGCCCTGAGCTCCAGGCTGACCTCTCCGGACCTCGCCCAGGGAGAGCGCACTCCGGCCCGGCCTCACCTCGGGGGTGGGGAGGGTCAGGGGACCCCCCGACAAAAGGTTGGACCCGGGGATGACTTTCAATGGATCGCAGCGAGGAGCTGCTCTGCCACTCACGACACCCCGGCCCAGAATCAGGTCGTCTACGAGTCATTTGGCACCGGGTCTCTCACAAACTTGCGGTGCGTGTCGGAAGAGGGAGGGCGCGTGTCGGGCCTCTCCCCGGTCCCGTCGCGTCAGGCTTTGAAGGATCAAAAAGCGACGTCGCTGTGAACGCTTGGCCGCCCATCCTTCTCTATCGTAAGGGCCGATGACTTCTTCGCATTAAGGGTCATTCCACAGCTTGCCAGACCTGTGGCGAGGCCTTCCAGCTTTTCCTGGAGTTTGTGAGCCGACTCGGCCATCAGGATCATGTCGTCGGCATACACTATGGAGTGGAGATGGTATGATTCCATTGTGACACCAATCTCGCGGTGGGCGGCCGAGATGGGTCCCTCCATAGTTAGCACAAACAGCATCGGTGACAGCGGGTCGCCCTGCTTGACACCGCGTCCTGAGCAGATGTTAGTATTGCCGAGAACCGACTCCGACTCCCTCAGCAAACTGCCAATGTATGATAGCAGTGGAAGAGGCAGTCCAGCCTACACCGCGGCTTCCCCCAAGGCCTCATGGGATACTGTATCAAAGGCCTTAGAGAGGTCCAAAAAGGCCAGTGCAAGCGGGCTCTGCAGGTCATGACTGTTCCGCAGGACGGCGTGAAGGACTGTGGTCGCCTCCAGGCACCCATCTTTCTGTAGAAAGGCATATTGGGTGTCAGAGAAGCGTAGTTGGTCCCTCATGCGGCGGGCCAGGATTTTGTGAAGAGCCCTTGTTAGGATAGAGGTGATGGCTAGCGGCCTATAGTCGCTGTTTTCCACCGGAGCCGGGATCTTGGGAATCAGCGTTATCCTCGCCTTCGCCAAAGTAGACGGTAGATGTTCCGTTAGTAAAAACAGATTGAGGAGGCTCGCCAAGGAGGGGAGGTGCCAGGATAAAAGTGTTGGCGCCGAAATCTTATCCATCCCCACCGCCGATTTAACAAGGCTCCTAAGGGATTCCCGCAGCTCCTCCACCGTAATCGGTTCCAAAAGAGCCCAGTGGTTATCTGCGGGATCACCCCTCCGGATCTTCGGCGGAGGGCCTTCCTTCCCCAGAATCTTCGCCCAAAAGTCAATCAGCCCCGGGGACTCGCGTGATGTAACTCACGAGGGCATCCTCCAACTCCCATCCAGAATCGCCGTCGCCGCATCCTTCCGGTTGGTGTTCAGCATCTTCTGGATGTTGGCGTATTGCCTCCGCCGTAGTTCCCTAGGTTTCCCGGGGAGCTGTGTCAGCGTCGGGCAATGTTGTTTACTTTTCCACAACACCGGGAAGATCTGTTTCACCTCCGCCTCAACCGCCTTGGCTCCCTCTGAGATGGAGATCCTGTTCTCCAGCAGGCTCAGGGTAATGGCTCGAAGGCGGTCAGCTTGTAAGGGCGGCTCTCGCAGGTCTCGGAGGATGATATCCGACATCCTCTTCTTCCATACGGCATGATGGTCGGTGCCCACGATCCTGGTGGGGCCGGGAGAAGGCGTCCGGCTGTATGACTGAGTTGGTGGCAGGAGTCCTTGGGAGGTGGGATGCAGCAGCTCTTCAGGAGGTGGTGACCACTTTATGGCAGTGAGCCTCTTCATAACCGCATCCACAGTCCGGTGTGGGAGAGAGGCTCTCACCATCGCCGCAAATCCTTTTTCAGCATCCCCTGTCTCCAGCAGTTGTTGGCGGAGGCCCGGAGAAGGCCTTCTTCCTCAGACGTCCATCTTGCTCCCGCGGTGCGGCTAATGGTTGGAGGTAGAGGGTCTTCTGGCGCGATTGAATAGCCGGGTTGGGGAGGTGGTCCACAGGGAGTAGGTGTTGCATGGGCCGGAACCTCAGGGATCCATTTCAGGAGGCGAAGACGTCTCTTAACCGCCTCCTCCGATCTAGTGGGAAAGTGGCCCTTGATGTTCTTGTAGAGGTCAGCCTTCGTCCTCCCACTGTGCCAGAGCAAGTTAGCAGCGTTGATCAGAGCATCATCCTCACTCCCACTCCACACTTTCCTCCTTGTTGCCTTGGCCGCTATCCTCTCGAGGTTCACAGCCGCCGGGTGCTGATGGTGGCGATGCATACCACGGCTTCGTTCGGTAGGGAAGGATCTCGTACAATCCTGACACTTCCATTCGGGGTTAACTGATGAAGCAGCTTCATATTCCAAATCTATCTTGTTATGGTTTGCCCCTAGCCCAGAGGGGCCGGGGTCTTCATCTCGTAGGTTTGTCGTAACCATCAATTACCCTCCCGGAGGGCGGTCCGGAACTTAGCTCGGGAGGCGGAACTTAGCCACGAGGAGGCACCCGGACCGTGTAACCCTGACCCCCCGTTAAGAAATCACATCGCGTCAACACCCGCCACGGGCCGTCGCGATGCTTTGTTTTAATTAAACAGTCGGATTCCCCTGGTCCGCACCAGTTCTAAGCCGGCCGCTAGGCGCCGGCCGAGGCGCCGCGCCGGGGCGCCCGCCGCCTCGCCCCCTTGCGGGGGTCCGGACGAGGGACCCGACGCGGGCCGTAGCCGGGGCGGTCCGCGGGAAGGGCCCGGCGCGCGTCCGAGTCGCCGCCGCACACCGAGCGCCGCCCCCCCCCGCGCCCTGGGCGGCG
>VCII01000316.1:0-55000 GCA_006030095.1 Triplophysa siluroides | reverse complement strand
AATTGCTTGAAAGTCAAAGAACTAGTTAGCAACAGTAAGTTTTTAACATCGTCACCGACAACTCGTGAACCGTTTGATTGACACCAATGGATCAAGAGGAAAGTTGTTCAGAATGAGGAGGACTATCGTATGATATCATTAGTTTGTGTAAATGTCAAATGTCATGTGATACACAATTGTTTAAGAAGTGAAATACACGTCAATTTTGCCATTTTTACTGTTTTAGCGCCACCTAGTGTCCAAACGCCACCTTCTTTTGTAGGTGACCTCGGAGTGATGGTCTACACATATGTTCCGAGCCCCATGATGATATGTTAAGCCGTTCTGGATTTATGGCCATTTTAATGTGATAGGCTCCGCCCATTTTAAGTTTTGATGTCCCTAAGCGACGGTGAAGCGAAATTTGAACTTTTTTCAATATTTTTTTACATTCACACTCCACAGAAGTCATCTGCATTGGTTTGGTTCCGATCGGTTGAAAAACCAACGACTAGTTTGCGAAAGTAGGTTTTTGACATCATCAGCGATAACTCACGAACCGTTTGATCGACAGAAGGTTCCGGAGGCAAAGTTGTTCAGAACGAGAAGAGCCATCATATGATGTAAATAGTTTGAGTATATGTCAAATGTGACGTGATACACAATTGCTTATGCACCCCAAAAGCGTTACTTCGCCCCCCGGTGGCCGAATGAGTTCATATTTCTTACAGACCTTCAGGACCATGAGTCGAACAAGCCTAGCGAGTGTCGTTTTGATCGGCCTCCGTTAACCCTGTCTAACGAGTGCTAAAGTGTCATTGGTTGATGGCGGCCATGTTTTTTGAGAAACGCCAAAGTCCTTTTATAAAGTCACGGTGCATGACACAAAGACACACCATACCAAATAATAAGTCAATCGGGCAAACGGTTGCGTAGTTACAGCCCTTTTCGAGCTCTTTGCGATTATAGCGCCACCTAGTGGCCAAACACCGAGTTTTTTTTATTGTGACCCCGGACTGAGGGTCTACACATATGGTCTAAGCCCCGTGAAGATAGCTCAAACGGTTCACGAGTTATGGCCATTTTAGTTAAATTTTCTACTTCCGGTTCGGACGTTTTAGCGCCACCTAGCGACCCTGAATCGAAATTTAAACTTTTTTTCAATAAATATTTACATTCACACTCCACAGAATTCATCAGCGTTGGTTTGGTTCCGATCGGGCAAAAATCCAGGGACTAGTTCATTTTTTTTATTTTTATAAAATGCAAATTAGCGGGAAAATTTGCATACTGGAAATGAAATCGGAGATAAACGTTTTTTAAGTTTTGATTACAATGATATAAAACACTTGGGTGTGCGACAAACGGTTTAGGAGTAACAAGCGCAAACGCGCCTTGCATCGCTGTAGCGCCACCTATGGGCCATTTTGGCTGGGTCACTGTATCTGAGTAACCTGCACAGATACAACCAACTGACAAAGTGTCGAGTTTCTACGACTTACGGTTTGGGCTGGGCGATGTGTTTTAAGGCGGAAAAATTTCCGACCTTCAGGCTTGAAACCCTAATGACAGAAATTGTCTGTAACGGTTAAAACGGACCACGCAAGCTTACACTCGTATGCAAAAACAGGCGTAAACTGATAATACCTGAGGGACGAGTGAAATGAACCAATTCTCATGTCTCTACGATGTGTTGCAGAGATATAGATCTTGCTAAACGGTTGCTTAGCTAAGCTGTTTGGTTGCCATGGGCGTGGAATAGCACCTGACAATTAATAACACATCAAACCACAAGTCAAACGAAACAACCCAAGTGTTTCTACGATGTTCTATTGCAGAGATATAGGTCTAGCCTAATGGTCACTAAGTTAACTTGTTTAGTTGCTATGGGTGTGGCATGGCACCTGTCAATCGATAAAACAGTAAGCCACAAGTGAAACGAACCAAGCCCTGTGTCTCTATCATATTCTACTGCAGAGATATAGGTCTAGGTAAACGGTTGCTAAGGTGCTCTGTTTGGTCGCTAGGGAGTGGCTTTGCAACTTCCAACTGATAATACGCAAGCCACAAGTAAAACGAACCAACTTCTGTGTCTCTATGACATTCTATTGCAGAGATATAGGTCGTTTTTGTTAATATAATGCACATTCTTCAAAATATCCTCTTTTGTGTTCTGAAGGATAAATATTGAATAAATAAAATCCAGAACCATCTTAAATAGATACATTGATTCACATTCATAATATTCTAGAAGTCCGTGCCATTTAAATTGAGCTTATTTAGTACACACACCTCACATAATATATCCCATTTGTTCACCATTGTGATGTCTGGTTTGAACTTCAGGAAGTCATGTCTAAACGTCTAAATGATTAGCAATTTTGGTTTACATGCAATTGAACTAATAACATGTTACATATACATGTACATTACAATACATGTTATGTATAGCAATACATACATGCATGTTACAATCAGCCAGGCATGTGTAAATATTGAGCAACGTTATTGATTAACACGTTTAACACTGTGGACCTGTGAGACACATTTCATTTCATTCTATTCATTGTAGAGGCATAGTTGTTCAGTGCACAAACACTCAAATGATGCAGAGGGACATATATGCACACAACACATACATATAAACACATACACACATGCACAAGCTTACAGTCACACAGCGCACATGCATGAATCATAGGCACGCAACACATGCTTAGTGAGCAAAAACAATTGTGCAAGATAACAAACATACACACAGACAGGCACATACTCACACACACACAAAACACTCACTCAATGAATGCAGATAATTGCAAACAGAACAAACACACACATGCATAAAACAAGCACACACAGACATGCACAAAGCAGAGACACAGAACCCACACACTTGAATCACAGACACTCAAATCCTCATGAACGGGACATAACATACACACACTGACACACAGACACTATGCACACAAGATGAGAGAAGATAAAAGAAACAAATGGTAATATGTTATGCAGACCATAAATTCCTATATGAGTAGTAAAAAAATCAAATACATTTAGGATAATAGTGAGTTGGAAGAGGATGAGTCAGAAGAGGAACAAGAAGAGTGGTCTTGAATGAGATTAGGGCTACACTTATTGATCATGTGATAAACCGATGTTTAACAATGAGAGAGGCTTGGCAAAAAATCCAACCCAATTTGAGTAGATTTACATTGGCAGGTATAATTTGAACCTTTATAAATGAAAACAGGTACGAAAAAATCGACTGTTGTAGATTAGACCGTATGTACACTTGTTCTAATGTACACATACAGTATTAGATATTTCCGCATGACAAACAGTAAGCTATAACACATATATTTAGTACACATTGGTCACAGTCTGGTGAGGTATCAAACTTTACAAAGTACATCAAACTGTAAGACATTCTGACCATATTGTATACGTAAAAAGTATATTATGTTACAGTTTATGGCACACACTCACACTGTTCCTGAATCTTCTACAGAGTGGAAAGGTGAAGGTTTCATGGTGGGCGAGGTCACATGTTCACGGAAGAGCAAGAGACGGCTATTGTGAATTTGGTTTTGGCCAACAATGCTACCAGAATTTGTGAAATATGCGACCAAATACTTAATGATGCCATAATTTTTGCAAACATAAATGCAGTGAGTCCCTTAACTATACATCGTGTGAAAGGAACTGTGACAGAGTCAAGAACCTTCAACATGACATGATTGAATGTATGCATTTCTACAATATATCAGACTTTCACCTACCAAGTCAGGCTATTGGATTGTGCATATATTGATCTACATATTCTTTAGTCTTTATTTACAGTTTTTTCCACCTGCAACATATGATTATGGTTTTGTTGTTTGCTAATGTATACAACAGTAATGTTTGGCCCAATAAATATTTTCTGTTTCTACATTGCATTGGTGTTTACAGTGTACTTTATACCCCTCTCAGCAGATTACCTTCACTGTAGAACATTGTATTGAAATGTAGATATAAGCCTATGAAAGACCAAAGAGCTTTACATTTAGAACAACAGTGTTTGCATGGTATATCCAAACATTTACTATTATGAAAGAAGTGTTTGCCATTTGATGCAAATGCATCATCATGACATGTGTTTATGGCATTTTGAATGCAGTGTTACATTTTGAAGGAGATCAGAGGCATTTTGTGTGTGCAGTTTTGGGAATTGTGTGTAGAGATTAGAGCAGCCCTTCCGAAAGTCCGGATCCGGACCGTGAGGGAATTCATTCCGGACCCGCCAAGTGCCAAACAAACACTAATGCAGGCACGCGCACAAACTAGTGTAGGGGGTCGATCACATAGAAAGCGTTTATTGCTGTTAGACGCGTCGGTTTTGATTGTTTTCAGTTGGCAGAGAGCGTTTTGCGCGCTGTTTATGCGCGCCGGGCGCACCGAGTTTTTGCTAAAAAATAAAATGTTGATGGTACACCCCCCCGAGCGTGTAGTTTTGCTTTGCCGACGCAGCTCGTCTTTCTCTTGGTCTCTGTGTGCAGCGACCGGCAGAAACCAGCAGCACATTCAACTGACCAAACAAAATGCCGTTTCCAAATCTTTGTCCCTGTTAGAGATTGCCTGGGCATATGAACATGAAGTCTGTCTGTAAATATTCGCCTAGTTTGTAGCCCAGACGGCAGAGGTGGGGGACTCGAGTCACATGACTTGACTCGAGTCTGACTCGAGTCACAATTTTCAGGACTTGCGACTTGCTTGATTGAAGTTAGAAAATGAATTGACTCGACTTTGACTTGAGAGCAAGTGAATTAGACTTGACTTTAAATGGAAGACTCGACAATGACTTGAACTTTTAATATAGTAAAGTAAAGTAATGATATTAGTTAAAATAATGATTGTGACTCAGCAGCAGTACAGCGCCTGTGCCTTTAACTAGGGATGGGAATTGATAAGAATTTAACGATTCCGATTCCATTATCGATGCTTATCGATCCGATTCCTTATCGATTCTCTTATCGATCCGATTCCTTATCGATTCTCTTATCGATTCTCATTGGGTGAGGGAATAAGTACAAATTTGTTTGTTTGTATTAACTCGCTTTAATATCTTGTAGCGCCCCCTTAGCGTGTCTTAGCTATTTTTATTGAAGTGCGCTCCCCGAAATTCCTACCTGGCGAAAGATCTCTCTTTCTGTTATTAATTAATGCACTGAGTTAAATTACTAATTTAGCACTATATGTTTACTGTCAGTCCTAATAGTCACTTTACTTAAATTACCAGACTGCCCTCAATATAATATTACTTTGACGGGAAAATAATTACTATGTTACTTTAACACAATTAATTATGTTCCCTCTAAACCAAATTATTATACAATAAAGGATAGTAGTTACGTGAGATATATCACCCATATGAATATATGTAAACCCAAAATATAAAGACAATCTTCACAGGAAATAGTTATGAACTATTTACTTAAAGAAAATAAAAAATATTCACCAATGTACAATTAGATTCAAATAAACAAATTCAAATAATCACAATCTTCAAATCACATTAAATTCCCCAAATTAACCAACTGAAATTCTAAATATAATGCCGGCAAATGACTAAATGGCCATAAACATTAATAACCAAAATGAATACCCTGATAGTCAAACGAATACTCGTAGCAGGCCTGTTGTGTAGCTTTGAGATCGTTGAGACCTAAAACAACAAGGTCGCTTCACGCCTCGGCGCAACAACAAAATAAAACTCACTCAACCGCACTGATGAGTCGCCGCGTCGTCCTTCAACACTCCGGAACACGATGCTTCCAATGCTCAAACAGCCTTGAAGAATCCCTCCGAACCTTCACAGTCTCTTCCTCGAAGATTAGGCTTTGCAGGCTATGCACTCAACCCAGCAACCGAGCAGGCTACTCGCTGGCAAAGTCCTCTTAGCTCGCGCGTAATAATTAGCCGTCCACACTTTCTCCTCGTGGTGCTACATATAACCGCAAAGTCCCCGACGTGAACTATCACACTGTAACTTATTTAAATGTATGTAACTCACTCTTCGCGCAGTATACAATGTCCCTTACATTATCACACAATAAACTTGGGGTTTTACCAACTTTTATCTCCGATCGGTCACAGCACAATCTTCACGTGTCTCTGTTCGTTTTTCACCCCCGCTCCTGATTGGACACTCTCACGGATAAGTGCATTTTCCAACAAACTTAATATATTAACCATATAAACAGAATATAAACATTCTTAACAACATGAAATGTACATTTTAAGGAAAATAACCAAACTAAAAATAGTGGCTTATGGAAGTAATCTTTTCTTTTTTTTTCCCATAGGGCTACAATCTGATAAGAACATAGCACATACTCAGAGTATACACAAATTATGTGTAGCAACCTCAGAACAAACCTAAAAGTAGGCTACAAAGTAAAGTCCAGGGACCTATAGAATTTTTCACATTCATTATTGGTCCAGACAAAAAAATAAAATAAAACTGCCATTTAAGTGCCATTTAAGTACCATAAAAACTAAAAACACAGACTAAACAGTCAAGGTCATCATCATCTAAATTTGATTGACAATGGAGATTATTATTCATATAGTAAAAGTTTACACAATGAAATGGCGCTCACATGAACTAAATAGAGAAGTTACCTTCGGCATTAATAGCAGATGACGTCTCGTTAGCTCCGCTGCTGCTTGACTCACTTGTTGTTGCTGTGTCGCTAAGTAGTAGTGTATCAAACACGCGACAGTCCTGCAATTGAATTGCGTGCTGTGTGGCCAAATGTTTCTGCATATTGGAGGTAGTTCCCCCCTTTGCCGAAATTAAACTTTTACAGTTGTTGCAAATGACCGCATTGGCGTCTTTTCTAGTGAAATATAACCACACTTTAGATCGCTTCTGCCTCGATGACATGTTTGCTGCGTAACCAAAACAACGCAGCGCGTTGACACATTTGCAATGAGCGGAACCGATAAGCGGAATCGTTAAGCAGGTACGCTAACGGTTCCAAGGAATCGATTCACTGGGCACCGGTTCTAAAGAAGAACCGGTTCTCGGTTCCCATCCCTACCTTTAACGCTGCTCAACTCAAACCGCGCCAAACAAGGTGTAACGGCCAATTACTGTAGAGCAGTTACGATAGAGAGGAAACTGCTCATGCGCCTGGCGGTTTGAAACCGTTGTGGCGGTTACAATGGCAGACAACATTCGAGCTCCACAAATAGTCACGTTTGGCTACAAGGACTTTGAACTGGACCGTGAAAATAAAAAAAGATTTGCCACATGCAGAGTATGCAACGCAAGGATTTCGGACACGACAACCACAACATCGAATTTCATCCGACATTACAAGAACCACAAGGAAAGGTAAGAAAGTAATTTCTTTATAGTCAGTGTAATAAAACGATTACTAATGTAATGAATTAATCGTTTCTGTATGTCATAATTTTGCCTTGGTTGTTTTTTACTATTAGTAATGTGATCATCGATCATCTCTGATAGGCCTACATCTCATCTCATAAGTAGATGAATTGGGGAATCTGGCTATAACGGCGTAGCCCGAATTTTTATGTTCTTAAAACATTAAAATCATCTTAAAATAAAGAAGAGCTTCTCTGTATTACATGTAGGCTAATGTCTATATTAAATGCGCGCATGTTCAAGTGTTCGTGTGGTCTGGAGCTGAATAGCAGCTCGCTTGTACTGCATGACAGGCTGATGGACGCGCCGGTGCGATCACTTGCACTTAAATAACTCTTTAAAAACTTTTCGGTCATACTGACGAGAATAATTTCAAAGTTCGAATCTGTTAATTGTCTGCATTTTTTTATACTCACAATAACAACAAAACGTTTTGTGCTGTAAATAATGAAACCAGTTCAAATAGAAAACAAATATTCTCAGATTATATATGCCTTCACTGTTCCAAATAGCAATGAGGGTATTAGCTGTGCTGCCTCAAGCGCACCCGTCGAGCGTGTGTTCAGCCATAGAGGGATTATTATGCGGCCCCATCGTTCACAATTTAGTGCCAAGGTCTTGTCAAATCTTATTTTCTGTAAATGCAACACGTTTTAGACCATTTCAATTAAATTGAATTAGATTGTTTTACACATTTCAGACTGGATTTCTTTTGTGTAAGCAACACTTTTATTTTCAAATATTAATGTTACACAGATATGCTTATAATTCATATATAGCCATGTGAATTAGATACATAATGTATGTATATAAGTTCATCTTTTCTGTGCAAAAATAAACATGTATCGAAAAAATTGACCTGGTTATTTAGGACTGAAACTTGACTTGACTTGAAACTTATCAGGATTCGTCTTGACTTGTTCAGGGTGAACCCTTGACTTGACTTGACTTGCTTGATTTATCTAAACTGTGACTTGAGATTTGACTCGAGACTTGATGGTTAAGACTTGAGACTTGCTTGGACTTGACCATATGTGACTTGTCCCCATCTCTGCCAGACGGACATTTGTGCTGCATGATTTACTAAAAGTTACATTTTAAGTAACATTAGTACTATTTCATAAACATAAAATGTGTAAATGGCAATTGCTTTTTGCACTTACTTGTATAAAAATGCAGCACTGTATGTAACTGTTAAGACTGTAAACGGAAGTACGACTAGATGATGCCATGAATATGAGGATTAGCATATGAAGAGTTGATTTGCAAAAAATAACAACACCTATAACAATAAGATGTTCAAAACAATGTTTTTATTTTCATTCAAATGAATATCTATGAAACTGCAGTTGGGTTCTTTTGATTAAATAATAATATAAAATGCAGCTTACTAACAAGATATAAAAATTTTTTTGCAAATAAACTCTTCATATAGAGGTGATATGTTATGTAGAGTTGTTTTTAATGATTATTCCACTGGTTTAGAGGCTTTTTTCAGTTGTTGTTTTGTAAAATGACCAGTAGATGGTAGCATAGGCTTATGTTTCTCTCTTTAAGACACATGTTTAGAAAAGACGAACTGTAATTGAATAACTCAGTGTACCGTATGTAAAAGTTTCTCAAGTAAACGAGCTAACATGTTTTAGCAGTAAAGAAAAGTATCGTGTTATTTATTAAAATACAATATGCTGTTTTATTGCAAATAGCCTTTTCTTTATTATTTTATTATAAGGACTTCCGACCATTTTGGCACATAGGCACACAAGTTCGCCTTCTTAAAAACGTGAAGCATAATTTATATTTGTCCATAGATTATTTTGTCTTTTTACGGTGTGTTTAAGACTGTTAAAATTACTCTTCGTAAGAAAGAAAGAATTGTTGCGAAACACTGAAATCGCAGAATTTTGCCCATTTTATAGGTTTCATTATTTTTGTGTAACGGCTTCCGACCATTTCGGCACATAAGCACACAAGACGCCTTCTTAAAAAATGTTAAGCATATTTGTCTACGCATTCTTTTGTCTTTTTACCTTAGGTTTAAGACGGCGTTTAAGACTGTTTAAAATATTCTCCTTAAGAAAAAAAAAATTTGGGAAACACTGAAATCACAGAACTTTGCCCGTTTTATAGGTTTCATTATTTTTTTGTAACGGCTTCCGACCATTTCGGCACATAAGCACACAAGATGCCTTCTTAAAAATGCTTGTGAAGCATCTTGGTCTACACCGTCTTTTTTGTTTTTACGGTGTTTTTAAGACTGTTTAAACTACTTTTCTTAAGAAAAAAAGGAATTGTTGTGACACAGAAACCTCAGAAAGTCCAGACACGGGCCAGGGTATAGACTATTCCCACAATTCGTTCACGTTCCGTCCATCTCCTACTTGATATTGTTAAACTCGGACGTTGTGTGATTTTTGTGTTTGGCCATGATGGTATTTATTTTAAGTACTTGCGTGCCATGCAAAGGTTCCCGCCTGCACCTCATTTGCATACGGGGGGTATAAGTATGGCCCTAAGGTCTCATACGGTTTACTCGTCCGAGTTCACCAAGACGAAGAGATGGCCAGTCCAGCGAAAGCGCGAAAAGAGGCAGAAGATGCTGTCGAAGGTTTCATTCACAACGTGTCGCCCAGAAAGCAGTCCAAGAACAACTCGCCGTATTTCACGGCCGTCCTGCAGAGCGCGGACTTGAACGTGCCGGAGGAAGGAGGGGGCGAGCAGAACGACACAGCGACGGCGCTTTTCAGCGCGACCGTAAAGGGCATCGAGGTGAAGATTCTGCGGAAGTGTTCGAGCTGCCGGTTCAAGCAGAGGCAGTTCGTGGAGAAGTCCGAGACGCACAGGTGCGAGGGTTGCAGGCTCAAGCAGGGGGCCTTGTCGTTTTCCCCGTCTTTTGCGGGAAAGGCCATCTTGTCGACCGACGGCGGCGAACAGTGTGTGACGCTGACCACCTCGGCGCTGTCCACGTACCTGCGCGGCGCCGGACTCGGCGGCATCTTTAACGACGCCGAAGCTATCGAAGATCACTTTCTCCAGTCGGCGGCGTTCGATGTGAAAGTGAGCGTGGACGGCTTTCTCGCATCCATCCATCCTGCAGACGAGAGTGGCGGTTCAGGCACGGGAGAGAACTGTGGGACACCGACGAGGCACAGGACGCGCAGCCGGCAGAGCAAGGCGGCACGGCGGGTGCTAGTCGGGTGATCTGAAGAAGAGTCGTTCCACGTTCCTTCACATGCGTTTCCCTTGTTAAAGTGTTTGTCTTGTAAATAGTTTTGAAAATGTGTTCAATAAACGTTTCCTGTTTTCCTCAATCCTATTTGCGCTGTCTGCTTATTTGACTAAACGTATAGGGAGTTGAGAAATGTTGTTTACAACTAATGTGTTGAAACGAGAAAACAAAAATAACATTAAAAAGTAAATTAACATCTTGTGGAAAAAAATAGATGACGCAGAATTTTTCCAGCGTCTGAGCTTAGCCTCGTTGATATTTCCTTTGGCATAAGTGCCTGAGTTTGCTATTCTGACAATTCGTTGACGTTCTGTACATGTCCTACTCAATATTTTAACACTCTCCATACTGTTGCAACGAAACACTATGAAGACGCGGAAGTATGTAGTTGCATTTAATTCACAATCTGGAGAACTTTGTATCATTGGAAATGGCCATTTCTTTATTATTTTATTGTAACGGCTTCCGACCATTTCGGCATACTTGTTCAGACGCCTTCTTAAAAAATGTTAAGCATATTTGTCTACGCATTCTTTTGTCTTTTTACCTTAGGTTTAAGACGGCGTTTAAGACTGTTTAAAATACTCTCCTTAAGAAAAAAAGAACTGTTGCGAAACACTGAAATCACAGAACTTTGCCCGTTTTATAGGTTTCATTATTTTTTGTAATGGCTTCCGACCATTTCGGCACATAAGCACACAAGACGCCTTCTTAAAAATGCATGTGAATCATCTTGGTCTATACCGTCTTTTGTGTTTTTACGGTGTGTTTAAGACTGTTTAAAATACTCTTCTTAAGAAAAAAAGGAATTGTTGCGAAACACAGAAACCTCAGAAAGTCCAGACATGGGCCAGGGTATAGGCTATTCCCACAATTCGTTCACGTTCCGTCCATCTCCTACTTGATGTTTTTAAACTCGGACGTTGTGTGATTTTTGTGTTTGGCCATGATGGTTTTTTGTCAAGTACTCGCGTGCCATGCAAAGGTTCCCGCCTGCACCTCATTTGCATACGGGGGGTATAAGTATGGCCCTGAGGTCTCATACGGTTTACTCGTCCGAGTTCACCAAGACGAAGAGATGGCCAGTCCAGCGAAAGCGCGAAAAGAGGGAGAAGACACTGTCGAAGGTTTCATTCACAACTTGTCGCCCAGAACGCAGTCCAAGAACAACTCGCCGTATTTCACGGCCGTCCTGCAGAGCGCCCGGCAGGAATACCACAGAGTTGTCGTGTTCTCGATGGAGCAGCAAGCCACCTTCACTCAGGCTGAGAAGAACGGCAACGCGGTCAGGCTGCGGAACGTCCGGCGAAGCATAAGTATGCCCGTCGACTGATTTTACTCATCATTGCTGATCGCAGGTGGCGCCGTACTGAACGACGTCTTCGTGTTCTTTAAGGCTTTGCCGATCCCGACGGCTTCGACGTCCTGTGCTCCCGTGACCACGCTGCCGTTTTTGCGGAGCATGCCGGCGAGCTGCTGACGGATGACCATGACGGAGGTGAAGGCACTGGGTCCCAAGCAGAAGGTGCGAGTTGCGGCTCTCTCGTTCGGGGCGCTTTTCCTGTGTTCTTAAGATGGACGGAGAACTGACGTGACGTTTTGTGCTTGGTTTCCGTAGGTGGGAGAGGTTCGGGGACAAGTGCGGCCTCACGGCGCCGTCAGCAGAGTGGTACAGGTCGAGCAGGCCGACTGCGAGCTAAGGGAGGTCAGGATCTCTGACGGGACGGGCGATGTCAAGGTGAAGTTCTGAGACAGCTTCGTCAGCCAGGTCGAGGAAGGCTTTTCCTACGCTTTCATGAACCTGTCTACGCGGGACAGAAAGGGCTTCATTTGCCTGTGCACCGGTCCGACGAGCACCATCCAGAAGATCGCGGACTTGAACGTGCCGGAGGAAGGAGGGGGCGAGCAGAACGACACAGCGACGGCGCTTTTCAGCGCGACCGTAAAGGGCATCGAGGTGAAGATTCTGCGGAAGTGTTCGAGCTGCCGGTTCAAGCAGAGGCAGTTCGTGGAGAAGTCCGAGACGCACAGGTTAAGCGAGGGTTGCAGGCTCAAGCAGGGGGCCTTGTCGTTTTCCCCATCTTTTGCGGGAAAGGCCATCTTGTCGACCGACGGCGGCGAACAGAGTGTGACAATGACCAGCTCGGCGCTGTCCACATACCTGCTTGGCGCTGTCCACGTACCTGCGCGGCGCCGGACTCGGCGGCATCTTTAACGACGCCGAAGCTATCAAAGATCACTTTCTCCAGTCGGCGATGTCCGACGTGAAAGTAAACGTGGACGGCTTTCTCGCATCCATCCATCCTGCGGACGAGAGTGGCGGTTCAGGCACGGGAGAGCTGTGGGACACCGACGAAGCACAGGACGCGCAGCCGGCAGAGCAAGGCGGCACGGCGGGTGCTGGTCGGGTGATCTGAAGAAGAGTCGTTCCACGGTCCTTCACATGCGTTTCCCTTGTTAAAGTGTTTATCTTGTAAATAGTTTTGAAAATGTGTTCAATAAACGTTTCCTGTTTTCCTCAATCCTATTTGCGCTGTCTGCTTATTTGACAAAACGTAGGGAGTTGAGAAATGTTTTTACAACTAATGTGTGAAAAGGAGAAAACAAAAATAACATTAAAAAGTAAATTAACATCTTGTGTAAAAAAAAATAGGTGATGCAGATTTTTTTTAATACAGCGTCGGAACTTGGGCTCAAATATTTCCTTTTGCATGTGCGCTATTCGGAGAATTCGTTGACGTTCATTACAGGTTCTAACAACTTAAATTAATTTATCATGAGCAGAAGTACTTACAAAGTTAGTAGCAAGGAGCCTTTCCATGCCACTCATACTAGAACTGATTCTCAATAATCTCCAATTAAACATGATTCATTATATTAACATGCTGATTATTAATGCTATAGATATGATTCATATCATTAATGCAAAATGTAGATACGAGAGGTTATGGTTTATAATGTCACAAACAGCTAAAAATACTTTAGTACTGCTGCATTTCGTTAAAGCGTTACAGTAAAAGAGTAATTCTACGAAACGGGTGCCATTTGAGTCCGCAACATTTGATGAGATGCATACAGCACAAAAATGTCCCAAAATGTGCTTACAAAGCTTAAAGCTATTCATTTAAGTGTTCTTGTTAACATGATATATGATAAAAATATTTTTTTTAAAGAATAACATACTATTTTTAATAATTTTGCATTAGTACATAGCCATTTTCACATATCCGTGTTGACCAACATGACATTTGCATCTAAAATATCACCAAATAAGTTATGTATTTAAAAAAATATATTATTTTCAGGATATATTTGTGTCCCTTTTCACATAAGATATATTTTATTTAAAATAAATCTTATTTTTTGTAAATATTTTATGATTTGTGTGCGTCCCTCAATTTGACTTACCACCCCGTCACACTAACTTGTTTTATCTATAAATAATGTACTGTTGCTTTAAATGACATCACAAAGCGGAAGTGACATCATTGGAGCCTTTTTGCCGCCAAGAACAAAAACAGGCGAGTACTGACATTCTTCTACATTCTTTATTTGTTGATTTTTCATGTTAGGCAGATTCTGTCAAGCTCAAACCAACCACCCCGGCACGCAAGATAGAGAGGGAAAACTAATTTTTTATATAAATTTTTACATTATTAATGCAAATAAAATGATATTTCAGATAGAATACATGTATGCTAGGTGAGGAACATGACCACATGGGAGATCTGCGGCCATTTTGGGATGATATTTACCACCCCGTCACATGTTTTATTGTGACGTGGTGGTAAGGGATGTTCAGGGGATGGTTCTGCTTCCCAGTTGAATGTGAAGATGTGTGAAATCAAGGACTCTAATATAGGCTAATAATTTTTCTTCTGTTAACTTAACCCTGTTTTGTTTATTCATTCACTCACTATGTCACTCAATCACTATGTCACTAACTATCTCTTTCACTCACTGTCACCCACTCACTCACACATTTGCAGATAGATCTGTCTCCATCATGGCTCCATTGAGCGCTGCTGAGAGACAACGGCGATGCCGTGCACGTCGGGATGCTGATACTGAGATGAGGCAAAAATATCTAGAGAGTGAGCGTCAGAGATGGAGACGGGATGTAGAGCAAGGAAAAAAGAAGAAGATTAGTGATCTAAGTGAGAGAGGCAAGCGTCAGCTGCCTAAAAAGTGGAGGAAGCAGAGGCTGAGGGCTCGGAGGAGAATCCGGCCGATGGTAGAACCTCGGATTCAGGAGGAACAGTGTGGTTTTCGTCCCGGTCGTGGAACGCTGGACCAGCTCTATACCCTCTCCAGGGTGCTGGAGGGTTCATGGGAGTTTGCCCATCCAATCCACATGTGTTTTGTGGATTTGGAGAAGGCATTCGACTGTGTCCCTCGCGGCATCTTGTGGAGGGTGCTCCGGGAGTATGGGATTCGGGACCCTTTGCTAAGAGCTATCCGGTCCCTGTACGACCGGAGCAGGAGCTTGGTTCGCATTGCCGGCAGTAAGTCAGACTTGTTTCTGGTGCATGTTGGACTCCGGCAGGGCTGCCCTTTGTCTCCGGTTCTGTTCATAATTTTTATGGACAGAATTTCTAGGCGCACCCAGGGGCCGGAGGGCGTCGGGTTTGGGGACCACACGACTTCATCTCTGCTCTTTGCGGATGATGTCGTCATGCTGGCCCCATCAGACCAGGACCTTCAGCATACACTGGGACGGTTTGCAGCCGAGTGTGAAGCGGCTGGGATGAGAATCAGCACCTCAAAATGTGAGGCCATGGTTCTCAGTCGGAAAAGGGTGGCTTGCCCACTTCAGGTAGGTGGAGAGTTCCTGCCTCAAGTGGAGGAGTTCAAGTATCTGGGGGTCTTGTTCACGAGTGAGGGAGGGATGGAACGGGAGATTGACAGACGGATCGGTGCAGCTTCTGCAGTAATGCGGTCGCTGTACCGGTCTGTCGTGGTGAAGAAGGAGCTGAGCCGCAAGGCGAAGCTCTCGATTTACCGGTCAATCTACGTTCCTACTCTCACCTATGGTCATGAGCTGTGGGTCATGACCGAAAGGACAAGATCCCGGATACAGGCGGCCGAAATGAGCTTCCCCCTCCCCACAGCTTGAAATTCACCCTGGCTCAGGAGATTATGTGCCCAGAAATGTGTTGTGGTCAGCAAGCCATGCCAACAGCCCTACAACCATAGCACGGATGCTTCCTCTTGGGGTTTTTGACATCGAGGTGCTTCTAAAGAGCAATCTCAGAGGTATGTCATTGGACATACATGTGTCTGTGTAATTAATATTATTTTTCTGGCAATTAAATATAATGAAATTTAGAGTATTTAGTAAAGTATTTAAGTATTTTAGTAAAGAATCAAAAAAGAAAAGTTGAAATTTCAGATGTTCATTATCGACAATCAACCGATTTTCGCTTAATCATTAACATCCCTACTTCAAATAGCGATCGCATTTCCCTAGGAGTTGGGTTATAGCCATAGTTCACCCAAAAATAAAAACATGTTGTTTATTTACACTGACTTTTACTGAAGTCTTGTGAAGTGAATGAATCAACATTTGCAGTAAACTGAACGTCATTCACGAGTTCACCTTAGCAAATAATTAAATGGGTGGCAGCGTAGTTAAGCTGAGAATTTAGTATGCGTGTTTGGCGTGTTGTCCGGGGAGAGGGCTCCGGGGTCGGCATTTTCTCCCAACCCCGGAGCACTCCCCCTTGGTTCGGGGCGAGGGCTCTGATCTCTGTGTTTGCCTGTGCCCCGAGCGCTTCCCCCCCAAAAAATGCAACTAGCGCAGGACAGCTGTAATTTTTGTCAAAGGTTTAAAGCATTACCTTGTTCACATTCCTTCTGTAGCCCATTGAGGTAGAGGCTTCAGTTTCTGGAGCAGGTTGTGAAAAATCCTACAGTAAAAGAGATGTGTAAGGGCCAGTCACTTAATTATGACATTCAAATGTGTGCCATAATAAAAAGCCCAGTGCATTCACATCCGCAACTGTCTCAGAACACACAGACAGAGTGTCTTCATCATTTGGTTCACCCTAATAAATAAAAGGCCAATGTACAGCATAACTGTTATAAATCAGGTTATGTTCATTGTGTTCCGTCTTCTGCATACTGACCCTCTGTGCAGGAGACTGTGTGCATGTGTGCTGGCTTCAACAGATACACTGTATTTCCCTCTACTGCAGAACAGAGTCAGCCATATTTAACTCTTTTTAAAACATTAGTAATGCATTGCACACACATACCCAGTGTCACTTGCTTAGAGGAGCCAGCACCAGGGTCAGACTGTACAGCACTTGCAATCCCATCCATAATCGGCCGCCCCTTATTGTTACTCAGCGCCAACTCCTCCGCCACAGTGTGATCTTGAGGAGGTGCCCTCCCCCAGTTTTCCTCAGTTCACACTTTTTTCTGTTTGCTGCAAACAAGCGTTTGTGACTAAATGTTCACAAAAATAATAAAAGGTTGTGGTAAATACTCACCACTTTGAATTATATTCTTATATGTCTTGATCTGCTGCCAGGAACGTTTGGAGTTGGGGTTGCATCTAAAAATCAATGAATATCAATCTTTCTTAGGATGTAATAGCTTAGCCTATACATTCACATTTTACATACATACGTATGCATGTATGTAGACTATGCATGTATGTATGCATGTATCGACACGAATACACATATTTTCATTTTAGCATTTCATATATTTTTTATATAGCCTAATTCATTTTACATTAATTGTTTAACTTACGCATTAACGCAATCAGCAATCTTCCTCCAAGATTGTTCTCTTGCTTTGGCAGCAGATACAGTGTTACTGCGTGCTTGAAAAACACTTCTATATTCTTCATATTTCTGAAGAATAATCTCTTGCTCCTGCGCGGAAAAATATATCGCTCTCGCTCTATCCATATTGAACGCGATTGGTTGTTCAGTGCCGACGTCACTGTTTTATGTGCACGCGCACGTGGAGTAATCATAGCTTAAGGATCAAAGCTTGAGTTGACAGAGAAAGTTCATGAGCTGCGTCATGGTACCAATAAAGCCTGACTGCATCGATTTGGTTTTGTCGACTCAAAACCAATCCTGTAACCCAGAGTTTGTTCAACTACCATCATGGTACAGGCCCCTGGTCACTGCCAGAGGTTCTATGACTAGTAATACTTAGAGAATATTATTTTATCTAGTCCCCTTAGACTATAAAAACTTAAAGTAATGATTATTTCTAACCAGAGGTCATGACCACTCCATAGAGATAAAATAGACCAATCTTACTTCCTCTGATGGTAGCTTTATATAATCATGCCATAGTTTCCCATGTACACTTAGTTAGAATAATATTCCAATAACCAGAGGTTTGAGACTTACCCTATTTAGATTGGTCAGACAACATATGTGCTGTTCTAAACGGAAACATTAGCCCCTACGGTCTAAGTACACTTAAACTAATGCCAAGTTGTTAGCCGGAGCTCTAAAATCTCAGCTGGTGTGCCCCAATGCTCCACCTAATACAGGATTTTAGTCCGTCACTAACCTGAACATAGATTTGCGGTAACAAAGGATATAGCCTGATCTACTAAAGTTAATAAACTCAGAATAATGCAGAACAAATCCAAACATGACAATTTATTAGTCAGGTAAATGTTTCTTGCCATAACCAAATTAAATTCAGAGAATAAGAAAACAAAACAAAACATTAAATCCTCAAAGATTAGTCTACGAGTCTTAGATGCATTACCTGACAGAAGATACGATCGGAAAAAAAACACAGTGCTGTGTGTCCGAAGGCGCACACAGCACCATGGGGTTCATCCTAGTAAGAATTCCCCTGAACATTTCGCCAGCTTCCCTTAAATACTCAGACCAAAATACCCTTCCTCCACACAACAACAATTTACATTGAAAAGGACTCTGTCCTGGATCTGATCAGGCCACAAATGGGCATTTGCATGAAGACACAACCTCAACAGTGAGCAGAATATCTTTAAAGCCTCAAACCTATGTTATGATCTGCTCAACTGCTGTGGAAATGAAACCATTGTACCAATCGCACTGAGACATTTCAAATGATAATAACATGCATATGAAGAATCTTTTGTTCATATAAAATATGGTATTTGTCATATCCAGTTCATGGGTGAGCTTTGAAGTGCTCTGAGTTCGGTTGGAGAGAAAGAGGAGATGGGGAGAAGAGAACAGATGTAACGGTGTGAGTTGGTAATCATCATTCATTGTTGTGTGCTGTCTGAGATGCAGATGCAAACCCTGTGGGGAGTTCATTGTATTGGATGAAGTTCTGTGTTTCTCGGGATGTGGTGGCCTTTTGGTGTGGACACCTTGGCACCAGCCTTACAAAGAGGTACTTGACGAAAGAAAACCTACTTCACCTGCTTGTTGCCCATCAGAATTTGGAAGAGCGCCTCATGGTTACTTTGAAATTTAAAATCAAAGTCCGGAACAATAACATCGTTGAACTAAGCAAAGTTGCTGGTGAAACGAGTGCACCTGTTGTTTAAAGTTCCTTTTGAATGGGTAGCGTTGTGAGGTTCAATAAGTTATTGTTTGCTGCTGTTCAGTATTTGTAGTTATGTGACTTGGAAAGTTTTACCTTGTGTGCATCTGGATATTGATGAAAATGTTTTATTGGAGTTGATCTAAAGTTCTCATGTCTTTTCTGAGCTCGTCTACTTTTGAAGGGAAAGTGTTTTTTTGTAACCGTTTTAGTACAGAAATGTTTGTTTTATCTAAAATTGTGACTTTTATTTCTGTAAAAATTGTAATGTTTACCTGGGTGCTGTTTTATGTTTGAGGTTTTGATCGGATGCAAGGAAACGTTCAGATGCATTTTGTTGATGCACATCAAGATGGGTATTGTTAAATGTGGGCGGGTCGTGTGTTAACATCCACTAGCAAGAGAAAACGTTGTTTGCTGCATTGTGTCATTGAATGGCAAAATATCCTGTACAGCAAGTGATGCGTGACTTGCTCCATGGAGTCCAATAAACACTTGTTCAAAGTTTTGTACTAGTTTTTCTTAAGTTTATTTATGTAAAAGATCATAAGTGGTTTTGTTATGTGCATTAGATTTATATATGAAATATTTATATATCATAGTTGTAACTGTATTGATTACATGGTGTATTTCAGAAAGCAGGGCTAACTTGCTATGATCAAAACTTTTAACACTGTGGTTAAGCTAAACTTTTCTTTTTTTGGTATGTGTGATTTGGATCAGAGGTCCCCATCCACCTGGCCGTGGAAGAATTCCTACCAGGGCGCGAGAAAGATTCCCAGATTAATTTGTCAATTTACTCGTTCAAGCCATTTAAAACCACAAGAAGAAACTAAACGGAAGTCGATTCATTACTCGCACACAGCTGAAGCGTGCACTAGCATAGAGACGTGTATCAGATAGCGGGGCATACCAAATTATTCCTCTTGGATGTTTTTCTGCGTTTAAAATACGCCTGGGGGTGTGCGGTTACATCGCGATACTGGAAAATTTATTTTTTAAATCATGAAGCCCATTAATATCACGCAAGCAATGTGCAAACTTTGTGCAAAGATTTTATGGGTCAGGAAGGAAATGTCAGGGAATCTTAAACTGTATTTTAATCGAAGACTTCAATTCAATTCAAGTTTATTTATATAGCACTTTACACAATGTGCATTGTTCCAAAGCAGCTTTACAGGAGCAATTAAGACAACACAGAGGTAAAACACAGCACAGTGCATAGTGTTTATAGAACAAGAAAGATCATTCTCATAGATAATATCTAATAAATAAATAGATGCAGTCTCCCGGCAAGCAAGCCAACACTGCCCTGCTACGGCGAGGAACCCAAACTCCAATGATTGATTGATGAAGAAAAAAACCTTGGGAGAAACCAGGCTCAGCCTGGAGGGCCAGATCCCCTCTGACGTGTCATTGCTGCACTTAGTGACCCCGACCAAAACTCACCGAGCAAACATCCACGAGGAATAGGGAGAGCCCAGCTCCCGCGACCCAGGTAATCCCACTCGCCGAAACCGTGCACGTCCAGCCCGGTCCCACTCCACGATCGACACCAGAAAACAGAGGAACAACCAGGGAAAATAGTAATGGCATATTGGAACCTTATTCCTCTGTTGTCCGACATCGACCACAAAACAAAACAAGACCAAACCAGACCCACATAGCCCCAACAAATAAGATCCCCCAACCACAACCAACGAGCCTGGTTGGGGTTTGACCTGGTTAGAACTCTGGCAGCTGCATTCTGAACTAACTGTAGTTTGTTTATTGTACATGCAGGACAACCACCAAGAAGAGCATTACAGTAGTCAAGTCTTGAGGTCACAAATAAGCGTTTCTGCGTCAGCAACACATAAAACATTTTGCAATTGGTCAACATTTCGAAGGTGGAAGAAGGCTGTTTTTGTGACATTTGAGATGTGATTTTTAAATGACAGGTTGCTGTCTAATATAACGTCTAGGTCTTTAACTGTATTTGTCGGAGTAACAATGCAGCCTTCGATTTGCAGGTTATAATCCGATATATTCTGTTTACGAGTCTTTGGTGCTATAAGTAATATTTCTGTTTTGTAAGAGTTTAAAAGAAGGAAATTACTAGTCATCCAATGTTTCATATCTTTGATGCATTTGCCAGTTTGGATAGCTTGAAGGAATCATCTGGTCTTGATGAGATGTATAGCTGAGTATCATCTGCATAACAGTGGAAGCTAATTCCATGTTTTCTGATAATATTGCCCAGGGGCAGCATGTATATGGAGAAAAGCAAAGGTCCTAAAACCGATCCCTGAGGTAATCCATAGTTTACTTGCGTTAGATTAGACGATTCCCCATTTAAAATGGACATATTGATATCTGTCAGATAAGTAAGATCTGAACCCTTTTAGTGCCTGTCCCTGAATACTGGTATAATTTTGTAAACGATCTAAAAGTATTTTATGGTCTACAGTATCGAAAGCAGCACTAAGGTCAAGCAGGACTAGGAGTGAGATGTTATCTTTATCAGATGCCATAAGTAGATCGTTTGTAATTTTAACGAGCGCAGTTTCGGTGCTATGATGCGGTCTAAAGCCAGACTGAAATTTTTCGTGCATGTCATTATTTTGTAGGAAAGAGCACAACTGAGTGGACACTACTTTTTCTAGTATTTTAGACAAGTACGGGAGATTTGAAATCGGTCTATAGCTTCCAAGTTCACTGGGGTCTAAGTTTGGTTTTTTGATAAGAGGCTTGATTACAGCCAGTTTAAAGGGTCCTGGGACATGGCCTAGATTAATTGACGAGTTGATAATGTTATAAATGGGCTCAATTGCAACAGGTAGTAACTCTTTTAGTAATTTAGTTGGAATGGGATCTAATAAGCATGTTGTCGGTTTGGATGTTGCAATAAGTTTAATTAAATCTTCCTGTTTTATAGGTGAAAAACACTGTAGCTTTTCTTTTTGGGTGATGGTTGGTACTAATTCATCAGGCACACTTGGAGGTTGGATTTTAACTACGTCGTCTCGTATTTTTTCGATTTTTTTCTGTAAAAAATGTCATGAATTCATTGCTACCAAGGTGTGGCGGAATAGCCAGGTCAGGAGAAGTCTGTTTGTTTGTTAGTTTAGCAATTGTACTAAATAAAAACCTTGGATTGTATTTGTTCGTTTCTGAGGTTACGGAGGTGCTCGGCTTTTGAGGCTTTTAGTGCCTTTTTATAACAGTTTGCACTCTCTATCCACGCAATTTTAAAGACCTCTAAATGGGTTTGTTTCCATTTTCGTTCCAGTTTACACGTTTCTCTTTTTAGGCCGCGAGTGGTGCTATTGTACCATGGTGCTTTGATCTTCTCGTTAATCTTTTTTGACTTCATAGGCGCGACCGCTTCTAATGTATTAGAGAAAATAGTTCCCATGTTGCTGGTCATGTCATCGAGCGATTCTGTATTAATTGGCAAAGTTATTAAAGGAGTCAGATCTGGCAGATTCTTAACAAAACTATCTTTAGTAGATGAGGTGATTGTTCTACCAAGTCGATAACGAGCTATACGACTGATTTCTGCAGTGCGCAGTGTATATGTTATAAGATGATGATCAGTGACATCGTCGCTTTGAGGTATAATATCGAAATTGGTTAGATCGGCTCCGTGAGATATAATCAAGTCTAGAGTATGATTAAGTCTATGAGTGGGTCTGTTGATGTTTTGTGTTACACCAAAAGAGTGTAGAAGCTCTTTAAACGCCACTGCTAAAGCATCGTTAGCACTATCTACATGGATATTAAAATCTCCAACAATCAGTACTTTATCAACGTTAACCAATAGGTCCGATAAGAAGTCCGCGAACTCCTTCAGAAAATCAGTGTAGGGCCCAGGGGGTCTATACACAGTAGCCAGTGTAAGAGAAAGCAATGTTTTTTTACTTTTGTTTGGAACAATTATGTTCAACAAGCACTTCAAATGATTTAAATGTATGCTCTGTTCTCTGAGTTACGGTAAGAAAGTCTCTAAAGATTGTTGCTACACCACCAACCGGCCGTGGCTCATGCATATAACCGTAGCTTGGTGGAGTAGACTCATTTATACCAAAATAATAATTTGGTTTAAGCCAGGTTTCAGTAAGGCAGAGTATATCAAAGCTGTTGTCTGTGATCATTTCATTTACAATAACTGCCTTTGAGTTTAGTGATCTAATATTAAGTAGCCCGAACTTTAGGAGTTGGTTTTGCTCAACAAATATATTGTCTTTAGGTTTAATCATGATAAGGTTTTTTCTCTGACTTTTACATACATTTTTATTTTGTTGTATTATTCGGGGGACAGACACAGTCTCTATGTATTTGGATGTTGTAACATTTTTAACAGTTGAGTGAGAGGAACACAGACTATGGTTAACGCTTGTACTTTCTAGTCTGCGGAGCGTCTTTGAGATGTTGTCAGACAGGACTTCCGCTCCAATGCTGCTGGGGTGCAGGCCGTCGGGGCGGAAAAGCCTGGGTCGCTCCCAGAACAGATCAAAATTATTTACAAAGAGCAGCTTCTGTTCAATACACCATGACATTAACCATTGATTGAGCGCAAATAGTCTACTGAACTTTTCATTCCCTCGTCGGTAAGTAGGAAGCGGCCCTGATACGATGATCCCCGCCGTGGGCGATGCGTTGCGTACAGTATCGACCAGACTCCTGAAATCGCGCTTCAGGACCTCCGACTGCCGCATCCTGACATCGTTGACCCCCGCATGCAGTACTAGCACGCTTTTGCTAGCGTCGTCTTTCAGGATCGCAGTTACCTGCGCAGAGACATCGAGAACACGGGCGCCAGGGAAACAGTGAGTGCGAGCCTTACCTTGATTGAAGGAAGCGCGTACGTTACGGACGATTGAGTCTCCGACGACCACAGTTTTGCATTACGTCTCGCAGAGGGCGGTAAAGCGGTTCCTGGTCGGGATCTCAAAGACCGGTGGAGGAGAGGTTTTTGCTCCGGTCCTGGATTGCGCCTTACGCCGTGGGTGTGCCGGTGCAGGAGTGAAGTTCAATTGGGCCCGTCGTGTTCTCGAAGCCTGGGCTCTGTGCAGAGAAACACGCGGAGTAGTCAACTGTTACGACTCGGATTGCTTAATATTAGATCTCTCTCGAATAAAGCACTTTTTGTTAACGATATGATAACCGATCATAAAATAGACATGCTGTGTTTGACAGAAACATGGCTAAAACCAGATGATTATTGTTAAACTTCAGGTTCCTTTCGAACACTAAGTTTCTATTCTGTGTTTTGGATTACCCTGTTTTATCAAATCGGAAATAGGTTGGATGTTGTGAGAGAATTCTTCTGCAGATCTGGGAGCACAAGAACTAGACACAAAGGCATCCAGCTTTTGAACTCATTTATTTCAAGGAAGGCAAATACTTATATAGTGAACAGCAAGACACCTGTTACACCAAATAAGGTATAGAAACTATATGGAAGAAACATCTTTATATAGAGTGCCATATGATACTGGCTAGACCTATTCCAAATAAGGTATAGAAAACATAGTATGTCAGACAAAGAATGTTTAGCTTTAAATAACTCCTCTTCCTCTACACTTTAGCCAGCTGTCAGCTCAGCTAGCAGCTATCCATTCTGTGAGCCTTGAAACCACACATAGGCTTCACTCATTTGTTCATTTATGTGGGCTTATTTATCTATAGGGAAAATAATATCTAACAATTATATTACTCTAAATGAATCCGTTCCCCAAGATTATTACTATATAAACACGAGCCTCGTCTAAAAGGTAGAGGGGAAGGTGTCACTGCACTTCACAATAATTCTTTTATCACCTCTCAGAAGTCTAATTTTAAATACAATTCTTTTGAAGTCATGGTACTTCACGTATCAACACCTAATACTAAGGACAAAACATTTTTTTAATTTATTCTAGCTATTGTATATAGGCCTCCAGGGCACCACACAGATTTTATTAAAGAATTTGTTGGGTTCTTATCAGAACTAGTACTGGCCGCAGATAGAGTCCTTGTCGTTGGCGACTTTAACATTCATGTAGATCAGGGGTGTCAAACTCAGTTCCTGGAGGGCCGCAGCTCTGCACAGTTTAGCTCCAACCCTAATCAAACACACCTGATTCAGCTAATCAACATCTTCAGGATTACTAGAAACTTCCAAGCAGGTGGTGTTTAGAGCTGGTTGGAGCTAAACTGTGCAGAGCTGCGGCCCTCCAGGAACTGAGTTTGACACCTGTGATGTAGATAATGATACAGATGCCTTGGGAATGGCTTTCAAAGACACTCTTAACTCCATGGGCGTTAGTCAACATGTGTCAGGACCCACTCACCTTCGTAATCATACTTTAGATTTAATATTATATTACAGTATAAATGTGGACGATGTTAAAATCGTTCATCAGACTGAAGACATTTCGGATCATTATCTGATATTATGTTTGCTTCACTGGCCTACGGCTGCAAATCAAACTCCTTGTTACAAATATGGTAGAACGATTACTTCAACTACCAAAGATGCGTTTCTCGACAATCTGCCTGAATTGTCTCAAATATCTAGCATGAGTAAAAACGTTGACGATCTTGACATTACTATTGAAAATTTTAACTCTACCTTCTCGGAAACATTAGACACAGTTGCTCCTCTGCGTTTAAAAAAGATTAAAAATGGCAGCCCAACACCGTGGTATAATGAACACACTAAGGCTATAAAGAAAGCGTCCCGTAAAATGGAGCGGAACTTTAAGAAAACTAATTTAGAGGTATTTCGTATAGCATGGAAGGATAGTACTCGAAAATACAGGAATGCCAAAAAACGTCTAGATCCGCCTACTTTTCATCACTAATAGAAGAAAACCATCACAACCCTAGGTTTTTATTTAACACCGTGGCTAAATTAACAAAAAATAAGTCGTCAGCGACTTCAGATTCTGATTATCAGCATAACAGTGATGAATTTATGAACTACTTCACTAGTAAAATCCAAGATATTGGAGAAAAAATTATAACAATGCAACCAGAAGTGAAACCCGCTGAACAAATTAACTACAGCACCCCTACGGAGAAATTGCAATTATTTTCTACAGTAGATCATGATGAACTCTCTAAAATCATTAGATCATCAAAATCAACAACATGCGTGCTAGACCCTATACCTACAAAACTACTGAAAGAAATGCTCCCGGAAATTATAGATCCTCTTCTTAGTATTATTAACTCATCTCTGACATTAGGACATGTGCCTAAAGCATATAAGGTGGCTGTTATAAGGCCCCTTATCAAAAAACCCAAACTCGACCCAAGAGAACTAGGGAATTACAGGCCTATATCGAATTTACCTTTTATATCTAAAGTTCTTGAAAAAGTAGTTTCAACTCAGTTATGCTCCTTCCTCCAAAGGAATGACATTAATGAAGAATTCCAGTCTGGATTTCGAGCATGTCACAGTATAGAGACTGCTTTGATCAGAGTTACAAATGATCTGCTTTTAGCATCTGACCGTGGCTGTATTTCGTTATTGGTGCTGCTAGACCTTAGTGCTGCATTTGACACCATTGACCACGGCATACTCCTACACAGACTCGAAAAGTACGTCGGCATTAATGGAATAGCATTGAAATGGTTTAAGTCTTATTTATCTGACCGTTTTCAATTTGTAGCAATAAACAATGAGGTTTCCCGCAAATCGGAAGTCCAGTACGGTGTACCACAGGGCTCAGTCTTGGGGCCTCTGCTCTTTGCATTATATATGCTACCTCTAGGAGATATAATAAAGCGACACGGAATTAGCTTTCACTGTTATGCTGATGATACTCAACTTTATATTTCCTCGAAGCCTCATGAAACCCAGCAGTTCCATCGAATAAAGGAATGCATAGTTGATTTAAAAAACTGGATGAGTGACAATTTTTTACTACTGAACTCGGACAAAACAGAAGTGTTACTTACTGGACCAAAAACGGCCATACGTAACAACCAAGAATACTGCTTAACTATTGACGGATGCTCCATAAAATCCTCGTCGTCAGCTAAGAATCTTGGCGTTGTATTCGATAGTAATCTGTCAATTGAGAGCCATGTCGCCAACACCTGTAAAATTGCATTTTTCCATTTTAAGAATATATATAAACTACGTCATATGCTGTCACTGTCAGATGCAGAGAAATTAATTCATGCATTCATGACATCAAGACTAGATTACTGTAATGCACTTTTAGGTGGTTGCCCTGCAGGCCTATTACAAAAACTGCAACTGGTTCAAAACGCGGCAGCTCGAGTTCTTACACGTACAAAGCATATAACCCTGGTTCTGTCAACCTTGCACTGGTTACCTATAAAGCATCGCATTAACTTTAAGATCTTGCCTATAAAGCCCTACATGGTCTAGCGCCGCAGTATTTGAATGAACTTCTATTGTATTACAATCCTCCACGTGCATTACGCTCTCAGGCGTCCTGTCAGTTGGTAATACCTAGAATTTCAAAATCAAGTGCAGGTGGTAGATCCTTTCTTATCTAGCGCCTAAACTTTGGAATATTCTTCCCTGCACTGTCCGGGAGGCAGACACACTCTGTCAGTTTAAATCTAGACTAAAGACGCATCTTTTTAATCTTGCATACACTACACTTCCATAATACTAATCCTCAGAGGATTTAGGCTGCATTATTTAGATCAACCGGAACCAGGAACACATCCAACAACAAATGATGTTGTTGCATCAAAGAGTGCAGAACAGTACTCTACTCTCAGCCAGTCTTGTCTCTTTGTTCCAAGGTTACTGCAGGACCTGACCCGAGCTGAGATGATAGAGCTGGATAAAGGATGCGGCAACTTGACACGATTTTTCTACAACACTTCAAATGCTATTAGATTGTTAATGATAATCTTAAATCTATAATTTACCTTATTAGTAAGTTTATTTATTTTTTATGTAGCCTTGTTGTGCAAGCACTGTTGAGCTTGTGCAGAGGCAGCAGCTTTTGCCAGAGGGGAACTGGAATCCCCTGGTTGGGCCTGGGTTCTCCTGAGTTTTTTTTTCTTGATTGGAGTTTTGGGTTCCTCGCCACCGTTTGCATATTGTTTTGCACTATTTGCCTGGCCGGGGGGGCTGCTTTAGAATTTAGAAGTAAGACATAATTAATATTGCATATAAGAATTTCTAGTCCGTTTAATATTTGACCTGTGGTTCTCTCTTTATCTCAAATGTGTGCTTTCACTGTGCGTGTGTGCGAGTGTGTGCGTCTATGTCAATGTGTGTAGTGTGTATGCATATTGTGTGTGTGGAGCATTTGTATGTCTGTCTTTTGTTGTTTTCACCTTTTTCTTGTTTTTACAGGTATATGACTTTAGTTGTTTTTCTTGTATTCAATGTGTCTCATGTACAGCTGCTTTGTAACAATGAAAATTGTAAAAAGCGCTATATAAATAAAGTTGAGTTGAGCTTTGACACGACTGCTGAAACTAAGGTTAAACTCTAGAATGACACCAAGATTTTTTACCTTACTTTGTGTCTTTAGACCTCTTAGGTCAAGGTATGTGTTTACCTTGTAAGTTTCATCCTTGTTACCAATTAATGACACCAAGATTTTTTACTTAATGACACCAATAGTGTCTTTAGACCTCTTCCCAGCAAACAAAGGCAAGTCCAAAAGACGTCTTTGATGACGTTGCATAGATGTCCCTTGAGGAGCCAGAATGTAAGTTTTTACAACGTCTTTTTAAGACGTCTTCTGAACGTGTGCTATTGTTGTCCACGTGATTTCTTTAACTGTATTGGACTGATATCACTTTTGCACCTGCAATTAATGTTGAAATTTAATTAATCCACCATTATTGTGATCAGTGTTTGTTTTAGTTGGTCTCATGACTCTTATTTATTACACATACGATGGATGAAATTTGCCATTACAAATGGGTCTTAACACACTGTTTAAATGGCCAAAGAAAATTCAATTCCAATGAAATCGGCTGTGAAAATGTTCTTTGAGGATTGAATATTTTATACTTATATAGGCCTATTAATATTTTAATTTATCATGAGTGTGTTTCATTGTTGTCCAATGTTGGATGATCAATTTTCTAATCCATAATCTGACTGTAACATTTCTTAGTAATTTTCTAAAATACATTTTCAAACGACTGAACCGCACGAGCAAACAAACACACAAAGACATGATGAATTAGTGTATGAAACTCAACAATGGTGACAACCAAGAGAAGAATGCATTCGTGCTGCAATGCATGCTGGGTGACATCATAGTACAAAACTCATTCATGATTCCCAGCATGCATTGCAATTGATCTAATATCTTAAATTTTTGTTAATTGTCACCATTGTTGAGGTTTGTATGATGACTGTTGATGCCAAAGTGTGTCAAGGAAGAATTGAGGATAATTGTGATTCAATGCTTGTGCATTTACTAGTTAAAGCACTCCCATCAGTCATGTATGATCTAGTTTTATCTAACCAAGCTTCATCAATTTTAATATGACTTAATAAATATTATAAAAGCCACTCTTCCCCTTCTCTTTCTTTATTGACAAACAAGCATTATTTCTAATACACTATTGTCTGAAAGAGGATTCATATGATGGTCAAGTATTAAGAGCCCAACTAAAGCAAACACTGATCACAATAATGGTGGATTAATTAAATTTCAACATGAATTGCAGGTGCAAAAGTGATATCAGTCCAATACAGTTATAGAAATCACCTGGACAACAATAGCACACGTTCAGAAGACGTCTTAAAAAGACGTTGTAAAAACTTACATTCTGGCTCCTCAAGGGACGTCTACGCAACGTCATCAACGACGTTGAAAAGACGTCTTTTGGACTTGCCTTTGTTTGCTGGGTTAGGTCAAGGTATGTGTTTACCTTGTAAGTTTCATCCTTGTGTTACCAATTACAATGACTTTAGTTTTGTTTTTATTTAACTGAAGGCAGTTTTGACACATCCAGCTGTTAATTTCATCAATGCACTGGCAAAGAGTGTCAATAGGCCTGTAGTCATTGGGTGAGAGGGGTATGTAGATCTGAGTGTCATCTGCATAGCTGTGGTAGGCAATTTGGTACTTTTTCATTATTTGGCCAAGCGGGAGCATATACAAATTGAAGAGGAGCGGGGCAAGAATTGAGCCCTGTGGAACACCACAAGTCATGGGTGTCCAGTCAGATTTATGGTTGCCTATGTTCACATAGTAACCTTTCCCTTTAAGGTATGACCCAAACCATTTAAGTACCAACCCAGAAAGCCCAACCCAGTTTTCCAGCCTATGTAGGAGTATGGTGTGATCTACCGTATTAAAAGAAGCACTGAGATCTAGTAATACCAGAACTAGGGATGGGAACCGAGAACCGGTTCTTCTTTAGAACCGGTTCCCAGTGAATCGATTCCTTGGAACCGTTAGCATACCTGCTTAACGATTCCGCTTATCGGTTCCGCTCGTTGCAAATGTGTCACGACGTCATGCGTGTGTGATGTGCGTGTGTCCTTTGTTATTTTGGTTACGTAGCAAAAATGTCATCGAGGCAGAAGCGATCTAAAGCGTGGTTATATTTTACAAGAAAAGACGCCAATGCGGTCATTTGCAACAAATGTAAACGTTTAAGGGAGGAACTACCTCCAATATGCAAAAACATTTGGCCACACAGCACGCAATTCACTTGGACTGTCGCGTGTTTGATACACTAATACTTAGCGACACAGCAAAAAGTGAGTCAAGCAGCAGCGGATCTAACGAGACGTCATCTGCTATTAATGCCGAAGGTAACTTCTCTATTTAGTTCATGTGAGCGCCATTTCATTGTGTAAACTTTTACTATATGAATAATAATCTCCATTGTCAATCAAATTTAGATGATGATGATGATGATGATCATCAGAGTCTGGCTGGCTCAGAGGCTGCAGCAATTATCTCTCGTCGTGCACCTCTAACTACTCCGTTTACAGAGGCAGGGAAGAATAAAATGACCGAGGCGAGGATAAACGAATGTCACAGAGCAGTGACTAGGTTTGTGGTAAAGGGTTTGCATTCGTTTGCCACAGTAGATGCCTCTGCAATTCGGTAGGTTAATTTGCTGTATTTTGTCCAGCATCATGTCTTTTCAAATGAAAATAAATGCATGACCAAAAGTTACACGTTTTTATGTCAGTATAGTTCTGTTTTATTAATTCCTAGTCCTACCATATATTTTCTGCAGTGAGATGATGAAGACTCTCAACCCAAAATACAATGCCCCAAACAGATACAGTTTAACAAATCATCTGATTCCTGCTTGGTATGGGGTTGAAAAGAGCAATCTGATCACAGACCTGAAACATGTCACACATGCAGCCATCACAGCAGATGGATGGACTAGTTTCAGTCAAGACCACTACCTCACCGTAACATTGCACTATGTCAGGGAAGGTCAGAGTAAAGAAAAAGTCCTCCAAACCAGAGCAGTGTACAAAGCTCAAACAGGGATAGCTGTGGCCGAGGAGATTGATGGGATCCTGGAGGAGTTTGGATGTAGCTGTGAAAACGCTAAATTTAATCAAGTTTCCATGTTTTGCGCACACACTTAACATTGGAGCTCAGAAGCTGTACAACTGCAATACAGTTTCCAACTGGGCAGCAAGGATTCGTTCTGTGATCGTATGGATGAAGAGATCCCACATGGCTAAAGTAGTCCTGAAGTAAAAGCAACAAGTAAGTAGTGATAGGCCTACTGTTTAAATACTGTACTTTAATTGCAAGCTAAAGACATACAAATTGTAACATAAATTAACAGATTAGGATCAATTAAAAAAAATAAAGTATTACAATATTATATTGTTTAATGTAATCTCATAATTGTGTGTGTGTGTGTGTGTGTGTGTGTAGAGCTGCCCCAGGACATGCTCATCTTAGATGTGAGGACCAGATGGAACTCCCTGTATTTGATGATGGAGAGATTTTGTGAACAGTTTCCTGCTATCCAAGCTGCAGCTATAGACCAACGGCTTAGAAAGCCCATGGAGAAGGAGAAGTAAATAATGTTTGAAAAAAATTAAAATTACTTTAAAAGCCATTAAAAGGATTATGTTGTTGTTCAGCCAATATATATTTTTTGTTTTGTTTATGTTTCAGACTGGCCAGAATGGGCAATGAGGACCTCAGGAAAGCAGAGGAGTTTGTGCTGCTGATGAGGATGCATTAAACATCCACACTTGCTGTCTCTAGCGAAAAAAGTCCAACCTGTGGCCAGATATTGCCCATCCTCCAGAAACTGTGCAAACATTACACAGTGCAGGCAGACGACTCTGCATTCGTCAGGAGCGTCAAGGAGAACATCTGGAACGATCTTTCCAAACGTTACCAGGTACAGTCACTGTCTGACATGTAATGATGAATTACTAAATGAGTCATGACAATTAATCATATACACTAATGGTTATTTATTGTCATTCACATTTTCCTCTAAATTTGTGTTGTTTGTCCTCCATTTTAAACTTAAGGATGTTGATATCCAGGCATTCCTGGAGGAAGCCACTGTGTTAGATCCCAGATTTAAATCTAAAAACGACAGGGATGAAATCTGGGACAGGGTCAGGGCATCAGCAGTGGCAGCAATTGAGAAGGTATTTGAATTTGACAATGCCTTTAGCATATATCTGTTGTGAGACCCTTTCTTCTTACACTGTAAATTTCTTCTCAAGGTGTCAGAGCAAAGAGAGACACAGGTGCATGCAGATGAAGAGGATAGAGAAAAAGAAGATGAGAACTACGTAAATTTATTGTAGCTAATTGTGATGAATGATGATAGATGGCATGGATTATTATTACACAATTTCATTTAAAACTAAAGCTTGTGGTTATGTCATTATTTCAGACGCCACCTGTAAAGCAGAAAAAGAGGACAGCCCTAGAGGAACTTTTCAAAGAAGAGGACAGCAAGTTGCTTTCCACGCAGCAGCAGCCCCCTGTCTCCACAGCCCAAAGAGTGGAACAAGAAATACAGCTTTATAGAAGCCTTCCGTCCATTCCAACCAAAGACAGTGCCAGTTTCTGGTGGTGGAAGAAGAGTGACACATTGCCAGTGTTGTCCGCTCTAGCTGAGAAGTATCTCTGTGTCCAAGCTTCCTCCACCCCTTCTGAAAGGGTGTTCTCCACTGCTGGAGATACCCTAAGTCCAGAAAGATCTCGTATCCTTCCTGAGAGGGCAAACATGACCATTTTTCTGCACAAAAATTGTTAATTTGCTTAAGTTGATAGTTGTGGTCTTTACAGAAGACTTCTTTTTATTTTGTATGTCAGTTGAGTTGAATTTTGTTTCAGGTAGAATATCCCCAAAGGCACAAGCTCTTCCTTGACTGTTTAGTCGTTTTTATGGCACTTAAATGGCAGTTTCATTTTATTTTTTTTGTCTGGACCAATGATGAATGTGAATTCTTTAGGTCCCTGGACTTTACTTTGTAGCCTAATTTTAGGTTTGTTCTTAGGTTGCTACACATAATTTGTGTATACTCCGAGTATCTGCTGTGTTCTTTTCAGATATTAAAGCGAGTTAATACAAACAAACAAATTTGTACTTATTCCCTCACCCAATGAGAATCGATAAGAGAATCGATAAGGAATCGGAATCGTTAAATTCTTATCAATTCCCATCCCTAACCAGAACTGATATTTTGCCTGAATCAGAATTCAATCGAATATAATTTATTATCTTTATGAGCACTGTCTCTGTTCTATGATGCTGACGGAAACCAGACTGATAATTGTCCAGGTAACCATTTGAGTTAAAGGATTTGGTCAGCTAAATGAAAACAACAGTTTCAATGATATTGGTCTGTAAAAGGAAGATTTGATATTGGTTTGTAGTTAGACAGTAAGGTTTTGTCTACATTGCTCTTTTTTAGTAGACGTTTGACAACTGCAGTTTTAGGGACTCTGTTCTTAGGAAGTCTGCTTCCATCAGTTAAACACTCTTTTGAAAAAGGATGTGGGAAGTGTGTCAAGGCTGCAAGTTGATGCAAGATGCTGTACCGTTTCCTCCAAGGTTTTGTGATCAATTGTCTGAAATTCAGACAGAGTTACTAATTTCTGATGTACTAAAACTGACCTGACTGCCGCATGGAGCTTTGCTGATTTCCATTCTGATATTATTGATCTTCAAAGAAAAAGTTGCAAACTCATTGCATTTGTCATCAGACAGCCTTTCACTGGGAACTTGACTAGGGGGATTTGTTAGTCTCTCTACAGTTGCAAAAAGAGTGCGAGTGTTATTTATGTTGCCGTTTATAATGTTAGAGTTCTGTCTAACTTTGCCTAAGTCAACATTGAAGGCATGCAGACTGTCTTTATAGATGTTTAGAGTGAACTTCAAGTTTGGTTTTTCGCCACATACGCTCAGCTTTTCTGCATGTTCTTTTCATGCTTTGTACTGCTGGTGTGTTTGTCCAGGGTGCTTTACGCTTGCCGGTTATCACCTTGACCTTTACTGGAGCAATGGCATCGAAAGCATTTTGAACTTTTGCATTACAGCTATCGAGGAGAACATCCATAGAGTCTGCAGTTATACTTGGTGACAAAGACATAGCATTCATAAATAGCTCACTGGTGTTCTCATTTATGAATCTCTTTTTTACAGAGACAGGTCTATCTTCAGTGGCAGGACTGATTGATATATCAAAGAAGATACAGAAATGATCAGACAGCGCCACATCTCTAATAATAGTGGATGAAATGTTTAGACCTTTGCTAATGAGCAGATCCAGAGTGTGTCCACGATTGTGTGTGGGACCGTGCACATGCTGGATCAGATCAAAAGGGTTTAAAACATTTAAGAGTTCATCTGCAGTGTTGTTTTCTGTCTTGTCTACAAGAATATTCAAATCTCCAGCAATAACAAAGCAGTCAAATTCTGAGGGAAATAGCTGATAGCAGTTCTGAAAAGTCATCAACAAAGACTGGGGAGTATTTGGGAGGTCTGTAAATATTCATTGGACAGGTAGTCACCAAGTAACACTTGCTGGCATTGAAAGAGATCTTTACATTTATTCCTCCAGCTCTCCTAATTGCTCTGCAAACATTTATACAAGTAAAGTTTGGGGGTCTGATTGATTGAGGATTGTAGCACTACAACTATCATCTAACCAAGTTTCATTTAGAAACATGAAGTCCAGTTTGTAACTGGTGATGAGGTCATTGACCAAAAAGGATTTGTTTTTAGTGAACGGATGTTCAAAAGTGCTAATTTCATAGTAACCGGTTTTTACCCCTTTCATTCTCAGAGTGACGTCTAATAGGCAGTAGATTAGATGGGACGACTGGAAAGGGCCTTAGTTTTCCGCTTACTTATCAGGACAGATATAGGGAAAACTAAAGGAACACTGGGTTCCCACTTGTTCTGTAAATATTTTAGATTGTTGCTGTTATCATAGCAGGGACCCAATTCATATCAGTTACCAGTGCTCTTTGCAGTCTTGTTTAGTCCACCTCCACCAGATGAGGGTTTGTGTGATCCCTGGCATTACGGCAGAGGCCGGAGAGTTCTTTCAGAGAGAACGGGTTGGTTAGGTTGACCCAGAGGCTTTGGTGGTTGTGGGGCCGTAGTTTTTTAGTTGAATCTTGTGGACTCGCAAAAATAGAGTGTCAAAGATTTGTTCCAGCAAATACTAGCTTTCTCCATTTTCTCTGAAAAGCTCAAAAGAGATGATGTAGGGGAGAGTGTGTAGTGAGAGGGGCTGTGAGTCTGGTGATTCTGAAGACTGAAGTATGTTGTTTTGGCTCTCCCGGTTGTTATCTACAGAAACGTCATTTGGTGTTGAGTCCTCATCCAACTGATGTGATGTCACTGAGCAGGGTACAGTCTGAGTGGTGTTATCCAAATGTCCATCAGACTGCTGAGGTCGGTCACTGAGGCCAGGTTTCCAGGGACTTTTCCAAACTCCCTGAAAACTGCATTTGTTAAGCCCCTCCTGAAAAAGAGCAGTCTTGATAGCACCATATGGAGCAACTAAAGACCGATATCAAATCTTCCTTTTATAGGCAAGATTATTGAGAAGATTGTTTTTAACCAGCTGAACAACTACTTAAACTCCATGAATACCTGGACAAGTTTCAATCTGGGTTCCACCGCATCCCAGTACAGAGACAGCGCTCATAAAAGATAGTAAGTGATTTTTGCCTAATTTCTGATTCTGGCAAAATATCAGTTCTGGTACTGCTAGATCTCAGTGCTGCATTTGACACTGTCGATCCTAACATACTTCTAGAGAGACTAGAAAACTGGGTTGGTCTTTCTGGGACGGTCCTCAAATGGTTCAGGTCATACTTCGATGGGAGAGGTTATTATGTGAGTATAGGAGAGCATAAGTCCAAGTGGACGTCAATGACATGCGGCGTTCCACAAGGCTCAATTCTTGCATCACTCCTGTTCAGCCTGTATATGCTCCCAGTAAGGGAAAAAAAAATAACCATATTGCATATCACAGCTATGCAGATGACACCCAGATTTACCTAGCCGTATCACCAAATGACTACAGCCCCTTCGACTCCCTCTGCCATTGCATTGATGCAATTAACAGTTGGATGTGCCAAAACTTTCTTCAGTTAAACAAGGAGAAAACTGAAGTCATTGCATTTGGAAACAAAGATGAAGTTCTCAAGGTGAATGCATACAGGTCAAGAATCTTGGTGTGATTCTGGGGTCAGACCTTAGTTTCAGTAGTCAGGTTAAAGCGGTATCAAAATCAACAAACTATCATCTCAAAAACATTCCAAGGATTAGATATTTTGTTTCCAGTCCAGACCTGGAGAAACTTGTTCATGCCTTCATTACCAGCAGGGTGGATTATTGCAATGGTCTTCTCACAGGCCTTCCAAAGAAAACCATTAGACAGCTGCAGCTCAGCTGGAATCAGCTTCTAAATCAGAGATTTAAATGCAGACTCAAAACTCATCTTTTTAGCTGTGCATTTACTAAATGATGAGCACTGTGCCTTGTCCGAACTGGCTGCAGTATATTTCATGTATAATAATTTTATTCTAAACTGTTTTAATCAAGTTTTTTTTATATATATAATTTAAAAGGTTTTTAAATTTCTAGTTGTGATTTATTTTAGATGATTATTTTATTTATTTTTATCTAAAGCACTTTGAATTACCATTGTGTATGAAATGTGCTATATTAAAGTTGTGACCTAAGGCAAGGCAAGATTATTTATAATGTCATTAAATATCTTTATGCAGATCCTATTGCCACAGTCAATACAAACGGTTTGATGTCCGATGCATTCCCAGTACCTAGAGGCTGTAGGCAGGGATGTCCCATAGCACCATTATTCTTTACATTATTTATTGAACCTTTGGCACAATCTATCGGGACTAACCCTGATATATCTGGGATTATAGTCAATGGGGAAAAGCATGTTATCTCTTTGTTTGCAGATGACGTTCTATTGTACTTGGAGATCCTGCCAACAACTATTCCTGCAGTTTTAAATTCCTTCGTTCAGTGTTATGTCGGGCTACAAAGTCAATCTAGGAAAATCTGTAGCGATGCCTCTCAATCATTCCAATAGCCTATCAATACAATCCCATTTTCAGGGTTTATATAAAGGTCTTAAATACTCGGGCAGCTTTCTTACTCCTGACTTGAAAGATCTGTTTGAGACCAACTCCTCTCCTTTAATTAAAAAAAGATTTGTGGATCTCTTTGCAGATTTCTCTCCTTAGAGTTAATGTTATAAAAACAATATTCTCCCCAGATGAAACTATTTGTTTCAGAATCTTCCATGATATTTAACCTTATCTTTCTTTAAATCATTAAGGCTCTCAAATATCTGGTTACATTTGGAATAATAAACACCAGAGAGTTGGTCTTTATAAACCAAAGGATCGAGGGGGTCTTTCATAGCCCAATTTTCTGATTTATTACTGGTCAGCTCAACTTAAATTTATGACGAGTTGGTTTTCGAATAGACAGGATGCTTTGTGGATTGATTTTATTATTTTGCTACCCTAGAAGATTAGAGTCTCTCTGATACATTTTCTCAGTGACAATGTGATAGTTTATAATACATTACTGGTTTGGAAAGATGTGAAAAAACAAAAATATTTCTCAAACTATCTCTGTTCGATCTCCTTTGGCCCTAAATCCTGATTTTCCAATTGAGATTAGGAGCATTGGCTTGTTGGAGTGGAGCTCTTAAGGTCTATAAGACTTCTCAGGCTTGATGATTTCTGCATCTTTAAAATCATTTGAGCAAATAAGAACTGAATTGAATATTTCTTCAAGATTTTTTTAAATATCTTCAAATCCGACATATCTTACTCTCTTTTGAAGCAGAATAAAGTTGGTTTCAATTGATCAGAATTGGAAGATATCATACTGTCAACTAAATCTCTGAAAGGGATTATTATAAAAAAATCACCAAACTGTTCAAATCTCCGTTTTAAATGCGAGACTCAAGGGTGAATCTTTTCATTCATTTTGGTCCTGTGATGGCATTCAACCATTCTGGAAAGGGATTCACTCTGTGGTCCAGGATATAACAGGGGAACGTTTTACTTTATCTCCTTCACTTTATTTGTTGAATGATGCTCCCAAGGACCTTTTTGATTCAGACACAAAGCCTTTGTTAACAATCTTTCATTTCTAGCTAAACATGTATTTCACTGAAATGGTCTCCATCCCAGGTTCCAACTGTTATAAGGTGGATATCTCAGCTATCAGCCTCTTTACCTCTGGAGAAATTAACTTCTGATCTTAATAACTTTGGGAACCTCTTTCATTCCTTTCTAGAAAGCTCTTATGGTGTATACTGATGTATTTGTTTAATCCTCAGCGAATATTGGACCGGCCCACCCCCGATACGTGATGAGTTTGTGGTCTCCTCCCTGAACTTCATTTTGCCTTGTATCTTGCCTACACATTGGCTGTAGGTCATCGGCGATGTATTTTTCAGTCAGAACTCGTTTAATACACAATAATCATTTTAAGGGACTTAAAGATTTAAAGAGTCTTTGTGGTGCCTAAAAATGCAAAGCATAGAGCTGATGTCTGTAGTCGTAGGACATGTAACCCAGTCTGTGAAAACCATCCAATTGAGAAACAAAGTTTTAAGTTTGATTTGACATTTGATTTCAATCTCTAACATGACCTCATTCCGTAAATATCAACAATATCTAGCTGATATTATATTTGATTGAACACTGAATAGATTAGAAGTATAAGTGTTGAGTCCGTGTATTTAAGTGCTGAAGTACAAGAGCTTTTGAATGTGTACAGCTGCTGCTCATCATCATCATCAGATCTGATGTGTTCTCATTGGTGAAGGAAGAACTGATGACATCACACATCAGTTTACTCATTAGATTGGACATTGGAGAGCAGCTGTGTGTCATACAAACACTATTAGATTGAAGCTTTATAAGGGCTCCTCACAGCACATGTCTGGTTCTTCTGAGAGCTCATTATTCAACCAGAGTTTATAAGAGCTTCCTCTGTCTCAGAACACAAACAACTTAAGAAAGTGAACTGTGGCAAATTGGTGTTTCAGTGATGTCACAGCAAAACATCTGGGCTGCGATAAGAGTTGCAAGGTTTTACCATATTTAAGTTTTACCAATACGAGTATCTTACCCAAGTATATTTTCCTATTTCAGTGTATCCCAATATATATTATAAGTCCTTTTTTAAAAATGTGGGTAAAATGGTCACTCTGTTGATCTGGAATAAAGAAACTCTGAGAATTAAGAAGATATACTTGCAGAGAACTAAAGCAGAAGGTGTGATGGGTCCGTCTCATCATCCAACACTTCAACAGTTACAGCAGAAGTTTACTCTGCCTGGTTCACATGTCTTAAAGCTCGCAGCTTTATTCAAAAGAATTTCTCATCCTTCCCTAAAGAGCCAACAAATTCACAAATGGATTCACTGTTTTTAAAGAGTCCATGTATTAGAGGAATATCCATTATATGTAATAAACTATCACAGTTTGAGTGTAATGTCTCAGAGCATAAGAGCGGCATGGCAAGAAGATCTTGAAATAAACCTGATGGCAATGGGAGGGGTCACAAGAACAGGTTCATTCCTCCTGTCTGTGCATCAGACATGGATCAATACAAATTTAAAGTCCTACACAGACTTCATTTATCTAAACTAAAGCTCTAGAAGATGGTTTCTGACCCATCATGTGATAGATGTGGTGTATTCTGAAGGATATTACTGTTGTTATTACATATTTTATTTCCTGGCAACGATGCATTAGAGTATAACCATATACCTCATATTATGAAGTATTTAAAAGCTGTTTGCAATACTAAATGTGCTTTCAATAGGAGATGTGGGATAGAGGGGCATCTTTGGCTGCAGTTGTTTAGGGGGTGGGGGAAGGTATGTGGAATGTATGTTGTTTTCTCAGGAGTGTTTTGCAGGAACCAGATAAGGCAGAAGTTGGTGATGGTGGAAACAAGGGGGATCCCGGCCCCCTAGCAGAGAGAGAGAGATCGGCGGTGAAAAAGAATAAATGCGTGAATGTGTGCTGTGGGGGTGTTGTTCCTTGAAGGACAGAGGATGTTGTCAGCGCGTGTGTTTTGTTTTAATCAAATTAATAAACTTCAATACTTATTAGAGATTGCCACCTTCAATTTTTGAACATGCAGGACACTTAAAAGTCCAACAATTTGGTGACCCCGACGTGATGAGGAAAAAGGCAGTTTTTTGATTGATAAAAAGCGGCAAAGACCGGAATTCAAGGCGAGACGGATTCAGGTTCAACACACTACGCCGAGCAAACCAGTTTAATCAAATTCTGCCTATTGGAAAAAACTAAATTGATGTGTTGAATTTGATGAACATCTCGTGTAAGTATAATTTAATTACTATTTGAAGTTTTATTAATCTGATAAATTCTGAGGTTTGATTCCTTTGGTTCGGAGAACCATAAATTGGGTTAGATTCCCTTGTTTATTTTTATAACCATAAATTTGGGTTAGATTCCTTGGTTTATTTTTTTTAACCATAAATTTGGGTTAGATTCCCTTGGTTTATTTTTAATAACCATAAAATTTTGGGTAGATTCCCTTGGTTTATTTTTTAATAACCATAAATTTTGGTTAGATTCCCTTGGTTTATTTTAATAACCATAATTTTGGGTTAGATTCCCATAAATTTTTTAATAACCATTTTGGGTTAGATTTTGGGTTAATTAAAATTCCCTTGGTTTATTTTTTATAACCATAAATTTGGGTTGATTCCCTGTGCTGGAAACCATACATTTGTAAGATTATAAATATTTTCTGTGATTTTATATGAACATTTGTATATATTTTTCTGTGTATTGGATTGTTTACATAAATAATAAGGAAAGGATGGCAGAATATGAAAAGGAATGTGAGGAATACGGGTGTACACCAATTCTAGAACAGTGGGGAAATATAGTAGATATGCTATTAGCTCAGGCGGAGCCTAAATGTCATAAAAGGAGAAGAAAATATGGGAGAATAAATGGAGTCCGATATGTATAGAGAACGGGTGGGATACGCCCGACAAAATGTCGGTGCCACTAGCACCAAAAGTCAGGGATATGGAAAAAAGGGCGCATGTAAGACTGAAAAGACATGTAGAAGAAAAGACTAAAGTGAATTGGATAAATAGGGTAAACATTTGAACCAAGAAAAAGAATATAGAACAGACCTCAGGCTGTGGACACGAATTGCACTTACTGCAACAGCTCTCAGTCCTGCTAAAATTAAGGGCATAGGGGAACACGTGAAGTCAGTGAAGCCAGACAAAGAAAGAACAAAGAAGTCAGGAAAGTGCACAGGGTGCACACCTCTGATCGGGCAGCAGATTCCCCACAACACAAAAATATACCCCCGACTTGCAACTATTTAAAAAAAAACCGCACCGTATGAGACACAACCTTGCAAGCAAGTTATGAAAAAGTGACCAAGGAGAAGTAGATGTAGAATTGCCCTGAAACAACGGCTGACACAACGGCTGAAATAAATGAATTGAGACCAGCAATTACACCACTCACAAGATTAGTCAGTGAAACACCACAGCAGTTAACCCCCCAGAGAGAGAACACGAAGAACAGATGTCTCAAGGAAAGGATTTCTGGCTTTACACCATTTGAATTGCTTACAGTCGATCTTTTCCTGGACCAACCACGCCTCGCGGCCGGACACACATTAAACCTCTGTCACATTGTGCCTATTTTGACAAACTAACTGCTCTGATCCAACACTTTTCCCAGCAGGTCACACCGGAGACTGATTGATAGTTGCAGCAATAGAAAAGAAAGATTTTACCCCACCTCCTTATACCATGCCCCTGTTGCTGCAGACCACATTACTGATGATGATGAACAGGATTATGGTGACCTCTTACGAGGTCAAGAGAGGGATTGAAGGATATTACTGTTGTTATTACATATTTTATTTCCTGGCAACGATGCATTAGAGTATAACCATATACCTCATATTATGAAGTATTTAAAAGCTGTTTGCAATACTAAATGTGCTTTCAATAGGAGATGTGGGATAGAGGGGCATCTTTGGCTGCAGTTGTTTAGGGGGTGGGGGAAGGTATGTGGGAATGTATGTTGTTTTCTCTCAGGAGTGTTTTGCAGGAACCAGATAAGGCAGAAGTTGGTGATTGGTGGAAACAAGGGGGATCCCGGCCCCCCAGCAGAAGAGAGATCGGCGTGAAATAAGAATAAATGCTGTGAATGTGTGCTGTGGGGGTTGTGTTCCTTGGAAGGACAGAGGAGTGTGTTGTCCAGCAACCCAGCGCGCTGTATTTTGTTTTAATCAAATTAAAACTTCAATACTATTAGAGATTGCCTACCTTCAATTTTGAACATGCAGGACACTTAAAAGTCCAACAATCCCCAGCATCATTAGGACATTTGTTGTGGAAGTGCCATTAAATGTATACCTATTTGAATTCTGTCTTTCAAGTATTATCAGAAGTGCTGGATTAACCACTGAAACCAGACCAGTCATGGATATTTTCAGTGTCAGGAGTGAAAATGCAGAACTCAACAAATCAAGTCTTCATGAAATGTGTGGAACATATTTAGCTTAAAAACCCTCAATGGCTGTGAAAACAAAACCCTTTTTGCCTCGTCAGAAACAGCTCTGCTCACGGCATCTGTTTAGGTGCATGTCTCTTTAAATGATGAGTTATAGCGCACCCCAACCCCCTTCTGTCCGGCGTGCAACACAACACGTGTGTCCGCCATGGCAATGGGTTATTGATGAATTGGGTTTCCTGAACTCCTCTGCGGTTAGTTTCGTGTTAAATGTCTCAAGTCATTCGTCCGGAGAAAAATCTGTCACAGCAACGGCGCTCACTGTGGCGTGTATGCTTGCCTAAAATCCACGCATGCGCCTGCCCGCAGATCTCAGCGGATAAAGTGGATTTTAGTGCTTGTCGTTGACAAGTTATAACGTCACACACACAACGTGAAAGCATAACTAGTAAACTGTGACAGATTTTGGCTTTGAATGTTTTATTAGCCCGTGACTGACATATGCTAAAGTTATCCTCCTATATATACGATACATGTACGTCAATCAGACTGTTGATAAATATTACTTGCATCGGGAGTTTTGTCTCGTTCAGTCGGTCTCGATCTCTCTTGAGGAACAACTTTTGAAGCTATCCTGCTCGTACTGTTCCAGGTTGAAAAAGCACTCCGGCTTGAGTGTTCTCGCAGACAAGCAGGTTTTTTACTTATGGTTTCTGGGGGATTTCCACTAAAAATGTAATAAATCCACTCCTCCCTCTTCCCAGGTTAGGACTCTGTGCAGCGACCACATTGCATGCTGTCCATGACTTTAGCCATGGCGGAGCGCGGTGGGTGGAATTGTTGTAGATTAAGCTGTATATTATAATAAAAATCCTTCGTCTACATCACAACAGGGCAAAATCTGAACAGCTCAATTTCTCACATGCTTGCAGGGAAAGGCTCATCAAAACAAACTTACTGGGATCTTGTTCTTCACGTTTTCTGGGCTGCTAGATGCACCGGGGACCCGATATAGCACTTAAATACACAGAAAAGTTTGGATTTTATCCGATGACTCCTTTAACTACACAACTATAGCAGAACTCCATCCTTTATTTTGCCTCTTTCTTATAATTTTTTTCCCTTTTCTTATTATTATAACTATATTCAGTATATTCATCTCCGCCCTTTTTTTTAAGATTGTTTGTGTGCCGACGTTAAAAGTAAAAAAAGAAACAATATGAGAAGTGCCTTTTTCCATTTAGCCCCTCCCCTCAAAATGTCCGCGCACATCCCTGCTGTGGTATAATGATGTTTTATTCTCTTAAATCTTAAAGTGCAGTCTTCTTGCATTAAAACACACACACTTAAAGCGACACATTAGAACATGTGGTTACAGGTTCCCCCATGAGGTGATAAGCGTCATTGTGTGTTAACAATGTCGCCGTATAAGCTTCGCTTTGGGCAGTGCAATACACGTAGATTTGGTAAAGTAAGCTGATGGAACTGGCGAATGCAAAAACTACTGGTTTCACACTGGGAGACAGATGGCCAAGGTTTAAGTCAGGGAAACCAGCGACATCATCTAATGAAATCGAAAACATAATCTCAGTTTTTGCCTTCATTAAGGTCTAGGATTTAGGGACATCCAGGCTTTAACATCAGTTATACGAGCCCACAGGGCATCCAAACGCTTGTTATTAGATTCCAGGGGCAAATACATTTGGGTATCATCTACATAACAATGGAAGGAGACGCCATGTTTCCTAACAATCGACCCAGGGGAAGCATTTACAAAGAGGAAACATTGGAAAGAATAGAGCCTTGAGGGACGCCGCTCATTAGGGAGCTGCATCTGAAATAAATTCACCCACACTAACAGAGAACCTTCTGTTGTTTCAGTAGGATTGAAACCATTTAAGAGCACTGCCCTTAATGCCCACCCAATGCTCCAAGCGAAAACAAAACTGAGTGGGTCAATTGTTTAAAATGCCGCCTGCAGATCTAATAGTACTAACACAGCAGATTTGGCAGCATCAAGAGTCCATAAAATATCATTCAGAACTTTAACCAAAGCTGTTTCAGTGGAATGCTTTTTCCTAAAACCCGATTGGAACACTTCAATAGTCAGTAGTTGATGAAACACTATTTACTCTAAAATTTGAGACATAAAAGAGAGATTTGAGACTGGTCTTAAATTAACAAACTGTTGGATCTAAATGAGGCTTTTCAAGAAGTGGATGTACAATGGCGTGCGGTGTCCATATGGGACAATAGCCATTTCAAGTCAACTATTATTAATCTTAGTAGAAGTAGGCCCCAATTACCTCAAAATGTTAAGGAAGGAAGGAGAAGACTGTCATAAGATCCAGAGGGGTTTACGCTGACTTACAGTATCTTCTAGAGGAAGCATAGTTACCGGCTTAAAACTGACCAAGATGCTAGTAACAAGTGGAGGGACAGAGGGAAATCTACCTAATATCCCTTATCTTGTCCACAAAAGAGAAGTTTGCCACACACATCCCCATGGACTCTATAGGGAAAAGATCCACTGAAGGATTGATACCTACATTAATAATTGAAAAAAATCTTTCACAATTCTAGAGCACTTTTTTTCACACTAATCTGAAAAGTACTTAATCTTCATTGTTTTCAACATTTCTGATATTGTATCAGACTGTCTCTTAATATTCATAAGAAACTGGCAGCTTATCTTTTTTTCCACTTTCTTTCGACCTTTCTGCATTCCCGTTGCAGAGCACGAGTATTGAGCCACGGCTCAGCCTTGTGGTTTGTGGTACTTTGCTAATATTTTAAAAACACTCTGGCTCCTAAAAAAGCAGAGATAATATTAAAATGATTAAGATAATCAGCACCACTCCAATCATCACAACTAAGTCGAATGATTGGAATACCGACCAGCTACCTTGGTAGTCTAGAAATGTTGTCATTTATGGGCACTCTGAATGTAATAGGCTTGTGGTCTGAGATAGCGTAGTCGTCTATTGCAAGATCACGTACTGACAAACCATGAGAAAGCACCAAATCAAGGGTATGACCATGCATATGAAAAGAAACATTTACAAGCTGTGTCAATAAGCTTAAATTCCCTGGCTAAAAGATTAGATGACAATACACATGTCTGTTAAAATCCCCAAGATTAAAGTCTATCAAAGTTTGGGATAATTCCCCCTAAAAGTCTGAAAACTCATTCATAAAATCCTTTAAGTTTTAGGTGACGATAAATGACTGAAATCGCCATCGAGTTATCCAGTTCCAAAACTGGCATAGACATCTGTCGCTTTCATACGGCAAGAATAGTTCTGTTTAAAAATAGAAGCCAGTCCACCACCTTGACCCACAGAGCGAGGGCGTTTGAAAAGTTGCACTCATATGGTAGCAGTTCAGAAACGGCTCAAGTCCCCTGGGGTAAGCCAAGTTTCCATGACAAACAAAAAATCCTGGAACGTGATGTAAAAAGTCATTGATGATAACGGTCTCGTTTGAAACTGACCTGGAGTTAATCAATGACATCCTGATCTCTCGCGACTAGTACAAACACCGCAGACACGGTAAGCGAATCCTTAACGGCTGATTCAGTGGGTCCCCTGCGACCGGTATATTCCACGCGTACTGTGGTCTAAAAATCCCTTTTAGACAGAAGAAGCTTGAACTTGACCACAGAACCTCGGAGCCTTTGGAAGCGAAGACATAATGTTCTTTTTTTTTGTTACCACCGTTACTGATGTAGCAACCGCGTGACAGTCGTAGACAGATGCGGAAGTAGTTTGTACTGTCGACTCATCTAGCATTATACAAAATAACTTTTACTATGATTGATTTGAACACTAAAAACTGTGCGGTGTAATCACACCATGTGAATTGGACAGTTACTGTAACATCTATGACACTAACAATTTTTAAAACCTTACATTACTCGGGTCTAATTCATGAAATATGAATAAATTTCATCAAACGCAACATTTATAAAACTATAACTTAACTCTTCTGCTAACATGATTCTGGTCCCCTACTGCTTGATGTGTCAGTGGTACCATCAGCGATGGAGTTACAGCGTCATCAAGCTACGCGTGTTTGTTTGATTGTGCGCCCTCTAGTGGCGATTTCTACAAACTGTACCCTTAAAATTCACCCATCAGCAAGACATCCTTATGCATTTTAGAACTGACCTAAAACCTTAAAAATAATTCTCTTCCTTTCTCATCTGTAGGCGCATGTACCATTTATCACTACAACAATTTTTATCTTCGTTTCCATTACCACTGCTAAACATTCTCCCACACATCATATTTATAATAACCTTGCATTCAATGTTTTGCATTTTCTCTTTTTAAAAAGGCACTCTCCTCGCCAAAACCTCTTCGCTTCATTATTATATCAAATCTCACCATTCCATCGTTTCCTTAAATCTCACATATATGCATTCTCTCCAATGTGTTTCTTATAAATCATTAATTTTTAAACATTTTTCACTTTTTCAAACTTGTTAAAATTCGAGAGTCCTCTGGCATTACAAGTGACCAACCATAAAAAATAAATGAGTAATAAACACCGGCAGCTGCATAAAACCATGTCGTTCCAAGTCATGATCCGTCCAAGTCTTTCAGTTCAAATCGATTCTTAGTGAGTCTTGTCAGGTGCGGTTTTTTCCTCCTCCTATCATGGCTTTACCTTAGCCGTCGTCTTCTCCTTGATTTCCAATTTCTCCCGTCTTTTCTTCTGCGGATGCTAAAAATCCTCATATCTATCCATAGCATTCTCATAGAGGTTACACCTGTAGAAAATCTAACGTGACCAGGTTACTTCCTCTCACCAGTCTGTCCGTAGGGTCAGTTGCCATCGCTCTGTATTGATCAGTGCGGATTTTGTCCCTATAAGTACGACATCCGGCATTTCGTCGTGCATCGATGAGTCGCGTCTGCTTCCATAGCGTTTGGTAATCTCAGTCTCTGTTTCATGGTTGTAACGTATTTTTGCTCATTCTGAGTCTGTTCACTGCCTGTCATTCACTGCGTGAACCGCAGACAGACTGTCGTCCGTCATCATCATCTTTTGATACTTTGTCTATTCTCTTCGTTCATTTTCCTACGCGTCTCACTCATTATTCACCTGCCCGCCCACATACTCTTGTCATCGTCACACCAAAATGTGGTAGTTTTTGTGGGCCTTAACCAAGTAAAGCAACACCGACAATTGTTGCCATCGATCTTGCAAGACACATGTGCCTCTAATCCTCGGCATATTGATGCACTAATATAGATGTTTGAGTACATAACACACAGTCCCACCGGAATCGCCTATCTTTGACTCAAATAATCCGTAGTTTCTACGTTCTTGTTGTTTCTGATGTTCCTTTTGGCGAAGTATTCGCCATCTTGTTGGTCTCCGTTAATGCATATACCAGGTTAATATGATTACGCCAGTGCGTGTTCCTCAGCATGTAATCCCAATATATCCTTTGCCAATGATCTGCGTCTGCCTAATTGTTAAATAAAATGTAAGCCAACCCCTCAACAAACGGTTCAAACTAAACACTTGCCTAACTACCAAATACAAAATGACTCAAACAACACAAAAATACGATGAAACCTCTCGCCACCCACTGCTATCGCTAGCAACTGACAACACTATCCTGCTGCACAATAGGCCCTGCACGGGAGTCTGTGCATAAAGAAAGCGGCCACCATGCATAGCGAACATTAGCTTACAGCCGCATGGTATTACCCAGGGTGTCTCCCTGCCAAGTACTGATCAGATAGAGCCCAACCTGCTTGGCTCCGACAATACAAGACGAAGACTGAAGGAGTGATTCGGGTGTGTGGCCACGTAAGCGAATCTGACATGCCCGAGCTCGCCACCTTCAAGAAAGCGGACCAAAAGAGGCCACCATGGAATAAAACATTAAAGGACTTGCCACCCACCGTAGTATTCACGACAGGCGGGAGAGGATCTCGTCGTCCATCCAAGGTACGTATAAGCAGGCCCGAAAGACCCTGCTTGGCTTTCCGAAGCATCCAGACGATAGAGCGAGCGTGCTACATGGGATCAGGTGATGGGGAATCGTAAGCGAAATCTGACAGGGCGACCGAGCTCGTACGCGAATAAGAAAAGACACGGCCACATAGGGTTAGTACATAGCAAACATAAAGCACAGTAACAGCACAGAACCGGTGATCCCAGGCGGGTCGATCCCATTCACAAGTAACTAACTGGTACCAGGAGCCAACCGCTGACCTAGGTTTCGCGAATCAGACTAGAGCGGAAAACCGATGGTCTATCAGTGGTCTGGTGTGGCATGTAAGGATGGCTAAAGGCGAAAGCTCACAGTGAATCCGAGTCGCCTCATAACTAAAGTGGCCCAACAAGAGCTTATTTTCAGAAGTGCCAAATTAACTTTGGCATGGGTAGTATATTCTAAACCTCAATGACCTACAATTGATAGTGCCAGTTATAACTGGCACGACTGAGCAATATACAAACATTAATGGAGGGATCTTTGGAAGTGAAAAAAGAATTTGAAAGGCCTGTACATTTTTACCCGTTTTCTTAGTTCGAACTTTTCAAAGGTGAGAAAGGCAGTATTACAGAAAAAAAATGAACTTTATTAGGGACAATCACCGCATCGTAGCAAACCTTTTCCACTTCAAAACTTATTGCATTACACCAGTCACAACAGCAAGACAAGGTACCGTTAAACGGAGCATAAGAGCATCCTATCGAACAATAGAAACTATAAACCCTGCAGAGAGGTTCGAATAATCACATCGTACGAACTTTATTAGCAATACAATTACAAGAGAAAACATTCACCCAACTTTCAACAAAAATACGTCGCTACCACCTACAGCCTTTACAGAAATGCGATGCATATTCAACCGGAACCGTTGGGACCAACACCGTGCACGTGCTGGCCAAACACGGAACGACCTTACGGAATTCTTGTGAACAAACAGATAGTACCGATCACTTGCCAACGTCTCACTTCAGGTGACTGTAGTACCACTGCTGTGTTTGTGTCTGAAGAGACGCAGGTGTTCATTCCACCACTCCAGACAATTCCAGCTCAAAACCTGAGGGAATTACAGCGGAGTTTTTTTAAAGTCTCCATCCGAAGGGGGACAGGGATGGCTCACATCTCATTAGGACCTATACAAAAGGGACAACCCATCGGCGTGATGGGATCAGTCAAGGCCAGGGTGACATACAGAAGGTGATCTTCGATTGCCTCCGCGGATCGGCAAGACAGAACTGCCCAAGAAAGAGAAGAGAGAAGGAGAGGCACCGGCCCCAACCGCAAGTATGTAGGTGACACACTCCGAGCGACGCATTATGACCAACGGTTGTCTTCGTGCGTTGTCCGTCCTGACTAGGCCGTTAGGATCTCGAAAGGAAGCACTAGAACGAGGGACCACGAGACGACTGCTTCAAGAAAGAATTCAAAGCTGAGCACCAGCTCACTCGACAACGCAGGTTCAAACCAGGGAACTTCAGTAGATAAACAAGCGAAACAACCGAGTCAGGTCTAGACTAGCGGGTGAGATTTCGACATCACTATGGCAGTCTACTCAAAAGTGATTCTCAGTGTTCTCGCCACAACTTTGGAACGCCCTGTCCTGACACTAGACACATCCGTTCATTGATTGTGCAAACCAGGGTTAAACGGTACACTGAAGATCTGAACTATCCCCGGGAATTTACAACAGATAATTTATTGTGTACACGACCTGAATGGGAGAAATACGGAACGAGGAGAGGCGGCACTCGCTCGACCTTTAAGTTGTCCTGAGGACGAATCACCAATTGGCGCAAGTATCGAACACCCAACGAGACACAGGCGAACGACAGAGAGAATACGACGGCAAGAGGAGGCAGGGAATGCCAGATATTAACGACAGACGAGACAAACGAGTTGATGCAAGAGAGAGAAATCACACGAATTGAGGTATTATTGCTTACGAGAACTCAGAAACTCCAAAGATCTACAGATAACGAAACCGACCTGAAAAAGTGAATGCTCACTGTTCATATCGGATTACGGCTCTATGTTCACTTAGCACATTTTAAAAACCAAGATCACTGTGACCTAAGAAAGAAAGGAAAACAAAGACAACACATTAATAATTATATCCTGATGCAGGGCGATGTTATGTCCACAAATACATCCCCCTTATCGCAGTGAAACAAAAGACAAACAATTACTAAGCATGGCAGCCATTGACAAGTAAGCGATTAATGAATGCAATACGACAAAGTACACAGTTACTACTGGCACATAGTAACTTACATGCAATAGACAACAATCACAGTTTACTAACTGGCACTAGTAACTTAATGCCATAAACAATCACACACAGTTACTAAGACTGGCAGCCAATTGACAAACAGTAAACATCATAAGTGCAACATACACATCACATTACTAAGCTAGTGACAAGCCATATTACAAGTAAAGACTTGATGCAATAACATCACAGTTACTAACTGGCGGCCATTGACTGTGACACAGAGTAACTAATGCATAAACAATCACAGTTAAACATAACTGGGCAGCCATTGACAGAAAGTAACTTAAGTGAACAAATCAACAATACACCAGTTGTAACTCAACTGTCGTCATCACATTTACAAGTACAGCTTAATGCAATACACAATCACATTACTTATGGCAGCCATCGTACTGACAAGTAAACGTAACGGTAAACAAACAATCACAGACATACTAACTGCAGCCATTGGAACAATAAGACAGTAATGCATAAACAGCAAGTTACTTAACTGGTCAGTCATACGTCAAGTAACTGTACCGTAATATACAAACAAGATCCCAGTATACTTAATAATGGCAGCCACAGTACGAAACAAGTAACTGTAACTGTTAACTTCCAAACAAATCACAGTTACAACTAACTGTCAGCGCACATTACACAAGTAACGACGTTACATGTAATAAAAGAAACATCTCATAGTTACTAACTGGCAGCTCATTACCTAGAATATTTACTGTAATAACAAATCACATATGAGCTACAACTGGCACAAAACCATTACAAGTAACTTATGACATAAACAATCACAGTTACACAAACTGGCAGAGCCAGTGACACGTAACTTACTGCAATAAAAAATCACAACAGTTTACTTAATGGCAGCCATCGACAAGTAAAACTATAGACTGGGTATGCACAATCACAGTTACTAACTGGCAATCAGACATTGACAAGTAACTTAATGCAATACGACAATCAACATGTATTACTACGCGATGGCAGCCATCGACAAGTAGACATTAACTGACACATGCTGAGAAACCAATCCCAAGTGACTAACTTGCCGCTCATCGACAAAGTAACGTGAAACTTTCAATAACCAATCACAGTATTTAGGTAGGCCCAATTCACAAAATAACCCAAGCAGTTTCTATCTGTAAGTAGTCGAAAACGATCCTATTAAAGTTATTAAACATGAATGTGCATTATCTCAAATGTATTACAAATATATGATAATTTTTGCCGGAGCAAAGGGATTTAGTAATAGTAGACTTAATCACTGTTTATATTTCTATCGAAATAAAAATAATACATGTAACAACCTTCCCTGTTGTAATTGAGTATTAGTCCCTGGAAAAAGGGAGCGGGGATCCTGGCAGCCATTATGAGCTGGCACAGATTTCAGTTTGCAAGGGGATTTCACGAGTAAGAGTCTAACTCTGTTACTACTTAGTGAGCAAGTGCGTTAGACCTGTATACTACAAGAAGTTGCGAGTTGACTTATTTGGTACCGATTGTTTTTCTATCAATTGATTTATTGTTGTTGTTGTTTTGGTACTATATAGTATTTTGTTCATTTGCCTTTCCTGCGGATTACTTGGATTCACGGTGCACTGTAAGCTCCAAAACAGACCATCTGTAACTGAGAGAAAGGGCTCGAGAGGTGTACTAACACATTACAAGCAGAATGCCTTAATGAATGCCATAGTTTTTTTGTCTAAATCTTGACACACTTAGCTCTTTTCTTTAAGATCCAATAAAAAAAAGAGCACCAGGGCTCACTTTGATTCACTCCTATATTAAGACAATATTTTCTAAATGGTTTAAAAAATTTCTATATAAAATATACTCACAATAAAAATGTATCTTCTGAAATAAGATTCATGACAAAGCTTATTAGGAAACTTATTTGTGTAGGCAAATGCAATTACAAGTGCCGACCTTCAAAGACTTAATGTGTGACCCTTCTGAACATTTAGCCACACTCTGACAAGAGCACAAGAACGCAAAAACAAGAAGAACAAAATAGAATACTACTAATACTTACACTATCGACCGCAAGATACTGCGACAAAAACAATATATAACGACCGTGGACAAGGGCTCTGGACATAACTGTCACTATGTGGCTATTGAACAGCACACAGACATTATCACTGGTCTGGCTGATGTCAAAATATGTAAAGAATCACAACAAAACTTGTTGTAGGAGTGGTTTAGGATCATCCGCACACATGCCCCTTAGCTGACTGGGACCGATATCAGACCATCTGCACGACTGTGGGTGCAGAACTCCTGAGATAACTGCTCCTACGATATCGGGAGAACGGAGGACTATCGTCAACATGTGTTACGCGAGATTTCTGGGAATTTTGCAAGGACCGGTGATAATGCATACGAACGAAGATGACTGGCTGGTTTCTAGTAATACGCCAGTTTGGGGGACAAACACTGACACCCCATCCAGAAGCAAACGTGCCAAGACCAGAATCTATGGCAGAGTAACAGGTTTTTATAATCTCCTGGTCATGCACACCTGCCTTATGACCATCTGTGGACGAAACATAATGTACATATCTTGGAAAAATGCACCTTAAACTAACGTAGTTTGACATAAACAATTATGGTCACAATATTTTGCTTACTACTAGATGATCACAGTTCAGAGTCGATCGTACTCACGTGTAGACGCCATCATCCAGGGGCCCGCGGGAGCCCGGCGATGAGATCCGTCTCGAATACCCTCGCTAAACCATCGACCGGTACGAGGTAGTGAGCGCAACGGGCGGTGACCGTACAAGTGGGCAGGAGCCTTATCGACGCGAGGGCTCGGTAGGACTCACGCGCCTACTGGTGAATATCCTACGTGTCGTTAGGGAAAGCATGCAATCCCCGGTCCCGTCACGAGCGGGGTTCAGCGGTTTCCCTTGCCTCCTCGCGACGGGTCGGCATCACTGCACAAAGACGAGCAGATGAGAATGAGAGAGGGACGGCACCATTAGGTGCAGGCGCGGGTAGCAGCCGGCACGGACCTTCTAAGGCATCACAACGACCTGTTACTAGTACATTGACCTCACGTCCATCCAGCGTGGCATGAACTCCACCTATGTCCACGCTACGAGAAAAAGTTTTCTGAACGCCAAGACGACAGCGCGAAGGATAACTATTTAGCCAGGGAAATGGGATCCTCGTGACTACCGTGACATAGAACGCACAGGGAAGATGAGAAAAAAACAAGCCAGACCAAAGTCACGCAAAATGCCACAAAAAAAAAAAAGACACCTTGAGACCGCGAGAGAAGCGGACTGGACAACCACCCAACCGACAGACGACTGTAACAGAGAAAGGAGCTCTCGATCTGCCCCTGCCTTCCTGGATGTGGTAGCCGTTTCTGGCAGGGCTCCCTCTCCGGAATCGAGACCCCGATTCCCCCGTCAACCTGTGGCCCTCAACCATGGTAGGCCGCCTAGAGTACATCGAAAGTTGGATAAGGATTCAGACATTCGACATGAGTCTGATCGCCGCCAGGGCGGGGGGCAGACGCGTCGTAGGAGAGATACCCAGTGGTTAATCAT
>VCII01000315.1:0-258483 GCA_006030095.1 Triplophysa siluroides | reverse complement strand
TATGAAGTCGGGAACGGGAGCAGGGTTTTCAGTGCAAGGGTGCTGATCTCAATGTATTCTCTTGATGCTTTGATCCAGAAGGATGTCAATGGTGTTGAATTAAAGACAGTTTTCAGGCCTCCGTCATGTCTGAGCTCCAGCAGCTGGTCTTCTTGTCTTGATGAGAGCTGGTTCTGGCCATCATCATCTTCAGAATTAGAATCAGAATTTACTTATATTAGCATTAAAGTTTTCACATACAATTAATTTGCTTTGTGTTTTGGTCCAAAATAGGGATCTTAACGATTAATTGACGATAAGCGGTTCAAGCGCGTGCGTGCGTGCGTGCGTGTAAAGAGAGCGCGCCGGAGTTATGTTTGGGACCATTTTACACCATCATGAGTTTGCGTGTTCATTCGCAGCATTTTGTTTTGTGCAAATGTAAGTTGTAATATTGTGTTTATTTTGTGTAGGCATATCTATATCTGATTTATCTCATGACATAGGATGCATTTGGTTAAAAAATAATGTAGTAAAGTGTAGCTGATCCTCTTCAGCTTCAGCGCGCGCAGCTCAAACGGCAATAGCCTACATACACGACTAATTATTTATTGGGACTGTCATATTGCATAACATAATAAAGAGAATAATATTGTAATAAAACATTGAATTATTTGGGTTTAGTTGCCGTGTCGTGTTGTTCCAGGAAGAGCGCTTCCACAACAGTCAAAATAATATATTTAAACTAAAGTAATTAAATATAAAAAGTAGCCTATTGTTGTTTGAAAAAAATAAATTTATTGAAATTACTATTTTGCCAAATGGAAAATTAAATAGAAAATATACTTTGGGCAGGGGCGTTATGAATGTAATGTGCATACCTTGGAATGGGTTGCGCATCCATACTTTGCCATTCCTTGGGTCTTTTTCAGATGGGAAATAACGCTCAAACTCATCAGACAGTGATGTCAGGTGAATGTATCAACTGGCCAAGTCCTTCAGCATCCTCGGAAAAACTGGATAAGTTGCTGAACATATCAAAAACACCCCGGTTGACGCGCCGTGCCCAGGTTTCCAGCTTGGCCTTAAATCCCGCGATTTTATCCGCCAGCCTGAATGTGTCAGCCATCCTCCCCTGCATTGTCAGGTTCAAGTCGTTCAAGGCCATGAAAATGTCACTCAAGTAGGCCAGTTTTGCGAGCCAGCTCTTGTCACTGAAGTGCGCTGCTAAGGCTGACTGCTTGTTGGAGAGGAATTTCTGTAATTCCTCTCTTAGCTCAAACACTCGTGTTAGGGCTTTCCCTTTGGACAGCCACCTAACTTCTGTATGTAGAAGCAGGCGCTTGTGATCAGCATCCATGTCCTCACACAATAATTCAAACAAACGCGTATTCAGTGCATGAGCTTTAATGTGGTTGATGACACGTATAGCATTATTAAGGACCGCGTGAAGCTCTGGAGACATCTTCTTGCTTGCCAGCATCTCTCGGTGAATCATGCAGTGAGTTGCCTCACATTCTGGCGCAACTTCTTTCACCCTGACAGTGAACCCCGACAACCGGCCGGTCATCGCGGCAGCCCCGTCAGTGCAGACACCAACACAAAACTTCCATTCCAGTCTGCCTGCTACGTATTCGTTCAATACTTGGAATATTTCGGAGCCGGTGGTTGTGCTTGGAAGTGAAAGACAACAGAGCAAATCTTCCTGCACCTCATCTTGATGCACGTACCGCACATAAACTAACATGATCGCCTTATTTTCCACGTCAGTCGATTCGTCCACTTGAATTGCGTACCACGGAGATGCTTTTAATCTGCCCAACAGCTGCCCCTCAATATCTTCAGCCATGTCATCAATTCTCCTGGCAACAGTATTGTCAGATAGTGGAACATGTTCCAACTTGCTAGCTGCTTTTTCCCCCAAAAGTTCCCGACAAATATCTTTTGCTGCCGGCAAAATTAGCTCTTCTCCGATTGTAAAGTTTTTTTTAGCTTTAGCTATTCGGTGAGCAACCAGATATGACGCCTTTGTTGCAGCTACGTTTACTGATGTTGAGGATATCAAAACTTGCCGCTGAGCGTCCAACTCACGTTTCTTTCTTTCGAAAAACTCCTCCGTTTTGTCTTTGAGAGTTGGGTGTTTGGTGGTTAAGTGCCGCTGAAGTTTTGACGGCTTCATTGCTTCATTGCAGAGTTTTTCACCACAATAACACACAATGGATTTGGCGCCACGGAATCGCCTGTTTGTGGTAAATCCATACTTAATGTATGAGGTATCGTATTTACGATTGAAGCTGGACTTTTTTTTCTTTTTTTTCTCACTATTTTCGAGTTGGTCATCGCCTTTTCTTTTACCCGAACTGTCCGCAATGAAATTAGCCATTGAAGTTTGCTGAGGCCCGCTCATCTCTCACTTCTCTGTCACTTCAGGTGCACCGCACTTTTTTTGCAGTCCGTTCAGATACAACGCGTTGCTAAGCAATCGCAAGACGCCCAAAGAAACATATTTTAATCTATTTATTATTTATATTTTGGATTAAATAGCATGACATGTCATAGCACTTAAAAAAGCATTTAAAAAAGACAATTATTATTATTATAAAAAAAAAAAAAAAAAAAAATATTCTGGGAATATTTCAAGGCCCGGTACTAACGGGTCCACGGACCGGCACCGGTCCGGGGACCGGGGGTTGGGAATCACTGCTTTAGTACAAACAGAATTTAACATATCCAAGATGGCTCCTCTGTGTTTGGCACGCCGTGTGGTGCCTGGTCCTGCTTTGCTTCTTTTAGCATGTATGCTTTTATCTATATTGATTTTTATTCCTGGCTGTAATAATGTGTTGGTATATGATCGCCAATCCCTCATGGACATTCCAGTGGCTTTTGAAACAACTAGGGCTGGCACTTGTGCTTCTCATCCCTATCCGCCACACTGACCTCGCTTCACATCGCTACAAGCATGTTTCTAACCTGCCGCGTCAGAGGAAGAGGGGAAAACGTGCTGGAGTTGCTGTTCACAGGAGATCCCTTGCCGGTGTGTTGTCTGATGGGATGTCGCGGGGATTGCACCGCCACGGTCGATCGTTGGGCTTGTCGCATCGATGACTTTGACCTGTTCTTCCCGGCCATGTGTTGCCATGCCACTTCCATCCACGTATTCGCGGTGGTGGAGTAAACTTTTTAAATCTTCGACAGATCCGGAGACATGTGCAACCAGAGGTATCAGCACTTCGTGTTGCTGATCAATGCACGCTCCTTGGTAAATAAGACTTTTATGCTTTGGGTGTGTCTTCACGGTGTGTGTTACTCACTGCTGTGTGTGTGCTCTTGGATTGGTTAAATGCAGAGAACAAATTCTGAGTATGGAACACCATACTTGGCCTCACATCACATCTCTTTCACTTATATTAAATGAGTTTTTAAATTCGCATACCTTGGATATGTACAACAGAAACCTGTATTAAACCTGATGATTTAATCCCTTTTACTGAGCTGGTTCCTTCGGGCTGCAGCTTTCTAAATTCCCTGCGGTTATCTGGTCGCTGTGGGGGTTTAGCAACAGTTAGTTTTTTTAAACAAATTATGTATATAAAACTAAAATGTCTTTTTCGCCTTCTATCAACTGAAATATTGCCTTTTCAACTCTTCCATGGCGAATCCAGAGGTCTTTGCAATTATATATTGACCTTCTAATTTAAATAAGGACTTTTTAGACGAATTTGCCCATTTTTTGAGTGAAATGTTCATTCGCTATCATAGGATTTTAATCCTGGTTGATTTTAACATTCAAGAGCTTTGTGACTCCAAACCACTATCCAAAGACTTTTGTAGCCTACTTGAATCCTTTGATTTTACACAATGGATATCTGGACCCACTCATACCCAGGGATATACAGTGGACCTAATTTTATCTCATGGGTAGGGGATATTATAATCGAGGGCGCTGGTATATACAACCATCTGCTTGCACTATTTACGGTGTCTTTGGAGGAAAATACCCTAAGGCAATCATCTTTGTCATGCTTTGACTCAGGTTTTTACTGCTCTAGCAAAGAGCTCTCGTCTAATTATGACTTGGTGCGACTCAGACTATGAACACTTTTTCTGGTCATCTGGATGTCAATCATCACCTTAGTATTTTTAACAAACATTTTTCAAATGTCTTAAATTCTATTGCACATTCAAAACGGAAAAAACAAAGGCATAATATAACATCCTGTGGTGATGGGAAGTTCGAGTCATTTTTGCGATTCTGATGTTTGAATGTCATTCAGCAAAGTGAACAAATCTTTTTCCGAGTCATTTCGTTTATCCGAGCAGAGTTAAATTAATGTTGCATGTTAATAGCCAAATTACCCCATAACGTTATTTATGCTAGTTTTGATCAGATTTATAATAAGATATAACTTGTATTGCAGTTAGGGACAAGTTATGAGAAACAGTAATTCAATAATTTCCTGACAGTCATATAAACTCTGCAATCTGTAAAAGAAACAAAAAGGATTATAGCTCAACTCTAGAGACTTCGTGCCCTAGTCATTCGTTATTTTGCCCATACAGGCTGCATTTACAGAAAACACAAATGATCGGTTCACCTATCGAGCCCACGGGTCCGAGTCTTTCCTTTTGGTCACGTGACAACCCCATAGGCCAGTCTATGCAGACTGTGCCGGAAACAGAAATGATTAGTTCATCTCCCGAGTCTTCGGGTTTGCGTCATTCGTTCTTTTGTCACGTTATATGACACATGCGTGTTTAATGTGTTACATACAAAAATAACTTATCTCCTGACTTCCCTTACAAATATTCATGCAGTTTTGAACTTTTGCTTTTGATGCATTTCTGTAGTGTTATGTATTTATAATTCATTAACAATTTTGAGTCACTCAGGTATGCAAAAAAGGTTTACTTGTTGTTTTTTGATCTAAAAAGTCACCTGCAGTTAGCAAAGTATGTAATAATAGGCTAATGATCTAATTTCAATGTGAAATGATTTAATAAGAGATCACTTGTGTAATATATGCATTATACATAAACACTGACTTTACTAGTGTTGCTTATGTTTATATTTTGCCAGCGCAGTTCTTATGCAAAAGAGTTATTTATTAAGATAAATTAAAAACACATGCAGAAATCCACAAGAAACAATTATTCATATACTGACAGAAACATTTATAAAAACAATGCAATGCATGTCGCTTTGGATTAAAGCGTCTCCCAAATGCATAATTAAATGAAAAAAAATAAGGGAACGGTACGTTTCAGAGATGTTTATTGCACATATCTTTTGATCATTTTATAATATTTCTTCCCTACAATACAACATATAACACGTACAACATGCATTTGACTGTTGATCTGGAAAGCGGGCACGTAACGTTAAAGACTCCGACCCGAAGACTCCGGTACTGGCTGCAGGTTTGCCTGCGGAGCTACCATTTGACAAAAGAACGAAATGACACGAGAGATGTACTCATCATTTCTGTTTCTGGTGCAATGTTGCACATGCGCGATCATCACAAAACGAACGAATCACTCTCTGAGACAACACGTTATCCCGAGTCAAAAAGAACGAATCGTTCTTGAACGACCCATCACTAACACCCTGGCATACAGATTCCACCTAAGGCAGACTTCTTTCTTCTCTGGTTTCTTTGTCACACCGTTTTATAGCTTGGGTGTTATATAAGTTTTAATTGAGCATTGTCTCTGTACTTTTTTTTATTTTTGTAAAGAACTTTGGTCAACCCCGTTTTTTTTTTATTGTGCGATATAAATAAAGATGTATTGTATTGTAAATCAGTCTCAGTCTTGAGCATCACTGCCGGTTCTTCCATAGGAAAGCAAGCATTTCTGCTCTGTCAGCTTTCAGTCTGTTTCGCTTCTCATCCAGGATACAGGAAACTGTGCTGAAGAGCCTCTCACTGTCTACGTTATGCACAGAGGATTCAAGAGGCCAACAGCCAGGAAAGGCTGGCGGTTGACCCTCAGTGTTTGTATGGGTCATGTGTGACAGGGATTGTTTCCTCTGGGAAAAATCCATGCATTTGGACAGAAGTGCTGGAGCATCTTGCTGCACCACCAGGTTCCTCACGCTCCTCCCGAATTTGATCTATTCTTTCATGAAGCTACTGCTGCTCTTACTTCTGCATGGAGCTTCTGCTGCTGTCAGCTACACATGGCATCGGAATATATATTTATAGATAAAATAATTACTCATTGTTTACAGTCTTACCTTACTTTGTATATCGGGTCCAGGAGGGTTGAAAGTGCATAAAGAGGTTTCTCTTCCACTGTGCTGAAGCGTTTGTCGATGGCTTCTAGGAGGGAATTCTTCATAGTTTTAATCCAAGAGTCATTATCTGTTTCCATGGAGAGGACACGTTTGAGAACAGTGACACTCGGGATTACATCAGCACCAGAGGCAGTGGCTGAGCTCACCTTGCTAGTAAACTCTTTGGATGGTTCAAGACAGGTTTTGTGTTTTCAAGCAAGGCCCACTGGTTTGCCATGAGTGTTGTGGGTAGGTCATGGTCAGCAGCATAGGCAGACAGGACTCGCTTCTGTTCCATGGATATCTTGCAGCCTGGAATATGCACGTGGAGAGTGTTTAAAATGGCCAACAATGTGTCTCCCACCTGCGACGGCATCACTCGCGTTGCATTGTGAGAAAAGTCCCTCGTTTATAACAAGCTGCATTGTATGAGCAATGCAGTCTAAACTGCACACTCCCATGATGTCCATTGCACTTGTTTTTGGCATTGTACAGCGGGATTTGCCACTTGTCAAGCATTTCCTTTAGGACAGCTGCAGTCGCATCGCTGGTGTGTGAACCACGAAAGTTTGTTGCATTTAACACGTGTGGCACAAAATTCACATCCAACCAATGTGCCGTTACACTTAAACGCGACACAGGGCAAACGTCGGAGCTCCAGATATCTGTTGTAAAACTCATCACTTTGACATATTTAATTTCTTCGCATATGTGTTTGCAGACTTTTCGGTACAGTTCAGGTAGAGCCGTCTTGGATAAATATTTTTCCGCTTCACCATGTCGTACCGTGGATCCAGGTGGGATATAAGGAGTCTGAAGCCCTTGTTTGCAACGACGGACATCGGTTGCCCATCCATAAGAATGAAATTCAGTATGCTTTCAGTGATTTTCACTGCTTTCACACAACCATGTCAAAATTTCGGAATTCTTTCTGTTGTCTCCTCCAAAGTTAGCTGCTTCGTACGGTCTCGTTTTTGTATTTTCAGCTCGTTGAACTCGGCGTGCTCTTTAGTATGAAATCTCTGTAAATGCTTCATTAAATTTGTAGTATTATAATTTGAAGATTTATCACCACCCCTCCGAACATTTACTTGGCATATATTGCAAACAGCGGTGGAACTTGTTTGCATAGCTGTTGTAAAATACCTCCAAATCACAGATGTTTTGGCTCGCTCCATGCTGTTCGCTGCTCTATGCTCCATATGTTTGCTTGTTCACCGGCGTCTCTGTAACTTTTACATCGCCTTGCAGAAATGTAATGTCAGATCGCGCCAATTGTCACCGATACCAGAATTATAATCTTGAATTAAGGTTTACCTTTTTCTTAGTCTCTAAATTCAAGATTATTTTTTTTTAGCCCATTGGCAGATTGTTTTGCTTGTTTTAATTGCTTAATTTTCACTGAAGTTTCATATTTTTTGTCTAAAAACAGGACTTCTTTTCTTAGGTCATTTTGCTCATCAGGATAAAGCATCTTGATTCAAGAATTTTTTGACAATTGTACTGGAAAATAAAACAAAAATACTAAGTAAGAAAGTCATTTTTCGCAGTGCAGCTGTTTCCCTGTTGCTTGTAATGACGATTAATATCAGCAGAGAAGCGTCCTGGAGTTCACATGAACCGCACAGATCTCCACAGGAAGTTCAGCTCATTTTCAGAAGACAGCGGCCGACTTAATCGAACTGGGGCACCAAAATGCTAATGCGAAACCACCCTACTTACTAAGGATGTTGTGTATGGCACAGTTTTTTTCCCGTCATCATCAGTTTAAAACAATGTTTTAGGTTTGAGAGATTTGCTCTAGTTTGCATGATTTCATTTATTTACTGTCACTCAACTAAACCATTTTATAAATAAATACAGCAGAAACATATGAGATTATGTATTACAAGGGTCTTGGCCATTGATCCACATGAAGGTTGAGTGGTGATGCACTGCTGGAAAAAGAAATGACCAGCAAGAAGAACTTATCATTTCTGAATCAACCTCTTTCATGCTTTACCAGGATCCACTGAACTCTGGAGATGATGTGAGTGAACAAGATATCCCGGAGATCTTTGACACAGAAAACATCATTGTTTGCCAATATGACAAGGTAAGACAACAACAAGGACAGGTAAAACAACTACAGCCATACAATAAATTATTAGAATCCTTCTATAGTGTTCAATAAGGGTAAAAAAGAACCTGCTGTACCTGTACGGTTTTAACAGTCTGATACATTACAATAGATCTTACTGTGTGAGATAAGAAGAGCGTATTTGCAATATTTATAAAGAACTTAAAACCAGAAGTCAACTCAACTTTATTTGTATAGCGCTTATTACAATTTTCATTGTTACAAAGCAGCTGTACATGTAACATATTAACTATAAGCTAAACATAAGTTATACAAGTAAAAGCAAAAAGTGAACACACACAGAATACGCACACAGGTTCATACACACCCACATGCATAAAACACAACTCCACACGCACAGAGCACAATATACACACACATGCACACACAGTGTGGTTATCTCAGAGAAACACACGTTTAAGATAAAGGAGTGAGAAACACAGGTCAAATATTATACAGACTATAAATTCCTATATGTAATAATAAATAAATTAAGCAGAATGTTAGATTTTAAAGTGAAATTAATAAATACGAAACCTTTTATTTCTAAACCTGATGTCAGCGGCCCCCCCGGTCAGGCTAACGGTGCAAAACATTATGCAAACAGTGGCTTGAAACCCAAAACTCCAAATGAAGAAATAAAACCTCAGGAGAACCCAGGCCCAACCAGGTTAGGGTTAGCCTAACCCTAAGATAAAAGGTTTAATATTATCATTAATAATCTGATAACAGTTGATACTTTTGTAGTAAGGACTTGTCAGGTCGCCGCTTCCCATTCTCTGCCCTACCATCAGTCTGGGCATGAACTGCATCAGTTGTTGTTGGAAGTGTTCCTGGTTCCGGTTGATCGAACTAATGCAGCCTAAACTCTCAGAGGATTTATATTATGGTAGTGTAGTGTATGCGAGATTAAAAAGATGCGTCTTTAGTCTAGATTTAAGATGACAGAGTGTGTCTGCCTCCCGGACAGTGCAGGGAAGACTAGTCCAAAGTTAAGGCGCTAGATAGGAAAAGGATCTTCCACCTGCACTTGACTTTGAAATTCTAGGTATAACCAATTGACAGGACGCCTTAGAGCGTGATGCACGTGAAGGACGGTAATACAAGAGAAGTTCACTCAAGTACTGCGGCACTAAACCATGTAGGGCTTTATGGGTAATAAGCAAGATCTTAAAGTTAATGCGATGCTTTATAGGTAACCAGTGCAAGGTTGACAGAACCGGGCTAATATGCTCATACTTTTTTGTACTTGTGAGAACTGGAGCTTAGTGGAGTTTTTGTAATAGGCCAGCAGGGCAACCACCTAACAGTGCATTACAGTAATCTAGTCTTGATGTCATGAAGCATGAAATAACTTCTCTGCATCTGACAGTCACAGCATATGACGTAGTTTAGATATATTCTTAAGATGGAAAAACACAGTTTTACAGGTGTTGGTGACATGGCTCTCAAACGACAGAGTACTATTGAATAGAAAGACAAGATTCTTAGCTGACAACAAGGGTTTTATGAAGCATCCGTTAATAGTTAAGCAGTATTTTTGGTTGTTACGTACGGCGGTTAGAGTTCAGTAATAAAAAGTTGTAACTCATCCCGTTGTTTTTTATATCGACTATGCATTCCATTTTTCGATGGAACTGCTGTGTTTCATAAGACTTCGAGGAAATATCAAGTTGAGTATCATCAGCATAGCAGTGAAAGCTAATTCCGTGTTGCTTTATTATATCTCATAGAGGTAGCATATAAGGGGAAGACTGTTCCCTGTGGTACACCGTACTGGACTTGCAATTTGCGTGACACCTCATTGTTCAATGCTACAAATTGAAATAAAAATAACATTTAAACCATTTCAAATCTTTTCCATTAATGCTGACGTAATTTTGGAGTCTATGTAGGAGTGAGCTGTGGTCAATGGTGTCGAATGCAGCACTAAGGTCTAGCAGCACCAATAACGAGATACAACCTCGGTCAGACGCCAATAGCAGATCATTTGTAACTCCGATCAAAGCAGTCTCTGTACTGTGACATGCTCTAAATCCAGACTGGAATTCTTCATTGATGTCATTCCTTTGGAGGAAGGAGCATAATTGAGTTGAAACTACTTTTTCAAGAAGTTTAGATATGAAAGTAGTCTGTAGTTAACTCTCCACTCCTCTCTTCTTAAAATTACATTGGCTCCCTATTGCGGCTCGCATCAAATTCAAATCCCTCCTCCTGGCCTACAAGTCCACCACTGGCTCAGCTCCCCCTTATCTTCTTTCGCTAATGCAGACGTATGTACCCACCAGATCTCTGCGCTCTGCAAACGAACGACGTCTGTGGTGCCATCCCAAAAAGGTAAAAAATCGATCTCACGAACCTTCTCTGGATCGGTTCCACTTATGTGCCCGCGGCAACAAGATCTGCAGTTTCTGTAGCCATCTTTAAGATTCGTCTGAAAACACATCTCTTCCGTCAACACCTTACCGATCAGTTCTGACTTCTATCTCTTTTCTACTCTTAAAAAAAAATGATTGCACTTATGCTTTTTGTTGTATTTGCGTTGTCCGAATTGCTTCCATTGTTTACCCCATCTGTAAGTCGCTTTGGATAAAAGCGTCTGCCAAATGACTAAATGTGAAAAAATGTAAATGTAATATTAAAAACAATTGAGATTGACCAAAGTGCTGTACAGTCTAAGTCTAAGGAAAATTATGACACAGCAGTAACAACATTTACCAATGATTAGGGAGTGTTAAAAGCTAATGAAAACAGATATTTATTACAACAATTAAAACAGAAATGAAGGGGGCTAGTCTAATACGTAGAGGAAGACTATTCCAGAGTTATGGATCAACAGTTGCAAAGGATCGATCACCTCGCTTTTTAAGTCTGGATCTAGGCACGCTGAGTAAACTAAGGTCCCTGGATCTTAATGTTCTAGAGGGGGTGTAGGGACAAAGGAGGTCTGTCAGGTACTGAGGGGCCAAATAATTAAGTGCTTTGTACAGAAATAACTACATTTTAAAATCGACTCTATGTTTGATGGGCAGCACTGCAAAAAATGACTTTCTTACTTAGTCTTTTTTTCTTGTTTTCCAGTAAAGTTGTCTACAAATTCTTGAATCAAGATGCATTTTCTTGATGAGCAAAATGACCTAAGAAAATGCTTCTTGATTCAAGAATGTTTAGACATTTTTACTGGAAAACAAGAAAAAAAGACTGATTTAGAAAGTCATTTTTTGCAGTGAGCCAGTTCAGTGCCGATAAAATTGGCGTGACCGGCTCATATTTACGGGACCCAGAGAGTAATCTAGCAGCTGCATTTTGCACGAGCTGCAGACGGGAGAGGGAGGCTGAGAAACTCCATACTAGAGTGAGTTACAATAATCTAAGCGGGTTGTTACAAAGGCATGTACCACCGTTTGAAAATTACTCTGTGATAAAAAGGGTTTCACTTTAGCCAGCTGACGGAGATGGAAAAGCATTATTTTACAACAGCATTGATCTGCTTATCAAATTTTAAGTTGTGGTCAAATAGGACACTCAAATTGCGAGCACACTGTGTTTCATACTGGGCCAAAGGGCCACAATCAACATCTAACTCACAGTTTTCCTTCATCCCAAATATAATTAATTCTGTTTTATTTTCATTTTAACTTGGAGAGTTACTAGAGAACCAAAGCTTAAGTTCTTCTTAACAGGCCAGCAGTGGTTTGGTGCCATTTACATCATTATGTTTTAAAGGAAAATAGACCTGAGTATCATCAGCATATAGATGAAAAGATACATTATATTTCTTAAAAATGGACGCCAAAGGTAGCATGTACAGGGTAAACAATACCGGTCCAAGGAAAGATTCCCTGTGGAACTAGAGGAGGTGTTATGTCCAATACGAACACTAAAACATCTGTTAACCAGATAGGAGCGGAGTCACTGTTAGACTATGCCACAAAGGCCCACAGTTGACTCCAAACATGCCAACAGTAAATTATGGTCGACCAAATCGAAGAAAGCACTTAAATCTAATAAAACTAGGGCCATCGATTTCCCTGAATCCATGTGCTGTGTGAAGCTTTGAAGCCAGATTGAAACCCTCGTGAATACCTCTTTGAATGAATGGTAGATTAAAATTAGGATGAAAATTGGAACGAGAAGAGGGATCCAGATTAGTTTTTTGAGATATGGTGTCACTACTGCACATTTGATACCATTTGGGACAGAACCAGTAGACAGGCTTTATAAATAACCGACAACACACCAGGACCAATTGTGTCTATTATTTGTCTAAGGAAACGAGGTGGATTAATGTCCTATGGGCACGTAGTTGGTTTAGATGGCCTATAATATCAATACATAAGATCAGATCAACAGGCTCAAATTCAGACCAGGAAGCAGAGCATAATGTAACATCATGCAAAACATCGACTGAATTCTGAAATCTTCCTTGCAACCTTTGCGGCTTTCTGGAACATGTGGAACATGGTTTCAATTTGCCAAGGTATAGATATAGACTTATGATTTTATACTTCAGGCGGGCAATCGAATTCATGATGTCGGCACAAGTAGCGTTAAAAAGGTTAAAATGTGCCTCAGCGTCCAGATTGATCAGAGTGAAATCATACTCCAAGGAGGTGCATACATCCCGGTAGACTGCTGAAAATTCTTCACTAGAATGCTGAGTAAGAGAACGAGTCAAACGTGCCACGAATGGAATTCTAAGCATACCACCCATAAGGGGGACTGTGCAAAGAACAGGCATGTGGTCAGAAAAAGATGCACTGTTAACTTCAATATTTGAAATAGTGAAACCATGAGTTAAAATCAAATCAAGAGTATGACCATGAATATGTGTTGGACCCAAAACCCATTGTGTAAAGTCAAGAGACTCAATCAAATAAAAAAATTCTACAGAGTGTTGTTTAGATGCACAACAAACATGAATGTTAGAATTACCCATCAGCAGTATTTTTTCATGTCTAGTAACCAAATCCCCCATTAAAACAGAAAATTAATTTTAAAAATCATTATTATAGTTAGGAGGACGCTATATTAAAACTAAGGTAATTGGGTTTACTAAGACTAATTGTAAAATTTGCACCTAAATGCTTTTGTATGAGACAGTTGATAAGGGGGGCGACAATGAAAAGTGTCTTTAAAAACAATAGCAAGGCCCCCACTGCGACCAAACATAAGAAAGGAATTTAGAAAATGACATCCCTGAGGCACCAGCTCTGAAAACGGGAATAACTCGTCAGGCTTAGTCCAAGTCTCCGTAGTACATTGGAAATCCAACTCCTGCGAGGCAAAAAAGTAATTTAAGATGAAAGTTATGTTTACCAGCGACCAGGCAAAGATGAGAGCAATCTTCAACTGCAATGTAGCTTTCTCTAGCTGTGCTCCACGGCTCACTGGACGAAGGTAGTTATGATTCGCTCCGCCACGGCGAGAACGATATAAAATCCAAACAGGTGTAGAGGAAGATCCAGGAAGAATAGAGCGTAGGCATCGATATCCAACAAGGTGATACTGGGCAGTAGAGCTGTAATCAGTCTTTGGTTTTGTGGACATGACCTTTGATTCTCCATGGTACCGTATGTCCTACCCAGGTTTCTCATTTATAAACATTGCGTACGCACAAAACGGGGCAGGAAACGCCACTTTCCACACAAAGGTTGCGATCTACAAAAGCAAATTTGACAGGAGAATGTTAAAAATTAAATCCCTTTATTTTCACTCAACTATATACACAAGTGCAACAGTAGGTGACAAATTTCGTGCAGTTCTGACCAACATGACAGATTTGAGACAGAATTGTAGATTACAAGTTACAAAAAATTACATTACTTTACAATATACATTTTCCTGTGCATATTTACACAATAACCATTTCTGTACAAGTGTTTAACCACAGTATGACACATCATTAACATATAACTACACAGCAGCAAATGTACACATAATGTTAGCAAAAAACAACATGGGGTTTGGTTTGTTTAACTCGTATCTAAGAGTATCAACAGTTGACAGATGCCAAGCCACACCCATAGCAACCAAACAGTTTAGCCTAGCAACCATTTAACAATAAATATGTATCTGCATCAGAACATCATAGAGACATGGTGTTGGTTCATTCACTCATAGCTTAGAGTATCATCAATTGGCATATTTATTTACACTGTGTTCTGCAGTTATGGTATTTGATGCTGTCCCTATTCAGTCAGATCATCTCCTCTAGGGATGCACCGAATGTTCAGCCACCGAATATATTCGGCCAAAAATAAATGTGAAATGGCCGAATAAATTTTACCGAACATGACTCGATAAACGATCAACTAGCAACCAGCGCATAGAGAGAGAGAGAGAGAGAAAGCGAGACGCCTGTGCTTTATTAATGCCGCAAACATGTTGGCAGTGTGCGTGGAGCAGTTTAAAGTGTCAGAGTAAGACACAGCACGGGACTTGCCGCACGGAAATTTCCGAATGAAAGCGTCTTTACCGGTCGGTAACTTTACTTCAGCTGTCTGACAGTCCCGCCGCTCGCGATGTAAAAGACCACCCACTGGCCCAACGACGGAATCCAATGTCGTGGTTGAAGGGATCTCGTGTTCTACTTCTCCTCTGTGATTTCTACATGAAGTTATTTAAGAACTGTTACAATTTAGTTCAATTTATATGACTCTGTGGTTAAGACCGATCTGACTCCAATTTCAATATAATATAAAATAACTTATAACGTTTCAAATGTATCTGTTGATTGTAGTTAATTTATCTATAAATCTCCATACTTAAATATTTATTATTTAGAGTTATTCTTTCGATTGGGACCTGCAGTCGCTCAGAGTCTCACGCCGGCCGGTTCATGGATCTCACGGACACAAAACGGTCAGTTCTGATCTCTAGTCAGAGGTTGCCGGGTAAACTAATATCATTAAGTTTGGCCGCGATATGCTTGCTCAGAAACATAACAGTTATTTTAGTCACGATCATGCAACTTGCTAGGCCAGATGATAGGTGGAAATCTTGTGAGCTTTAGCAATGCTCCTTTTATAATAAAAATCTAGTATAAACTAGCCCTACCTATCCTGACACATCGATTTTGCGGTAACAGAACAGGTTCCTTTCAATCTACTTGTAATAACAGACTTTGAAGAATTCAGATAATATCAACAATAACAATTTATTATACCAGGCAGGCACAACATTAATTAAAATCATAGAATACATATACAAAGAAATTCATAATTTACTAAGCAAAGATTATCAACATATTAAAAGAATAAAATAAAACCACAAAGTTTATCATACCTGGTAATATCGAGACACACAGTTGCAGTGTGGGAAGTTCTGGTTACAGATGCTACCTGAGTCTTTTCCCAATGCACCTTTTATACCCAAATAACAAAGAATCATGAATTCAATGGTCATTGTGAAAGAATCATAAATACAATGGTCATTGTGAAATTTAGTTTAACTCGTGGCTGACGAGATCATCAAATGAGATCTGACAGAATCAAATGAGATCTCAATCTACATGTAAACAGGATAACCTGAAGAGAGTCACACCTCTATAAGAAGTGCAGGTTATATCCTAAAGTTAAAAAACTCTAATACACTCTTTATTATGTTTGAAGGAAAATAGACCCTTTTACCCATCGCACCATGACCTTTAAAACAATAACTAACATGATGATCAACACTTCATATATGACAATAAATGATATATACAGTATGAGCATAAGCATTTTCCCAGTGATCAGGGCCTGAAGAGATGAAGGGGAGGGGAGGGGTGTGATAAGAAGAGGGGGTTCAATTCCTGGGCATCAACAACCCCTGAGGGGAGGGCAGGATATCATTCCTCAGGATCTAACAACAAATGGGGTTTCATTGTTTTGTGTCCCAGCATCAAAAACAACCTTAGTTCTTAGGACTTTTTCCAGCTGCCTTACAGACATCCTTTGACATCATACAGCGGTCGCGCGCACACAGTTCCTGTACTAAACAACTTGTTAAAGTATGTCCTGTGCATCCCGGCCACGAGTGCACCTTCTGAGGGAACAGTCAGCTTTTGTGGGCAGTTTGGAGGAGAGGCGTGAACTGATGTGGTTATCAGTCAGCATCAGTCAGAATTGCTTGCTTTGGATGTTTTTTTTCTTAAAATCATTTTGCAATGTAGCCTAAAATAATCCAACAGTTTTGGTTTATTCCTATTTTTAGTTTATAGGCCTAATGTGGAATGACACTTTTTAATGAAGTGTTTTGTTGTAGGGGTGCAGAGTAACTTATATTACATTCTTTTAGCTATTCATGTAGCTATTCAATTTTTACTATTCAGTTTGTGCAATAGTGGAAAAAAATGGCTTAATAAATAGAAGAAATGCAAAAAAAATGTTTGGTGTTCGGTATTATTCGGCCAAATGTTTCACATCATGTTCGGCTTCGGGCCAAGAATGTTCGATTCGGTGCATCCCTAATCTCCTCCTCGTGTGCACATAGTGTGATGTTGAGACGGCGCTGATTAAATATTTAGATTTAAGATTTATTTAAGATTTGAGTTGGATTTTACACAAAGGTGCATGAAACATTTATCCATTAATTCAAGCGTTAATAACTGCAGACTTAATCTTCGTGATAATGTGGATATTTAACGGACATGAGGTGAAATTAAAGTGTGTAAGGCATGAATGCTTATAATCGTTCTTATCACACTTACTTTCTGCAATCTAACTTGAGTTCATTAACTCACCATTTTTGTCGCCCCTTGTCTCCAAAATCAGTGTACGCATGGGTCTGAGTTTACTTACAGGTGCGCTTATTCGCCATCCTAATATATAAGATGGCCCTGAGTATGGCTGCTGCGTCGCAAGCTCCGAACCAACTTTGTAGTTTTTTGTTTGTTTTTGTCGACTTTTCTTATGCAATTTATATTGGATACTGTTTGCCTTATTGTCTACGACAGACAAACACTTTTGGATATTGGTTCTGAAGTGGCACATTGAACGCTGACCCGCTGTTTACAAACACGCAAGCTGAGCACTTTGTCTGGATAGCCCGGCTGCAGAAATGCAGACGGAAAAGGCAGGCAAGGCAAGGCAAGTTTATTTATATAGCACATTTCATACACAAGGGCAATTCAAAGTGCTTTACATAAAATTATTAACAGAGAGAAATAAGAAGTATCTTTAAAATGCAAATTATTTAAGATCACAAATACTTTAGATTTTAAGAGACAATAAAACGGCAATAAAATTGATAAAATCTTTGGTGGATACATAAAAGAAGAAAAACAGAAGAAAAAGAAATGAGAAATAGATGTGCAGTTGATGTAAACCAGCACAGTGCTCAGGTTGTAAATGCACAGCTAAACAAGTGTGTTTTTAATCTGGATATATAAGTAGCTTCTGCTGGTGAACGTCTGATGTCTTCTGGAAGCAGATTCCAGCTACGGGTGGCGTAATGACTAAACGCTGACTCGCCATGTTTTGAGTGATTATCTCTAACTGATTTGATCCTGATGATCTGAGAAGTTTGTTTGGTTTATATTTAATGAGCATATCTGAGATGTATTTAGGTCTTAGACCATTGAGTTATTTATAGACGATTAAGAATACTCTGAAGTTGGTTCTAAAAGTAACTGGTGACCAGTGCAAGGACCTGAGGATTGGAGTGATATGCTCAGATGTTTGGTTCAGAATCCTGGCAGCAGCGTTCTGTATGAGCTGCAGATGTCTGATGGTCTGTACGGAGTCCATTACAGTAATCCACCCTGCTGCTGATGAAAGCATCAACTAGTTTCTCTAAATCTTGCGTTGAGACAAAACATCTATGTAAGTAGTATTTCTGAGATGGTAGTACGCTGATTTGCTTATTGCTTTGACATGACTGTTTTTTATCTTACTTTGTGTCTTTAGACCTCTTAAGTCAAGTGTGTGTTTACCTTGTTAGTTTCATCCTTGTTACCAGATACAATGACTCCTTTTTTGTTTTTATTTAACTGAAGGAAGTTTTGACACATCCAGCTGTTAATTTCATCAATGCATTGGCAAAGAGAGTCAATAGGCCTGTAGTCATTGGGTGAGAGGGCTATGGGTAGATCCGAGTGTCGTCTGCATAGCTGTGGTGGGCAATTTGGTACTTTTCATTATTTGGCCAAGTGGGAGCATGTATACATTGAAGAGGAGCGGTGCAAGAATCGAGCCCTGTGGAACACCACAAGTCATGGGTGTCCAGTCAGATTTATGGTACCTATGTTCACAGAGTAACCTCTCCCTTTAAGGTATGACCCAAACCATTTAAGTACAGACCCAGAAACCCCTACCCAGTTTTATGAAAATTATGTGATCTACCGTGTCAAATGCAGCACTGAGATCTAGTAAAACCAGAACTGATATTTTGCCTGAATCAGAATTCAATCAAATATCATATAGTATCTTTATGAGCACTGTCTCTGTGCTGTGATGCTGACGGAAACCAGACTGATAACTGTCCAGGCAGCCATTTGAGTTCAAGAATTTGGTCAGCTGATTGAAGACAACCTTTTCAATGATCTTGCCTTTGATATTGGTCTGTAGTTAGACAGCAAGGTTTTGTCTAGATTGCCCTTTTTTAGTAGAGGTTTGACAACTGCAGTTTTTAGGGACTCTGGGAAAGTTCCTGAGAGCAGTGAGGTATTAACTATTTTTAGGAGATCTGCTTCCAAACAGTTAAACACTCTTTTGAAAAAGGATGTGGGAAGTGTGTCAAGGCTGCAGGTTGACACTTTAAGATGCTGTACCGTTTCCTCCAGGTTTTGTGACCAATTGTCTGAAATTCAGACAGAGTTACTCATTTCTGATGTACTGGAGTCAGACTGACCTGACTGCCGCATGGAGCTTTGCTGATTTCCATTCTGATATTCTTGATCTTCTCAAGGAAAAACTCATTGCATTTGTCCTCAGACAGCATTTCCCTGGGAATTTGTTAGTCTCTCTACAGTTGCAAAAATAGTGTGAGTGTTATTTATTTAGCAGTTTATAATATTAGCGAAAAAGTTCTGTCTAGCTTTGCCGAAGTCAACATTGAAGGCATGCAGAGTGTCTTTATAGATGTTATAGTGAACTTTTGTTCTTCGCCACATGGTTTTTAAGTTGAAACTTATGGACTTGCGACAATAGAGTCGGCGAGTTTTGTTCCAGCAAACACTAGTTCCTCCATTTTCTCTGAGAAACTCAAGAGAGATGATGTAGTAGAGAGGGAGAGAGTGTAGTGAGAGGGGCTGTGAGTCTGGTGTTTCTGAATGCTGAAGTATGTTGTTTTGGCTCTCCCGGTTAACAGTCATTTCTTTCACCTCACTGCCTGATATCACTTTAGCGGTTTATTTATATTCTTTCTTTATTTATTCCTTACACATGTGAGAGTAAACACATATTTTTGTGGTTTTCCGATCGATTTGGCGCGTTTAAATGAACGGACCCTGATGTTTGTGAGTGCGACTAAAGAAGCTTTAGATGGTTGTCTCTAAAAACGGACACCTTGCTAAACTTACTGTATGTGGTAAGACAAGAATATAATGTTAAGCTTAAACGATGTTTATTCATCTCTGTCAACAAATATCTGCTTTGAATTCTCTATATTGTGTTGAAGTCTTTGATTATTTATGTCATGTACAGTATAAATAAAATGTCTGATTGTGATGTACAGTGCTTTTATCATCGTTATACTGTGCTTTATACATATTTGAATAGAAAATGTATCCAATTATGCATAAATAGAATCTTTAACACAGATTAAATCACAAATTAATTTAATCCTCCATGTGAGGGATGATAATTGTTTAAATTAAATAAAAAAACGATTTTAACAACGTGACTGTTTGGTACGTTTTGACGTGCTCATCACGTCCCAGAAATATGGGAATCACAAAGCTACGTTGCTGTAACGTTATTATTGCTTGTCGTGGCAACGAATATGCTCCGGTCCAGCTGCGTCATCACAACGTAACTGTTAACTGGGAAGTCAGATTAATTTTGTTTAAATTTAAATGCATTATTCAACCAAAGTAATTTGAGGCAACAACAATACATTTTGTGTAAAATATTAGTGAAACACTATAATAAAATAAAAATTTGCAATCATATTTAAAACATAAATATCCAATAAATAATACAAACCTCAGCTGGAGTTTGGTTTCTCTACTCTGTGACACCGTCACAGCAAAGCCTGTAGGATAGTTTCTCACTATGGATAAAGATGTGAAAGAGTCATTTTATAGGAATGTCTAACATGTCAAAAGGTTTGTTAATTCTTTTCATGTGCAAGATATGTTGGTTTTTGAACATTCTCCTAGGCATTATGGGTGAGCAGAAATGATGGATACTTCTGTGGGCTGCTAAGGACTTTTATTATGACGGGCCTACCCATTAAAAAGCTAAGACGGTCATTTTGGAGGAGAGGTATGTTTGGTGAGGTGGCATGCTTTTGTTGCCATCAACTCCAGAGCAAATGTCCCATCTCTTACAAACATGAGCTGGAGTAAACCGGTTTTGCGGGGCCTTGAACCAGTGGATTATACTTTTTCTCTTTTGGGGACATTTGATTTATGTTTACCTTTCTTCATCTGGATTTTTTCATCTGCTGTCCACCTCAAATCAGAAAGGGACTGAGTCGGCAGACTGATAAGTACTATCCTTATTTGTTCTCTTTTTACCTTGCCTATGGACTGGTGCGTTGCACCCAACGAGCCTATTTAAGAACTTTCATGCTTTGGACTTTGGATTTTGTTTGATTCTTTATTTGTGAACGGTCTTGGTTGCGTTCGGTATTACTGTATGACCAGCAAGTAAAAGGGAACATTTAGTCAAGCTCTACCAGTGATAATAATTCAAGCCTTCTGTTAAGAGTTGAGTTTGTTATAATACCAATGCTGTTGATCGAAGCAATCTCTTTCCAAACTTTCTTCTTACTTCCTTTGATTCCGCTTTTCAGTGTTAATCTTTTTTCTTAATTGGAAAAGTTCCTCTTTTTGGCCTGATTACATTTCTCCATGTCACAAAATCTAGGGGCGAGGCGTCTACACCCTGAATTTATTGGGGTGTATATGTAAATTACAACCAATGTCAGTCGCCACATTTATCAAGGTACGATTATTTTTATGATGTAATTGGCGGCATACGAATGTTTGATGAATCACACGTAAACCCTGTTGTAAAATGATTTCTGCGTACTGATCTGCGCTCGTTTCTACGTATTGATTAATGACCTAATTCCATGGAGAAGCACACCAACACTCCCAGCATGCACAGAGAGAGAGAGAGAGAGAGAGAGAGAGAGGTTTAAAATGACTTTATTTTAACACTGTTCAACAACAATTACTGTAATGCACTGTTAGGTGGTTGCCCTGCAGGCCTATTACAAAAACTCCACTAAGCTCCAGTTCTCACAAGTACAAAAAAGTATGAGCATATTAGCCCGGTTCTGTCAACCTTGCACTGGTTACCTATAAAGCATCGCATTAACTTTAAGATCCTGCTTATTACCCATAAAGCCCTACATGGTCTAGTGCCGCAGTACTTGAGTGAACTTCTCTTGTATTACCGTCCTTCACGTGCATCATGCTCTCAGGCGTCCTGTCAGTTGGTTATACCTAGAATTTCAAAATCAAGTGCAGGTGGAAGATCCTTTTCCTATCTAGCGCCTTAACTTTGGACTAGTCTTCCCTGCACTGTCCGGGAGGCAGACACACTCTGTCATCTTAAATCTAGACTAAAGACGCATCTTTTTAATCTCGCATACACTACACTACCATAATATAAATCCTCTGAGGGTTTAGGCTGCATTAGTTCGATCAACCGGAACAAGGAACACTTCCAACAACAACTGATGTATTGTTGCATCAAAGAGTTCAGAACAGTCCTCTACTCTCAGCCAGTCTTGTCTCATTGTTCCAAGGTTACCACAGTGAGCAGGAAGCAGTTCTTGACACGTCTTCATTACAAGATTTCAACTGCTACTAGATTATTAATGATAATCTTAAATCTATAATTTACTTTATTAGTAAATTTATTTATTTTTATTTAGCCTTGTTGTGCATCACTGTTGAGCTTGTGCAGAGGCAGCAGCTTTTGCCAGAGGGGAACTGGAATCCCCTGGTTGGGCCTGGGTTCTCCTGAGGTTTTTTTCTTCATTGGAGTTTTGGGTTCCTCGCCACCGTTTGCGTACTGTTTTTGCACTATTTGCCTGGACGGGGGGGCTGATATAGAATTATAGTCTAAGTGAAACTTTAAAATTCTAAGTTCCTATATGCAATATTAATTATGTTTAATATTTGACCAGTTTTTCTCTCTCCTTTATCTTAAATGTGTGCTTTCACTGTGTGTGCGCGTCTGTGTGTCTCAGTGGCGTAGCCAGAATTTTATTTTTGAGGGGGCCATTATGTATACGTATAGGTTTCTATACATGTAGATATTTGTAGGTACTAAAATTACACACCTGTAATATACAGCTTATTTCACCGTTTTAGCAAACATAAACATAGCTCATCGGCTCTGAATCTGGTCCTCGCGTCCCCCCATATTTTGCGTCTCTCTCGTTTAACACACCTGATTTAAATCACCAGGCTCCATGAATGAACTGTGTTCCGATTAACTTGATCCCTACACAGTGTTCACTGCTCTCTACTCCCTGCACACAGGAAATCGGCTGAAGTTTGCTTCTGAAGTTAACTTCAGAACACAAATTTGCTGTGTCTTCATACACTGACAAAACTTACTACGGACGTTTGAAGGGCATTCATGAGATTTGTGTAACGTTAGTAGTTACGTTTTATGCACTTCAATGCCCTTTGTGTCCACTTCGCAGGGCTTTTACGGGCGAATTGAACAAACCTCTGAAGCCGTAAGAGACGCATACAAAATATGCAGAGCGGAGTCTGCATCAGGATTAAGAACCGCAGTAGTTCGGCGGCTAACTTTACCAGTCAAACCATTGTCTTACCTTTTACATGACAAGGCGGAGGGTTCGAGGGTGAGAAAAAGTTTCTGTTAAGAAAAGTCTACAAGAACACTACAAGAAGTTAAATTCAGTGTAATCATTATCTTTAGCAGTCTACTCATTTTCTTCTTGCTCATCTTTTCATAATTTATAAAAAAAAGAAACAGAATATTGTGCGCACCCGCCATCGCAGCGTACATATTAAACTCTTGGCGCAAAAGTCAAGATGCTACGCACAACACGTGACATAATTAAACCAATAACTTTGAAAACAGGGGAGCACTGATTGGTTGATCAACCTCTGTAACAGATCAACAATTCCTTATTTTTTATTTCAAGCAATCAAAAATTTGAGGGGGTCGTACATGGAAATGAGTGGCTACCATACTGGTGTCCATGTGTGTTAGTACGTGTGCATAGTGTGTTTGTGGCACGTTTGTATGTGGGTGTGTCTGTCTTCTATTTTTCTTGTTTTGACAGGTATAACTTTAATTGATTTGCTTATAGTCAATATGTCTTATGTACAGCTGCTTTGTAACTTGTAAAAAGCGCTGCATAAATAAAGTTGAGTTGAGCTAAGTTAAGCACGTGCACCATGACTATAAAATCATCAATGGAGCTCCAATTTTACAATTCAGCATGGCAACGGCACCAAAAAAGCAACATGAGGACAGAAAGCACTTGAGAGTGAGGCAAACTTGAGTGGATTTCCTGATGTGCTGAAAATGACTATAGTTTTAATTAATAAATAGATAAATGGACCGGGACTGGATGCCAGAGCTGCGGCCGGACTGGGACTGGACAGGACTGGATGCCTCTTCCTCCATGTACGGCCCACCGCACCTGTGGCAGGTGGGAGAGAAGTGGCGCGGAGTGTGACTAGCTCCAGAATGGAAGCATCGGAAGCCGACCCCCTCCTACCATGCTTGCCATGAAGATCACAACCGTCTTGAGGGGCTCAGTGAGGCAACAGTTGAAAACCACATTGAGTTCTGCCTCTCCCTTGCCACGGCCAGGAATTCCTGGGCGAAGACCCGTAAGACTGCTCACTGTCCATGCTGCCTGCTGGGTTCAGTTCTGGCTGTTGGATTCTGTCGGGAAAGGTCAGGGAGGAACCCAATTGCAGGCAGCGGTACTGAGCACAAAAAAACTTTATTACAAACAAAAGACCCACACTGGGGAAACTGCAACAAAACAAACAAACTATGAACAAGGTGCAAAATAAAGACTTTCCACGAGGGGGAAAAAGCTGAGCAACAGATTAGTCAAATAAGAAAAAAAGCTGAGCAACAGATTAGTCAAATAAGAATCAAGACAAGGTACTTTCAAGGACATCGTAGGCACAGGTAACACAGTAGAATCCAACAGAACAGGCCAGCAAACACGAGGGCATGATATAGGCAGACTAACAAGGATTAATTACAATGGGCAGGTGTGGGTAATGAAACAATGATGGGAAGCGTGTGTTATGTTAGAACCAACAATAACATGCCTCTCTCCACACAAAACACTTAGGTCTGTCATGACCCTGCTACAAGACCAGAAAATCATGACGAGGTGAGGCAGGATCATGACAAATCTATTGTACAATTCAAATCACCTCCAAATATAAGACACACACCATCATCATCTTTTCCAATAACATCCCTTAGTTTAAAAAAAATAGTAATCCGTTCTGAACCATTATTAGGAGCATAAACAATAACAAGTATAAATACCTACCCTTCCCATTTAATTTGTACTAATAACAATCTACATTTGACCAATTCTTCTACTTTTATAATATTAATATTCCTACCATTAGAGAATTTCTTTTCTTGTGCCATGACTCATAATGCCCTGTCCACCACATTCTCCAAACAATGTATATAGGTAAACAGTAACAAAGTAACAAAGAAAACAGCATAGTATGAAAAACACAACTTGTGATTTCTTCATTTAACTCTTCTTCATTTTCTTTCTCGATTTCGTTAGCAGTCTTTTTCAGCCAATATCATCTCATTTACTTAATAGCTCACTCTTTTATTCAACAATATCACAGATGCTATAAATTAAAATAAAAAGCACTTCCACAGCTTTGCAAAACGTAGTATCAAGAAAGTCATTCATTTCATCCACAGAGTAAATGTCTTCCAATATCTGCAACCCAACGTCAGAAAACTCAGAAGACGTGTCATCTTCTCCCATCTCTACATCACAATTTTCATCCCATTCACCAACTCTATCTTCTACCCTTTCATCCCAAGCAATATTCACAGCGGCTTTTCATCAGTCAAGATCTCATTCATTATCAACTTCAAATTTATCAGCGGACTTCACTTTATCTGCGGCCCGCGCGCTACCAGAATCACTCACATCTCTTACAGCATTCTGTTAAATATTGTCATCAATGTTCACAGCGATCTTAACATTTTCTCCAGTGTTTTCAATCCCATTTTCAACTCTTGATGCGCTCTGTCCAGCAGCTTCATCAGCAAGACGAGCCTTGTTTGGACAAGCATAATTGTTTGTTCCCGATATCACCACGTTCAAAACATTTCATGCTTCCTGTGTTCGCATAAATCATATATGGTCTTGCTTCATGCCAAGCTTTAAAGACATATCTAACTGTGGTTCATTTAAGAACATAAAGACGTGTCTTATAAATTACATTACATGCTTCGTTCTTACAGCCAAGAGAGTCTAGCTAGCACTAGCTAACTTTCCATAACGTCAAAGCGCTCTTTCTATCTTATTATTTTGAATGAACTGCAGAAAATTAATAACAGTTACTTGAATTGTAGGAGCAACCAGCAGCAAGTCTGTAATAAAATCTCCACTTTTCCACAATTCTGTTGCTTATTAAACAACTCACTTGATTCTCTTCCTTTACAAAGATAACAACCGCGTTGTTTACTTGTGAAGCTGATGTGATGTTTTCATACAGCCGTTGTGTAAGATACGCCATCCCGGTCTCACTCCTCGTCAGAACTTTCGAAAGAAAGGCCTTTCACTCTCACTTCTATATTGTGATTTGTTTAGACCAAGTTTCGAAAAAAGAAGTCCCACAATCACCCTTCCCTCGTGATACACCTCACCTCACCCAAACACTCCCAGCATGCACCGCTTAGTGAATGAGACTCATTGTTTTCACTCAAACCTGATTTTTTGGTGGAAAAATTATTGCTTTTTTCCAGAGATTTCTGCGGTTCCACGTTAACCCTATCAGATGTGTCCTCTATTACACTTTACTCCAAAAACTCTCTCTGAGCCAATTTACAATCCTGTGTCTCAAACCTGAGATAAGTCATTTCATTCATTTGCTTTCCTGAGGTCATCATTGGTGATGAGATGGTTACTCCCTGTATTCATACAGTGAGGGAAATAATTATTTGATTTTGTTAGTTTGCCTGCGTGCAAAGAAATTGAAGGGTCTATCATTGCTATGGTAGGTTGATATTTGATTTTGTTCAAAAAAATTCAGCGGAAAAAATGTTATATAAAGGTTATAAATTGATTTGCATTTCAGTCAGTGAAATAATTATTAGATCCCAAAGCAAAACATAACTTTGTACTTACTGGAGAAACCCTTGAGGTTAAACATTTCTGATAGTTGATCACCAGGTTTGCACATGTGTCAGGATACATTTAGTCCAATCCTCTGTCAATCTTTAAGGTTTCTTGGCTGTTGCTCAGCAAATTGGAGTTTTTGCCTCCTTCACAGATGTTCTACAGTAGTGGTTTTCAATCCTGGTCCTGGGGACCCACTGCTTTGCACATTTTGTACGTCTCCCTTAACTTGTATGCTTACTTCAGTTCATGGATCTCTCCCTTAAAGATCTGATGATTTAAGTCAGGTGTGTTAGATAAGGGAGACATGCAAAATGTGCAGAGCAGTGGGTCACAAGAAAGAAGTTTGAAAATGACTGGTCTATAGGACTAGGGTCTAGAGACCGGCGAGGACATTTAATGTCCTTCTCCTTAAACCACTCTTTGATTGTCTTGGCAATATGTTTAAAGCCATCTTGGTAATGTTAAAGGCACATCCAAGACCCATCTTCAGTGATCTAGTTAAGGGGAGAAGGTTCTCGTCCAAGATTTTACTGTACACGGGCCCGTCCCTGTGGTCTTAAAATCATGAACAAGCTTCTTCTGTGTAGTTCTGGGCTGATCTGTAACCTTTCTCATGATCATGTTTACTCCATTGGGGAAATCTTGCAGGAAGCTCCAGACCAACGGCAATAGATAGTTATTTAGTATTTCTTCTATTTATAAATAATCCTACCAACTGTTGTCTCCTTCTCACCAAGCTTCCGTCTGTAGCCTGTTCAAGATTTGTGCAGGTCTACAATCTTGTCCCTGACATCCTTTAAAACCTATTTGGTCTTGACCATGGTGGTGGAGAGGTTGAAGATACAGATTCTGTTGGCGGCCATCTTTTATATACATAACAAGCTGACTTAGGAGTACTTTCATAAAGTGACAGGACTGTGGTCCATATGCAATGAATAATTAATGACGGGCCGTTCAATTATTTGAAAGTTAAAGCACACCCCGAGGTGGTAATGCAGCCATGACGCAAAGCGGAGTGACCGTTACACCTTGGGTATGCATTAACTTTCAAATAATTTAGGTTACGTTAGGTGCCAGGTGACTTCAACGTGAGTTTTAACAGGGTGGATGACAGTAACGGCATGAGACTCGAAGGAGATGTTGTCACATGAGGGTGCCAGCTGTTTGAATTTCCAGTCGTTAGGAATGGTATATGTATTTCTATATTGTTTTTGAAATGCTTTGTTTATTGAAACGAAACTGCACACGTTTCCATGAACAGTAAAGTTTGAGATGATAAAAGTCAGATCAGGAGCAGGTGCTGTGTGAGGGGATGGTCTGTAGGATACACTATAACCTTTCTGTTGTTTAAACTTGGCGAAGTGATATAAGATTGTAATGCCGTCAGCAGACCTGGAACACCTTCATAGGTGTGCATTTACTGAAAGTTAATGCATAATCTAAGAACGTTTGTCAACCGATCAGATTGAAGCATTCAACAGCTCCGTGGTATATAGGCACATAACCTATCTGTGGAGCCAGAATTCTTGCTTGTTGGTAGGGGATCAAATACTTATTTCACTGACTGAAATGCAAATTCATTTATAACCTTTATATAATTTTTTCCTTGTATTTTTGGTTAATATTCGTTTTTTCTATCAGTTAAAATAAACCTACCATAGCAATGATAGAACCTTCATTTCTTTGTAAGCAGGCAAACTTACAAAATCAGCAGGGGATCAAATCATTATTTCCCTCACTGTATTAGTCATGACTTTAATGGTGTCCCATAATTTCTTAGAATTCGCTGACAGGAGACTCTGTTCTTAAGATCTCTTTTCCTAGCTTTCCTTGAAAGACAATTCAGTTCCTTCTGGATTAATCTCATACCCACTTGATCATGTTGACGTAAGGCTTTTTTTCCTATTAATGCAGGTTTTGATCTCCTTTGTGATATACGACTATTTATTTGGATAAATAGTCACACACTTTTTTACGACACATTGTCCCCACAAAAATAGATATAATCAGTTATTGTCTCTTTAACCTAATTAGTCAGTCTCCACAGGATATTGCAGAAATGTTTCTTTTTTTTTACTGGAAAACGTTAAAATTTTTACTTGAATTGGCAAGCAGGGTTCTTCTTTAAAACTACCACCTGTGAAAACATTATTTATGCATTTCCTATGATTAAAAGGCATGCAGCAGTTTCATACTGATGCTCTGGAAACCTTGGCCGTTTAAGTTTTAGGCCCACCCAAGAGTTCATTTTGACTCACAGGTCAAGCAACCAGTCACGTTTCGGTTCATGCTGCTTCATTTTTATGTTTGTGATAATGTCTATTTGATAACATTTATGATTTAATGCCATGAACCTCCCATACTTTTAAGAAATCAGCATTTAGTTGATTGTGATGATGAATGTTCATTGACACCGAAATAAACATGACCGCTTTCTTCATAGATCGTAACGGCTAATGCTAACGCCTTCAATGGAAAGCAGGAAGGAGACCAGAGGCTATTTTTTTTTAAATAGATGGCAATGGATGTTGTTAGCAAATTGTAAGTGTTGTGGACCCTTCTTTCTCACTTCTATAGCATCTCTGCTTGACTTTTGGAGCAGGTCTTGACAGATCGGCGTTGTTATGACGTCACATGGTGCTTTTTTGGCCAAATTATGTGGAAAATCTGCAACAATCTCTTAGTTTTGCAGGTTGGTGCACATTTTGTGGAATTTTGTTGATTATGCGTTCAATTCTGCTCTTACCAGCCACCTCTGTTTGTCCAAACGAACCAGGGAGCGTCCTTCCAATTCAACTAGTGAATCAGGAATGTTTAGGTGTAACCATGTCTCTGTGAATACTATAAGGTATTAATAATACACTCAATTTTATACCTTTTAAAAACTTTTTTAAGACTCTTTTCATACATTTTAAGACACTTGAACTTACTCACTGTAGCTTTCCTGTAGCTCAGTGGTAAGAGCATTGCAAGGTTGTGGGTTCGATCCCTGCAGATTGCAAATACCTATGTATAAATGTATAGGATAATGCAATGTAAGTCACTTTGGATAAAAGCGTCTGCCAAATGCGTAAATGTACATTTACTTCATACTGATTGCAAGATCACTTCATACTGATTGCAAGCAGTCTTAGCTTGTGAAAACTCCTTTTTAATGCATCATAATTCGGATGGGTTAGAACGAAGCTCAAGAGAATTGAGTGACTAATCCAATGCAAGGTTTATTAGAGAGAAAAAACAGCTTTGCGGCTAGCACTTAGCATGTGGGACCGGACAGTGTTGATCCCCATCGAGGCTACGCTAATCGTCTTCCACCACACAGAGTGTGAGCGCCTCATGGTTGTTGCCAGAGACGGCCCTCAGCCATGGTTCCTTATCCTCCAACCATTTGTACGAAATCTTGCATTACCCCAGCAGTCAACCATGTTTTTAAACAACCGGGTGCAAATGGACCTCCCACTATTCGCATACGCAATAATTCAATTCAGGCAAACTTTAGCATATGACCTCTTTGGACAAATATGAAAAGGTGATACACAATTCTATACCTTGGAAAATGGCTTTTAAGACTTTTTAATACTTTTTAAGGGCCCTCATTCTCTCTATATTGATTTATCAACTTTTAATACTTTTTAAGACCCCACGGACACCCTGCCCTCGTCCGTAAATGCTTCATCCGCAACAAATGAAGTTTTTTTTTGCCTTGGATAATTCCACAGAAAAAGGTAATCGGCAGCAAGTGCTCATCCACCACACTACTCCGCATTGCAAGGCCACGACACACAAGCTTCCATACAAACACTGCCAGCAGCATCAATCTCGCATGGCCTAACACAACTGTCCTCCATGTCAAATAATTAAAAGAAATCAAAAAACCAAACAAATAATAAGCAAAATAAAACCGAAACACCAACACCTGAGCCCAGGTCGCCAGCAGAGCAGCGTCACTGGAAGTTAGCAAGTTTTTAAGAGTTATCACAGATGGCAATGAAGCACCGCCTGTGGGAACTCTTAGAAACGACACATATTTTCTGAGATGAGGACAGGAAGACGGTAAACAAGGACTTAAGTAAATGTCTCTTAAATAATCATATAATTTGCTCCTATGTGTTTTCTTGCTCTTGTGCGTCTCAGATTAAGGAGATTTCAAACATCCAAAGCAGAGTTGCTCATCGGCATTTTTCCTCAGACAAGCAGCTCTTTAAAAGCCATTGCCTGCTGTATTGATACAATCATGATGATTAACACCGCAAATATGAATATTATACCAAGGTTTAGTAAAGTGCAGTGTGAAATGTGAATTGGCTTACCCCAGACTCCGTTTAGCTGATGTTTAGAATGACCAGGCTTAACAGTTTCAAGTGTAAAAAGCCCTTTTAATGATCTGATACGGCCATTCTGAGTGTCGCATTTATCCCCTATAACACAGTAATGACCTGATACAGAACACAAAATCATTCACACAACACATTAGTGTGATCCTTTGGATTTTGTAAGAAAGCTTGTCATAGTTTGAAAGCGGAGAATATATTTTTAGTGAAAAACAAAGTAGGAATGTTTTCCACCTAACGAGTCCGCTGCATGTAGGTCATTTAAGACTGGAGTTTCATGTTTTTAAATAAACCATTGCAATTAAAAAATGATCATAGTGTAAGAATTTGTATTATATTTTGAGCTCTTTGAGAAAACTGTTACACCGTGAATATTTTCTTACAACAATAACATAATAATTATACGCAGGTATTACACTAAATTATATATGAATGTGTGTACTGAAATATATAATTTTTCTTTTCAGATTCATCGGAGCAAAAACAGATGGAAGTTTTACTTGAAAGATGGTGTAATGTGTTATGGAGGGAAAGACTATGTTTTCTCTAAGGCGGTTGGAGAGGCCGAATGGTGAAGTACTGTAGCTGGACTGTTATACTATTTATGATTAGAATTTAGTTTTCGATGCAGCCAGTTTCTTAATTAGATGAAATTATTATTTTCTTTTCATAAATGTTTAGTCAAATATTATGTTAAACCAAAATAATATTGTGTTTATTTTCTTTGTTACTGTATTAGCTACAGAAATTATTTTGGAAATCTATATAGCATTTGCATAAAGGTTCTGTTTAATCATTGAGGTATTTCTGGCAGAGGAAAATGTGGAGATTTTTGTTCCCATAAGTATGATTTTGATTATATTGGAACTATTTTTCTGTATTCTGAAAAAACGAACATTAAATTGCACAACTCAACAAATATTACTGTTTGTGGGTCATTTGACTGTCACACGTGTACACGCATTGTGATGTAGTAAACAGCACTTGACCATGCATTCAATGGCTCCATGTTTATGGCCATGACTCTCTCTAACTGCCATGGTGGAGAAAGGTTTCTAGATTGGGTCTGTATTTGGTGGGCTAACATAAACAACTGCCCAAAGTTCCTTCAGAATATTCTGCTAGGACAGATGCCAGACACTTCTTACAGGTCAGGTCAGGATTATCTCAGTCTTCCACATGATATCACCTCATCACCAAACTCTACTCCTAGCCCAGGGCAACCATAAACCTCCTCAGGATTTGGCAGCATTAGCTAAAACAAAGAACAAATCTTTGCATTCTTTTAAAATCAGATAGAGCTTTATTGCCAATTACAACACAGGGCTGTTGATTGCTTCATTCTGATTGGCTGACAAGCGTTTTACGGTGTACATTATTTTCAGTTAAACGCACACCTATGAAGTAGTTCCAGATTTGTCGACCGAATTACAGTTCCATATCTCTACACCCAGTTAAACTTAGTGTAGCCTACCCTGAATATGTATCTATCAACAAACAAAGTGACATGCAAATTCCATTTTCTGAGAAGAAATATCTATTAATGTTTATGGACAGCATGAACATTTTAACATCAATGGCGAGAGCAATGTACAGGACCGTTCAGATGAAAAACTAAAGCATATATCAAAGGTTACATACTAGCGGGTTAGAGATAAAACACGAAGCACAAAAATAACATCTTAAATTCATCTGTGGAATGGGTAAACGGGAATTAAAACACACAGCAGCTAGCTTTCTAAACCACTGCGAGAACCGCAGCTAGCGCAGAAATCTCCGTGTCACTTTTTTTTCTTAATACTTTTCTTATACGACAGGGGTGTTGAATACGACGAAAACAAATCAAATAAAGATATTGTCTTTTCTCTCTCAGTGAAGCAAAACGTGTGCATTTGCACTGTCGGTCTTCCTCTCAAAAAACTGCATGTGCAGGCTCAAGCAACGGCTTCAGATGAGATGCGGAAGAAATTAGTCCTACCAGCAAGTGCATTCCGGGACAAATACCATACAAATGTCTTGAGATAAAACATCTGAACAACGTCTTGTGGTATCGGAACAACGTCTTGTGGTGTGGTAACTGTGGTATAAGGGGAATAATTGACTCTGGTACGTTAAATTATTCGAAAGTTAATGCTTCGCGTCGTGGCCGCATTTACACCTATGGGTGTGCATTTACTTTCGAATAATTGAACGGCTCGTCGTCAATTATTCCTTATGTATAACACAATACGCAGATGATCTATAAAATAATAGAAAACAATAAAAATAAGATAAAGAGTATAATAAGTATGCGTGTGTGAATATGTATATGACTATTGTATGTATCCCGGTTCCTGTCTGTATCGCTGCCGGCGGTTTGTTTGTATCCTTGCACTTGCTGTTGGTTTTAATATATGTGTATCTTATTATAGTTACTTATGACTGTCATTACTAACTTATCCTGATATCTCAATAACCCTGTTCTTGTTAATAACTTGTAGATTCTAAACCAAAATTGATAGGTAAATTAACCTTAACATTAGTGTGTTAGCTTGCGAATGTCATCTTGCCACTAGTTTGTCTTGTGTGCTAACTGTTTCTCTTTTTAAGCATATATACTACGATTCATCGAGCAACCTTGGTAAATCAGAATTACTCTTCAAACCTGGTGAATTATGGCTTCTTTTCCAATTATTGTTACGTGCACCTCATGTCATATGTATAGCTTAGCTTTCTCTGTCAGCTGCAAGGGTTTTATATGCGATAAATGCAGGGAAATAGTTAGGCTGACAGAGAAGATCTTAGAATTAGAGTCTCGCATCCAATCTTTATTTATATTAGGATATTAAGAGTGTTAGGACCGTAGAAAACACTTTGGATGCGAGCAACGTTAGCGCACACAGCTCGGTTCCGGTTGAAAATCCCCCGCAGCTGGGAAACTTTGTGACTGTGAGACGGTGTAGTCGCAGGACGAAACATCACACAACCGTTCCGATTACAGTCTTGAACAGGTTTGCCCCGCTCAGTGACGCCTGACTGAGACACTTGCTGAAAGTGCCCTTGTTATGGGTGATTCTATTGTTCGAAACGGTAACATAGAGGCACCTGCCACCATAGTCAAATGTTTACCGGGAGCCAGAGCGCCTGACATCAAGTCAAATTTAAATGTGCTGGCTAGGCTAAGGCTAATCGTAAATTCAGTAAGATTGTTTCACGTCGGCACAAATGATGTTAGACCCGGTCAATCGAAGATCACTGAAGATAATATTAAAGAGGTGTGTGAGCTCGCAAGCACGATGTCAGACACTGTAATATTCTCTGGCCCCCTCACTGCTTATCGTGGTGATGAGATTTATAGCAGATTATCATCACTAAATGGCTGGTTGTCTGAGTGGTGCCTGGAGAATGATATAGATTTTATAAATACCTGGAAGAGTTTTGAGGGAAGACCTGACCTGTTGAAACGAGATGGTCTCCATCCCTACTGGGCTGTTGCTGCCCTCCTGTCTAGAAATATGGCACAAAGTCTTAATAATTCTAAAGCTTGACTCACTGGGGCCCAGATCAGGGAGCAGACAGAATGGCTTAAGCAACTGTCTGCTTGCCGTCTCACGTTGAGAATACACAAAATGTACAACATGTTATAATCCCCTCTCCCAAATATCATAAAATAGAGACTGTGTGTGTCCCCCGGATTAGCAAACATAAATGTGAAATGTGAATGTGAAAGTGACCTATTAGTCAGATATGGTGACGCATACCCGAAATGTGACCTCTGCTTTTTACCCATCCAGAGAGTAGTGAACACACGCACAGCAAGTGGTGAACACAAATACAACCAGAGCAGTGGGCAGCTATCACTGCAGCGCCCGGGGAGCAAGTATCAAGGGCCAAGTATCAATACCTCAGTCGTTACCCGCCGGCCTGGAGAATCGAACCGGCAAACTTCTGGTCATGAGTCCGACTCCATAAAATAACGCTTAAACATTTTGAAAGTAATTTAATAAACGTAAGACAAATTAAACATTATACAGATAATAAATTGTTACGACTCGGATTGCTAAATATTAGATCTCACTCTAATAAAGCACTTTTTGTTAACGATATGATAACAGATCATAAAATAGACATGCTCATATTATTTATAGGAGAGGTTGTTCGAATGGTTTCACTGGATGTTAAAAAAGTCTCTGGTGTCCCCAGAGTGTGTTTGTGAAGTTTCAGCTCAAAAAACACCACAGATCTTTTAATATACCATGCGCTACATGCCCACTTTTGCGTGTGAGGAGAAAAGCGCTGTTTTGGTGTGTTTGTCTCTTTTAAAGGCAAGAGAGCTGCTAGTCTTCGCCCCCTTTTCAGCAGAAAACATGCAGAGAGCCTGTGCTTCCAGCGACAAAACAATAAAGTAGGGTCACATAAAGCGAACGAGAAACAAATTCTCGTTTTTGAACACCAAACACATTGCTTTCGATAAGCACACCTGTTTCCCCCGGGGCCATTCTCGAAGCCCCTCCGGTCCCTGTTGGTCCGGTCATGACCGCATTCAGGAGAGAACCGCGTCGTGTGTTTACAAACGAATCACAGTTTTCTGAAGTTAACGTTACACAGTTTAACGTTACACAGGACAATCCCGTCGCATGTTTACAAGCCACACACATTGCTTTCTAATAGTGAACGGACAAACGTGTCACAGTGACATTTTATCTACTTTAAAGTTGCCGCCGGTCCCTGGTGTCTTACTTGAATAATACCGGTACTTACAATGTCTTTATTTGCAGCTTTGCCTCGTTCAGTGTGGATGATTTCCATTGAAAACTAAATAAATCCATCGCTCTCTTGTCTCCCGTAAGGCTGGGAACATTGTTCTGTGTAGCCAACAACAGAACAGTTCGTAAGCTTTGCTACTTTTGCCATAGTGTTGGAACTTCACACATGTGAAAACAACAATGGCGGTGGCGCAATGGGTGGACACGTTCAGAACAAGGGGCGGAAATATTATAATAAGAACGTCTACTTACGTCAGTAAGCGATTTCTTAAGCCCTCGTTTTCTCAAAGGCTTGCAGAGATAGGCTCACATAAAAAAAGTTAATGATTTGTCTTTTGTCACGTTTTGTCTGAGTTGGCAGGTGCACTAGAGACCCAATTTTACCATTTAAACATGGAAAAAGTCAGTTTTTCATGAAATCACGCCTTTAAATAAATCTGTCCCCCAAGATTATTGTTATAAACACGAGCCTCGTCTAAAAGGCAGAGGGGGAGGTGTTGTAGCTGTCATGATCCTGCCTCCCCTTGTCTTGGTTTTCAGGTCTTGTGGCAGGATCATGTCAGACCCATGTGTTTTATGTGGAGAAAGGGCATGGTATTGTTGTGGTTTTGAAATGCCATGCTCTCTCTCCGGTGTCGCGTCTTCTAGCCCCGCCCCCTTGTTTCTCCGTCTACTTCCAATTAATGTTTCATCCTTCTCACCTGTCTCCCCAGTTCCCCAATTAGTGTTATCCTTGTCACCGGCCCGTCTCCTTTCCGTGCATTCTCCCCTCGTTAATGTTCCCCTATTAAGTGTCTCTGTTTCCCTTGCCACATGTTGGTTCATTCCTTCCCGTATCCCAGTCAATGTGTTTGCCTTTCCATTCGTCTTGCCTGTGGATTAACCTTTGGATTACCTTGTCCCCGTGTTCCCTTCATGTGTTGGACTTATTATTTACTTTTTACTTGGACCTTGTTTTATTCCCCTTGTGGAAGTTTTTTAGTTTCCCCCATTGTGGGATTTTTAATAAAAGTTTATTTAACCCTTCGTCTGCCTGCACTTGGGTTCTGTCAGCAGCCGTGACAGTAGCACTTTACAAGAACTCTTTTAGCATTTTCCAGAAGTCTAACTCTAAATACATTTATTTTGAAGTCATGGTACTTCATGTATCAACACCTAATACTAAGGATAAAACATTTTTTAAATGTATTCTAGCTATTGTATATAGGCCTCCAAGGCACCACACAGATTTTATTAACGAATTTGGTGGGTTCTTATCAGAACTAGTACTGGCCGCAGATAGAGTCCTTGTCAATGGTGACTTGTAGATAACGATACAGATGTCTTAGGAATGGCTTTCAAAGACACTCTTAACTCCATGGGTGTTAGTCAACATGTGTCAGGACCCACTCACCTTCGTAATCATACTTTAGATTTAATACTGTTTTACGGTATAAATGTGGACGACTTTAAAATCCTTCAGCAGAGTTAAGACATTTCGGATCATTATCTGGTATTATGTTTGCTTCACTGGCCTACGGCTGCAAATAGAACTCCTCGTTACAAATATACCAAAGATGCGTTTCTCGATAATCTGCCTGATTTGTCTCAAATCTCTAGAGTGAAAAAATAACGTTGAAGATCTTGACATTACCATTGAAAATTTTAACTCCACCTTCTCAGAAACACTAGACACAGATGCTCCTCTGCGTTTAAAGAAGATTAAAAATGGCACCCCAACACCGTGGTATAATGAACACACTCAGGCTCTAAAGAAAGCGGCCCGAAAAATGGAGCGCAACTTTAAGAAAACTAAATTAGAGGTTTTTCGTACAGCATGGAAGGATAGTACTCGAAAATACAGGAAAGCCCTAAAAACGTCTAGATCCACCTACTTTTCATCACTAATAGAAGAAAACCAGCAAAACCCTAGGTTTTTTTTTAACACAGTGGCTAAATGAACAAAAAATAAATTTTCAGAGACTTCAGATTCTGGATATCAGCATAACAGTGATGAATTTATACACTACTTCACAAGTAAAATCCAAGATATTAGAGAAAAAATTATAACAATGCAACCAGAAGTGAAACCCACTGAACTAACTACAGCACCCCTGAGGAGAAATTGCAATTATTTTCTACCGTAGATCACAATGAACTGTCTAAAATCATTAGATCATCTAAATCAACAACATGCATGCTAGACCCTATACCCACAAATCTACTGAAAGAGATGCTCCCAGAAATGATAGATCCTCTTCTTAATATTATTAACTCATCTCTGACATTAGGACATGTGCCTAAAGCATATAAGGTAGCTGTTATAAGTCCCCTTGTAAAAAAACCCAGCTCGACCCTAGAGAACTAGTTAACTACAGACTACTTTCATATCTAAACTTCTGGAAAAAGTAGTTTCAACTCAATTATGCTCCTTCCTCCAAAGGAATGACATCAATGAAGTAAGTAAGTAAGTAAGTAATTTTAATTTATAAAGCACATTTACACACAGCCAAGCTGACCAAACTGTACAATCAGTGACCAAAAGCACAATTAGAATAAAAACAGCACCAATAATCACAATTGTATGAAACATAAAATAAAAAGTAAAAAACACACAACACAGAAAATACAGATAACAACAGGAGTGCCAATTTAAGAAGCAAAAAAGGCCAGGGAATAAAAATAAGTTTTTAACTTAGATTTGAATGCAACAATGGAGGTGGCAGATCTAATGTCCTGGGGGATCCACAAACGCGGAGCAGCGACTGCAAAAGCTCTATCACCCTTCTGTTTAAGCCGTGAGCGCGGCGCAAACAGGAGCCCTTTATTTGACGATCGCAATGACCTTTGTACTGAATGTGGCTGTACAAGGTTAGTGACATAAGTTGGTGCGAGCCCATTTAGTGCCTTAAAAACAAACAGTAAAACTTTAAACTGAATCCTAAAGTGAACTGGTAGCCAATGCAAGGAGGCCAGAACTGGGGTGATGTGCTCACGCTTCCTAGTGCCAGTTAAAAAGCGCGCTGCTGCGTTTTGCACCAGCTGCAAGCGTCTAAGAGATGATTGTGGGAGGCCGAGGTAGAGAGAATTACAATAATCCAGCCGTGATGTTATAAAGGCATGGATAACTTTCTCAAGGTCATTATAAGATAGAAAAGACTTTATCCGTGAAATCATTCTAAGCTGATAAAAACAATTTTTGACCACTGAGCTAATCTGTTTGTTAAGGCAGAGTTCTGAGTCAAGGATGACACCCAAGTTTCTGACATAAGGTTTGATGAATGGAGTGAGGTGGCCTAAATTTTGCTCCACAGTGCATCTTGCCTTGCGAGAACCAAAAATGATGACTTCTGTCTTATCATCATTTAGCTGAAGAAAATTGTTAGCCATCCAATTTTTAATGTCATCAAGACAGACTAGGAGAGAATGTATGGAATCCCGAGATTTTAAAGGCAGGTACAGCTGTGTGTCATCCGCATAAAGGTGAAAAGAGATGTTGTGCTTCCTTATGATATCACCGAATGAAGAATTCCAGTCTGGATTTAGAGCATGTCACAGTACAGAGACTGCTTTGATCGGAGTTACAAATAATCTGCTATTGGCGTCTGACCGAGGTTGTATCTCGTTATTGGTGCTGCTAGACCTTAGTGCTGCATTCGACACCATTGACCACAGCTCACTCCTACATAGACTCCAAAATTACGTCAGCATTAATGGAATAGCCTTTAAATGGTTTAAGTCTTATCCGACCGATTTCAATTTGTAGCAATAAACAATGAGGTGTCACGCAAATCGCAAGTCCAGTACGGTGTACCACAGGGCTCAGTCTTAGGGCCTCTGCCTAACCCTAATCTATGCTACCTCTAGGAGATATAATAAAGCGACACGGAGTTAGCTTTCACTGTTATGTTGATGATACTCAACTTCATATTTCCTCAAATCCCCATGAAACACAGCAGTTCCATCAAATAATGGATCGCATAGTCGATATAAAAAAAACTGGATGAGTAACAACTTTTTATTACTGAACTCGGACAAAACAGAAGTGTTACTTATTGGACCGAAAACCGCCGTATGTAACAACCAAGAATACTGCTTAACTATTGACAGATGTTCCAATAAACCCTTGTTGTCAGCTAAGAATCTTGTCTTTCTATTCAATAGTACTCTGTCGTTTGAGAGCCATGTCACCAACACCTGTAAAACTGTGTTTTTCCATCTTAAGAATATATCTAAACTACGTCATATGCTGTGACTGTCAGATGCAGAGAAGTTAATTCATGCATTCATGACATCAAGACTAGATTACTGTAATGCACTGTTAGGTGGTTGCCCTGCTGGCCTATTACAAAAACTCCAACTAGTCCGAAACGCGGCTCTTCGAGTTGTAACATAAACAAAAAAGTATGAGCATATTAGCCCGGTTCTGTCAACCTTGCACTGGTTACCTATAAAGCATCGCATTAACTTTAAGATCCTGCTTATTACCCATAAAGCCCTACATGGTCTAGTGCCGCAGTACTTGAGTGAACTTCTCTTGTATTACCGTCCTTCACGTGCATCACGCTCTCAGGCGTCCTGTCAGTTGGTTATACCTAGAATTTCAAGTTAAAAATCAAGTGCAGGTGGAAGATCCATTTCCTATCTAGCGCCTTAACTTTGGACTAGTCTTCCCTGCACTGTCCGGGAGGCAGACACACTCTGTCATCTAGACTAAAGACGCATTTTTTTAATCTCGCATACAATACACTTCTATAATATAAATCCTCTGAGGGTTTAGGCTGCATTAGTTGGATCAACCAGAACCAGGAACACTTCCAACAACAACTGATGTATTGTTGCATCAAAGAGTTCAGAACAGTCCTCTACTCTCAGCCAGTCTTGTCTCATTGTTCCAAGGTTACCACAGCGAGCAGGAAGCAGTTCATGCCCAGACCTGATGGTAGAGCGGAGAATGAGAAGCGGCAACCTAACAATAGCTAGTATGATAGAGCTGGATAAAGGACGCAGTGACTTGACACGTCTTCTTTTTTTGCCAGAGGGAACTGGAATCCCTTGGTTGGGCCTGGGTTCTCCTGAGTTTTTTTTTCTTGATTGGAGTTGTGGGTTCCTCACCAGCGTTTGCATACTATTTTTGCACTATTTGCCTGGCCAGGGGGGCTGCTTTAGAATTAGAATTGTAAAGTTTTACATAATTAATATTGCATATAGGAATGTATAGTCTGTTTAATATTTGACCTGTGTTTCTTGCGCAGAGACATCAAGAACACGGGCGCCAGGAAAACAGTGAATGCGAACCTCACCTTGATTGAAGGAAGCGCATACATTTCCGGACGATTGATTGTGTCTGTGTGTCCGTGTGTCTGCGCATCCGTGTGTCTGTGTGTCTATGTCTGTGTGTGTTAGTACGTGTGCATATTGTGTTTGTATGTATGCGAGTATGTCTGTCTTCTGTGTCAACATTTTTCTTGTTTTTACAGGTATAACTTTAATTTATTTGCTTATAGTCAATATGTCTCATGTACAGCTGCTTTGTAACAATGAAAATTGTAAAAAGCGCTATATAAATAAAGTTGAGCTGAGTTGAGTGAGAAAAGAACATGCTGAAAAGTGAGTGATGTTGCGAAAAACAAAACTTGAAGTGCATTATAACATTTATAAAGACAGCCTGCATGCTTCCAATGTTGACTTAGGAAAAGCTAGAAGGACATTATTAACTGCAACATAAACAACAGTCGCACTGTTTTTGCTAATGTATAACAAATCCCCCCAAGTCAAGTTCATTGAGAAGTGCTGTCTGTCTGACAGCGACTCTTTTTCCTTGAGAAGACCCAATAATATCAGAATGGCAATCAGCACAGTTCCATTAGGGTACTTGCATACCTTGACTCTAGAGGTCTGAAGACACAAATTAAAAAATCTTGGTGTAATATTAGAGTCTGACCTTAGTTTCAGCGACAAAGCAATAAGCAAATCAGCATACTACCATTTCAGAGATATAGTGTAACGACCCCAAAGATCTAGTGGTAAAAGGGTGTAACATTTTTATAGAAAGAAAAAAAAGATGAGGTTACTCTGTCCTCTGTCCCAGCACAAATGACAATAAATGTTTCTGTTCATACATTTATTCTCGAACAGTCAAATTTAACAAAGAGCTTTCGACAAACATAAAGAAGCGTATTGGCTTCGGGAGAGGGTTGAGCCAAACAAACAAATAAATAAACCAAACTTACTGCGTCGCGAGGGAATATAAATAACCTAATAAAAGGAACGAAAGTATAAATAAATAACATAGATCTTCCCTGTCTTCCTGTAAGGATGTTGTGTAGATGGAAAAAAGCACCGGTCCAAGCACCGACCCCTGAGGGACCCCAGTGATCATGTGGTGAGCAGTGGACAGCGAGCCCCTCCATAACACCCTGAAGGATCTGTCGGAGAGGTAGGATTTGAACCAGCGGAGGGGAGAGCCTGAGATTCCTAGCGATGACAGGGTTGCTAGCAGTATCTGGTGATTGACAGTGTCAAACGCTGCGGATAGGTCTAGCAGAATCAGGACTGAGGATTTAGATTCCGCCTTGGCTAGCCGCAGTGCTTCTGTGACCGATAGCAGTGCAGTCTTAGTGGAGTGGTTTGTTTTGAAGCCAGACTGCTTGTCATCCAGTAGTTTGTTCTGGAATAGGTAGGAAGACACCTGGCTGAAAGCTGCCCTTTCAAGTCTTTTTGCAATAAATGGGAGGAGAGAGACATGTCTGTAACTGTCGGGAGTAGAGGGGTTACAACATGAGCTAATCGAGAAGGCGTGTTCCAGCTGTATTCTGTTCGCACTGATCTCAACACATACTTAAGCAGTGCCTCTGCGCTGTCGCGGTAGCGTCAGCCCTCGTGTTCAGCCTCCTCGTGTGAAGACCGACGAGTGTAAAGACCTGCGACTCTACCTGCGCGATATATTTTCAATTTTCAGCTTGAGCACCTGCCTTTTTGGCCCTTAATGGCGAAAGTGCCCTTTTGTTGAGGCAAAAATATATATATTTTTGTAATTAAAGGCCCTTTTGTGAACGCCTGCCCAATCTAACTATTAGAAAAATTAATTAATAATAATTTAACCCTACATTAAATTACCCCCGTGATGACCTTTCACCTGACCACCTCATCTGGCACGCCCCCTCACGTTCAGACGCCTTCAGTAGTTTAGCGCCTTATCCAGGATACAAACCATTCGCAGCTGTCGCTTTCAGCGGAGCGGTGTGCTTGTCTACTTATTATTGTTATTATCATAAGTAGTATTAGTATTTTACAGGAACGCCGAGAAGAAAGCATGCACAGCGTTTGTGTGTGTGGTCTGCCCTGAACGGAAGTGACGTTAGCTGAGCAGCTAATGCTACATCTACACACAGCAATATATAAACAAGGTGCATGTTCACTTCTTGAATCGATCTTTGCTGTTTGGGGGAGAACAGTTTGACGGGCGTCGAGGGGTCTGGTCTTGATGTTATTTGACTAGAGCTGTTAATACTTTGGAAGTATTATTATTACAGTATTTACGGTAGAGTGCCTTCAAAACAGTGATGAAAATACCGGTTAAACAGGCTTATTCTGATTTTCTCTTCCTCCGAATTATACTCGTCAGTGTTGTTTTTCTTATCATCGTTATCATTTAAAAAAATGAATAAATTCAGAAGAGGGTTAGAACATGTAAGAAATGTGCTACTCTGTCTGTGTTGTGCGATCGTCTGGATGGATGAGAAGAAGTCCCGCGGAGTTCCGGAGCAGTCAAAACAAGAAGCCAAGTGAATTAACAGATGGTATATTGCTGAATGCTCAGGGGCAGTCTCTCTATTATACAATAGGTTAGAAACGGTGTACGTGGCATATATTGCAGACAAACAGTGTAACATAACAATTCCATATAGGGATGAACAGGAAGAACTGTTCCGCAACCAAAAGCTACGGGGGCGTCATAGTCATGCAAGGACAAGCGACAGTTAGTCATAACATTTATATAATACACATCCACCAGTGAATTTCCACCAGTATATTTACAGATATGACAAAACAGCTGTTGTTCATCAGAGGAACCTTAAAGGGACAGAATGACATCATCATTACTCACCCTCAGATTGTTTCTAACCTGTATACATTTCTTTGTTCTGCTAATCACAAAGGACGAATGTCAGTAACAAAACAGACCTCATCCCCCATTGACTCCGATATATTTATTTTCCCTACTATGGCAGTAAATGGGGGATGAGATGTGTTTGGTTACTGACAAAATATGTGTTCAACAGAAAAAACATTGATACAGGTTTGGAATAATCTGAGGGTGAGTAGTGATGACAGTTGGGCGAACTACCCATCGGAAATGTATGACATGCAAGTCTTTGAATTTGAAAACGGTGTACATATATTGCAGACAAAACAAGTGTAACATAACAATTCCATATAGGGATGAACAGGAAGAACTGTTTCCGCTACGGGGGCAAGACTCTCATGCAAAGCAATAGTTATTAGCGACAGATAGCACCAGTGAATTCCACCAGTATATTTCCACAGAACAGAATTACATTTTTAATATGACAAAAAGCTGTTGTTCTGTATATCAGAGAGGAAACCTTAAAGGGACAGTTCACCCAAAATAAAAATGACATCATCATTTACTCACCCTCAGATTGTTTTACATTTCTTTGTTCTGCTAATCACAAAGGACGAATGTCAGTAACAAAACAGACCTCATCCCCATGACTCCTTATTTTCCTACTATGGCAGTAAATGGGGGATGAGATGTGTTTGGTTACTGACATTCTTCCAAATATGTGTTCAACAGAACAAAAACATTGATACAGGTTTGGAGGGTGAGTAAGTGATGACCATTTTCTTATAATATATAATATTAGAATGGTCTTTTCTGTTTCTTTTTCAAAACTGCATCATGACATTTGCTGCTGTATCAATACGGAAGCATCCATATTCATACATATATCAGCAAGGCGCCTGAGCACAGCCCTACTTATTACCTTTGTTCCATGTGCCCCTTTTTTACTTCGAGCACCTGCCCCTTTAAAGGTCTCTGCACGGCCCTGGTAACCAGTCATTCTAAACATGCTTCAAATGTGTCAGAGATGTCTAAAAAGTCACACGAGGCCTCCGGGGACAATGAGTGGATGTCCCGTCCGCGACGGTTTGCCCGAACAGGGGTTTGGCCCTCTGAAGCTGGCAACAGACCTGCTCAAAGTGGTTTGAAGTCTTTCAGAGGGTAAGTACTGACAAAAGTTCATGAGAAAACATGCCTAAACCCATTGAATACAACCTAGAGGTCTTTATTTGTACAGATAGATAAATGTCCAATACAGGTCCGTGGCCAGGCAACACTTTTTGGTGGTGCACAGAATAGCCTTTGTGGATTCCACACGCCTAAGGTACGCATGTCAGACGTTCAGGTATTCATCCCTTTCATGTCACGTCACAATAGGACCACACACCCCTTTTTGTGACGAAAACTCCTATGCCTTCAATGTGCTACGCTGTGCAAAACTAGTTGAGATTTGTATGTTTATAAAGCTGGATAAAGTCACGCTGCTGTTTACATCCCTGACCATAGACCACAATGTTTGCTCTGTCTAGTCTCATGGCTCATGCAATGATGAAATTGGTGGAGCACAGAGGTCATCGTAAAAGGCTCTGGATTTTTTTCACCATTGTTCAAAAAATGTTTTATCTAAAAGCATTTTAATTTGACTTCAAACAGTTGAGATGTCAGCATCCATTTCCATGAATATTTACGTTAGATAAAAAGCTTCGTAACTTGAACATATTTTATGTGTACTTACTACTGTGTCAATAAAGAAAAAGACAACAAACTAAACGCATCCTCAGATTACGAAGCACATTTATGAGCTCTTGGCACAAAAACACAGCAAGAAAGAAAAGAAAACATTGAAAGGAATATGCATTTTTATAAAGACCAGTTATTACGGATTTTCTCTTCACCGAGTGTTACATTAATAAAGCGTCTCCTACTTCCGCTTCTGCCCTCAGACTCTCGCTGGCGTACGCAGGTGGATCGTGGATTAAATATAGAAATGTCTGCGAATATGACATTTTGCGAGGCCTGTGCTTATTTTGATCTTTAAAAAGAACACCACGACCGAAAGGTGATTAAAACCTGCTTTCCACGCTCTCGATTCTTCTTTTACCAGGCCACAAGTGCTCCACCTGCCTCCGCTCCTACTTCTGTCCCGGCCTCTACCGCAGCCCCAACCATTACACGGCCTGCACTTCACTTATCGACGGTAACGTGTTCTTTTCATATTTGAGATCATTTAAGATTGTTTGTGTATTCTTGTGATTTTACGTGAATGACAATCCGTTCTGTCATCTCCCTCTTTTAGTGTGTTTGGAGGATCCATTAGTTCAGCAGCCAAACCAAACCTAAATGTACCGAGGCGGATCCAGGTGATTTGAAAAAGACCTTAATATGTTTGATCATTTTCATCGTCATTATTACGTTGATGTTAATCATGTGCAATATGTATATTCGCAGCCTGCTAGTCAAAGTGCTTCTCCTTCAGCCGGAGCTGTTCTTGCATCCTCGGTGAGCACCCGTCTATTTCTTCCGGCATCGATCTACAATTGGGGGTACATTTCACATCGACCAAAAAGTACAGAACAATTATGCCTTCTCAATAAAATGACTTGGTTCAGCTTATATATGTTATAAGTGTTACTTTCCTGCTAGTTAACAAGCGTAATCATTAACCACCATTTTGATATTACAAGAGAAAGGATGTTTTCCCTGGTGAATTCCTCAACTGCGTTTCAGACCAACTGTATGCCACTTCACTCTGTGATTAAGCTCTACACTTCTAGCACGTATATCTAAGCGTTCTCTTATCTGTTCTGCCATATGCGCAGTCATTGTTTTAAGATCGTTCGTTTTCTGCCTTTGAGTTCCTTTTGTTTGAAAAAAGATGTAATCATCAGGAATGGACACACCATGAGCCCGAAATGATAGAATTACTCGTATGCAAACTTGAGAGAAACAATGTGGTAATGTTTATATTACATCTCTACTTTTTTGTTGCTTTTGAATCAGGAGCATGTTGCCTCTTCTACGCCTGGCCCTGCTCCCGCAGCCGAGCCAGATCAATTTTGGCTGCCTCCTGACATGAGAAAGACTACCCCGTCACAGGATCAGAGGTGGATTGCCTCTGGTATGAGCCACCGGTCCCTTCTCTCATCTACCGCCCGGCTCCATCTCCAGACCGCTTTTTTACATCACGGGCTTCTGGTATGGATGCCGTAGCACTTGTGGACTTGTTTAGACCGTCCTGTCCTACATGTGGGAAGCAGCTGACTGGCTATGGCGTCCACAAGAGAGCATCGAAAGGTACTACCTTATGGTTGCAGAGACTCTCGGGTGTACTGTAACTGTTTCTCGCACCGATAACCCGTCTACCAGTCAGACTATCCTGGACCAGCTCCACTTGCCTCATCGAAGACAGTTTCGTCTGATCTTGACACGGAAGTGAGCTACAGTCTACACGCATCGTAGAGAATCTTGCAATGAGTTTATAATATTTAACGGTTCACAATAAAGTATACACTCACCTAAAGGATTATTAGGAACACCTGTTCAATTTCTCAATAATGCAATTATGGTGGTGGTGTAATGGTGTGGGGGATGCTTTCTTGGCACACTTTAGGCCCCTTAGTGCCAATTGGGCATCGTTTAAATGCCACGGCCTACCTGAGCATTGTTTCTGACCATGTCCATCCCTTTATGACCCCCATGTACCCATCCTCTGATGGCTACTTCCAGCAGGATAATGCACCATGTCACAAAGCTCGAATCGTTTCAAATTGGTTTCTTGAACATGACAATGAGTTCACTGTACTAAAATGGCCCCCACAGTCACCAGATCTCAACCCAATAGAGCATCTTTGGGATGTGGTGGAACGGGAGCTTCGTGCATCCCACAAATCTCCATCAACTGCAAGATGCTGTCCTATCAATATGGGCCAACATTTCTAAAGAATGCTTTCAGCACCTTGTTGAATCAATGCCACGTAGAATTAAGGCAGTTCTGAAGGCGAAAGGGGGTCAAACACAGTATTAGTATGGTGTTCCTAATAATCCCTTAGGTGAGTGTATATGCAGAAACGTCTCATGTAAATTCAATGCATAGCAAAATAAAAAAGTGTTTTTAATTTAGCTTGAAATAAGGAATGAAGCAAATCTTCTCTTTTACACACAGGGATATGCGTGTGACGTGACGTTCGTGTCGTACGCATGCTGAGGACGCGGACACTGGGCAAAAGCCCCACCACACTGGTGAAACAGCTGAGGGAGAACCATGGGGACAGTGGCTTGACCGCTTGCCGCACTATATGGAGGAGTGTGCTGGTTTTGTCAACCGCCCCAGCCTCTTACCTGTTGTGTGCCAGAAGCCTCCGGAGCCCATCGACGTCCCTACTAGCCAGTGGCTGCTATCAGTTTACGGGAGGGACATTGTCAGCCGTATGGATCATGTCAAGGCTACACTGCAAAACTTTTCCCTGTAAGTTGACAGTAAAATACTGGCAGCTGGTTTGCCAGCCACATTCTGTATTTTTACAGAACCACAACTGTAAACAAGATGTACAGTACTGTACTGTAGTTGCCAGAGACAGTGTGTACTTTTTACATTGTGAACTGTAAATCTTCTCACTCACAGCAATTTACATTCTGGCAGCTGGGTTGCCAGCAAATGACTGTTTTTTTCAGTCCCTGCATCACGACTGCATTGTCCTGACTTTATACCCTCTTATTGTGCCACTGAACTAAAGCGCAGTGGCTCATGTCCACCAGTTTCACGGTGGTCTGTTGCGTAACATTTGCATTGGCCAGAATGCACCGCCTGATTTTCCTGTAGTCCTCCAGGATGAAATCTGTCCCATTCCCCTTCTTCTTGGGACTCCGGTGGGACTCCAGCAGGCTCTGCCAAAGTGTGACCACATTGCATATGGTCACAGAGAGGATAATACATAGGAAATAAGAAAACAAAACACGTGAAAAGATGAATATGTACGACAAGTCAAAAGTAGAGAAAGCTAAATGTTCCTGACCTGCTGGTGTGTGAGGACCATAGAGAGCTGGTTCCTAAGCTGCACAAGATACTCTGCCCAATCCTGGCACACCAGAGTTATCCACACCCTGAAAAAAACAGTGATGAGCAACAGTATGAGGATCGTGAAGTTGGACAAAACACAGACACATATACACTGACCTATATACAGGGTTTTTCCTGCATAGAGAAATTGGAGGCGGAAAATTGAATTGAAATTTCTTAAATCAACATGACGTACATCATTGTAATGTCTTCCTTTAGCTGTGTAGTTGGATCGTTGAATCAGCGTATACTGTACACAGCGAGTTCGACAGTATGAGACTCGCACACGAATGACTCAATTGAACCGATTCATTTAAACTATTGAACTTTTCAGTCACTAGCAAACATAAGAGATGAATGAATCGTTTGTATCAAACAACAGAGAATGCGAGATGTGAATGAACTTTTCTCATTTAGAAAGACTGGTTAATTCAGTTGGCTATTGTAATTTCCTTGAAAATGATAAAAAAGCTTAATGAGATTAAAAAAACATTTCTGTTTAGTTGTATAAAAGTAATGTTTAAAATAACTTAATAATTGTAATTTTTATCTCATTTTATTAGAACTTTTAACTCAAAGTCACTTTGGTTAAGCCACTTAAAGGTACGGTTGGCCTACTACGTGTGTGTGTACAAAATCAGGACGGCATCACATGCGCCTCATTTTGAGCCAGGAAAAACCCTGATATAGATGACCAGACACCTCCTTGCGTTCTTACCTGCCAAGATTTCTGCCAATCTTACCATTTCTATTAACATATCTGCTCGAATTGCTCAGGAGGTAGTCAACACCAAGCAGATCTCCTACAAAAGAGAACAAAAAGACACATACACACAACTAATTATATTCAAACCATTACATATAGATAAAATGCAATTGTAATTAAACTTATGTGTTTACAATTACATTTAAACAAAAGTATTATGTAGCCAGATAAGACATACTCGTGTATTTGGCAGGTGACCTGAAAGTTGGCACAAAAGCCCGGCCAAACATCTTCAAGCTGTTGGTGTTAACACAGCGGGCCATATCCCCAGGGTCACTGCTGCAGTCGCCTGATCCTGATTCCATCTGTTCAAGCCTTCCAGGAGGTAGAGCTGGAAATTCAGTGCATTGGCACTAGTTCCTATAGGGAAAAAATAGACCAATAGGAAAGGACATGATTTTCTATCTGAATATAAATACATCATTAAAGAGGAAATGTATCAAACGTTATGTGAGAAACCAACCTGGAATGAACCTGTTCAAGTGGCAGTGGAAAGACTCCAGGGATGTGGACCCTCTGGCACAGCGATACCTGGTCAGGGTGACCCCCGCCTTTGAGGTGCTGCCGACCTCAGTGTAGAGTGGCACTCCTGGAATGTCCTGAATGCACCTGACATGCCGTTTCTGCACACCCCAGATGTGCTGCATGCGCACCTCATCCAGCAGTGCAACACCCATAATGTCTCTCCCATTTGCCCTGCCCAGCTCCTGCAGCAGCTTCTTGATGAAGCGTATTGTGGCCTCCTCACCGCGTGTCCTCCTGCGGCAGTAAAGACTGAGCTCTTTCTTACCGATGCTCCTGTCCACCAGGAGGTCAGTGATAGCTGGCGCACCCTCCTGCATCAGCTGTCGTCTTTTTCGCCTGCCGCAACAGGCTGAGGTCTCCTGACCCCCCTCAAAGATGCAAGCGGACAGACATCCCATGAAGGTGGGGTAGAGGGGATGGGCGTCGGTGATGCAGCCGTCAGCCAGCCTCCTCATAAAGTGCCAGATGTCCAGCCGTATGTGGAGGTCTGGTCACTTCCCAAACCTGGTCTGCAGCTTGCTGGTTGCCCCCTCACTAATGCAGCAGCCGCAATCCACATACTGCAGGACTAGGGTCTTTCGGTACCGCTCCATGACACCTGCAACCATCCTGTCCAGTCCTGGCCCCTCCTGCACTGACAGGACACTGGTCAGTATCTGTCCCACCTCATTCCAATGGAGGTTACCCAGAGTCCTGTCCCCCATCCATGGCCAGCCAGCTTCTTTGTGATCTGATATTTACAAATGTGACAACATATTCATGATGTATTTTACAACTGACAACAATATTAACGTTTATCTATACTGTTTGACCTTACCACCCATTTCTACAGTAATATATTGGCAACACCGTTGCCTGCTATTTACTGTAGGTATTTTACAGTAAACTACTTCAATGACTGTTTGAAGATGCATAATTAAAATTATATATTAACTCACTTAAGTCACACAGTCTTAGATGAACCTCAACTGAGAATAACAGATAAACACATAAATCTGTCAAGATTTTAACAGAGGAGAATTACATACAAACACCATTAACATCTTTACTTATTACAGACACTACTTTCACTTTATTTCTGTCATACTTCTATTACAAACCATTATGATTTTCACTTTCGAGTTGTATTTGGTGTAATGAACACAGAGAAAGATATTTGGAAGAATGCTTATAACCAGACGTGTTTTCCTCTGATTGATTCCCATAATAGGAAAAAATACAATAGTAGTCATAAGTGACAGAACTGTTTGCCATCTTTCTCTGTATACATCAGAACAAAGAAATGTATACAGATTCTTGAAGGTGAGCAAATTAATTTTCATTTTTGGGTGAAGTATCCCTTTAAGTCACCACACTGGTGATCAGTGTGTGCTTTGGTTTGACTCTTGAACCTTGACTTTTTATTGTTATTTTACCCATATTTTTCAGTAATTGCATTAGTGTGTGGTAATGTACACTTAATCAATCATATTGAAAAGCTGTTTAAGTTATATATGTCTGCCTTTTAGCTAAAACTGCATCTGAAAGCAGTTGATTTAAATAATAATTGAACATTTATGATTACAGCTGATGGAAAGCTCTATGTAAAATTATTTCTTGGCCATTGAGGCACACTTATACACCGGACTTACAAACCTCATTAATGGTGGAAAACAATCATGGATAAGTTTTGTACTATGCGTACAGCAAGCATTGCAGCATGAAGCGGTTCTGTTGATTGTCACCATTGTTGAGATTCATATGTGGATTGCGGATCTCTCCGTGTATACCGCTGGTGCCGTAGTTAAATCCTTTATTAATTTACAAAAGTGCTGATTTGATAAATACACAAAGCTGTAGCACATTATTAATTGTGTGTGTGTGTGTGTGTGTCTGACTGATCAGTTTGCCGAAGTATGCTAGAATAATTTTGAACTTGATGGGCTGTATATCCTATCGAAGAAATACAAAACACATAAACTACAGAGAATATAGTCACCATTGACAAACTTGGAGGAGGCCTCAGGAATGATCGTGGGGCAGGAGCCGTCTCTGAAGACCCAGACTGTGGAGGAGCAGCAGGAGACTGAGCGGCAGGGGGAGGCTGCTAAAACAACGGCAAAAGGGCATAAGATATAGTGGAACAGCATAACATCATTATTAACAGACATGTGATAGATAAATCCCCATCTAGGGTTAGGTTTCTATCTAAAAAAGATAAGAAACAATACTGATTGATATTGTCTGCACTATTGTTAGGTGACCTGTATACTGCATAATATGTGATGAGATACAGATAACAATGCTTTACCTTCTGACAGAGGTCGTGCCATTTCTGCTGCCTCGGGGCTGGTCTATTGCCTCCTCCAGAAGGCCAGACCCGGCAAACACCCTCAACCTGGACATCCATTCGCCATCTCCCATAGCCTTTAGTGGTCATCTAAGAATAACATGGAAATAAAAGCAAAGAAGTTCATTTTTGCAAGTACTGGATGTATACACAAGGTACTAGTATTAATATATTCAACTATAAATAAACTTTCATTTCAATCAAAACATTATGGCATGCCTTGATTTAACCATGTTTTTATAACAATAAAGGGACAACATTGGTTTAAATAGTTAACCATATTTTATTTGTGGTTGCCATTGTTTTTGTTCATCTATCCATAGCTTAACCATGGTATATGTGGTCAAAATGTGATAATGTTGTTTCATAAAAAGGATATTCATATGCAAAAAAACATGGTTAATAAACGTTTACTGTAGTAAAACCATGGTACATTTTCGTAAGGTATACCTATATTTACAACTGTAGTTCTTTTCAGTCAAGATATTATGAATATTATGCAAGATTATGGGCTAGTTGTGATAACATGACCACAGTTTTTAAACACAAAACCGAAAATACGGTGGAATCATGGCTACAGACAGAATTAGCCAATACAACACGGGCTACTAATAACGTCTCACAAAACAAACGTTTTACATCAACTTAATGTTAACATCACTCATGAAAAGTTGGTGTTGAGTTAACATTAGCGATTGCTGCAAGCAAGACGGCTTTGTGTGACGGATGAAAACATAACGAATGCTTGCTAAATCATGAACACAGTAAACAGAAGAATAGTCACTTTTGATGGTTTCTTTGCTGAATCTGCGCTCGTCCTTCAATTTGACAACGAGTGTAATCGCAGTGAAGGGAGACACTCGAAAAACTACGACGAACGCATGACTCATTGAGACTGTAATAAACAGCAGAAGAAAAATAAAGTTTATGACTTTGCTGATTTATCCGCTACCTGCGCTCGTCATCCAATCTCAGTCCGCGACGCGATTCTTCTTCTTCTTGTGAGTTTTAATGGCGGTTGCCATGTTTAACTTCTGTTTTACTATATGCAATTTGAATATATACTTCAGCAAATTTTAGGGGCTGTTTGGCAGGCACGTGCAGACGGGGGGGGCTGAGGGTGCCTTTTTGGCCCCAAATGGCGAAAGTGCCCTTTCGTGAGGCAAAAAATTATAATTTTGTAATTAAAGGCCCTTTTGCGAACGCCTGCCCAATCTAACTATTAGAAAAATTAATTAATAATAATTTAACCCTACATTAAATTACCCCCGTGATGACCTTTCACCTGACCACCTCATCTGGCACGCCCCCTCACGTTCAGACGCCTTCAGTAGTTTAGCGCCTTATCCAGGATACAAACCATTCGCGGAGCGGTGTGCTTGTCTACTTATTATTGTTATTATCATAAGTAGTATTAGTATTTTACAGGAACGCCGAGAAGAAAGCATGCACAGCGTTTGTGTGTGTGGTCTGCCCTGAACGGAAGTGACGTTAGCTGAGCAGCTAATGCTACATCTACACACAGCAATATATAAACACAGGTGCATGCTCACTTCTTGAATCGATCTTTGCTGTTTGGGGGAGAACAGTTTGACGGGCGTCGAGGGGTCTGGTCTTGATGTTATTTGACTAGAACTGTTAATACTTTGGAAGTATTATTATTACAGTATTTACGGTAGAGTGCCTTCAAAACAGTGATCAAAATAGCGGTTAAACAGGCTTATTCTGATTTTCTCTTCCTCCGAATTATACTCGTCATTGTTGTTTTTCTTATCATCGTTATCATAAAAAAAATGAATAGATTCAGAAGAGGGTTAGAACAGAATTACATTTTTAATATGACAAAACAGCTGTTGTTCTGTACATCAGAGAGGAAACCTTAAAGGGACAGTTCACCCAAAAATAAAAATGACATCATCATTTACTCACCCTCAGATTGTTTCAAACCTGTATACATTTCTTTGTTCTGCTAATCACAAAGGACGAATGTCAGCAACAAAACAGACCTCATCCCCCATTGACTCCAATATATTTATTTTCCCTACTATGGCAGTAAATGGGGATGAGATGTGTTTGGTTACTGACATTCTTCCAAATATGTGTTCAACAGAACAAAAACATTGATACAGGTTTGGAATAATCTGAGGGTGAGTAAGTGATGACAGAATAAACATTTTGGGTGAACTATCTCTTTAAGGTTTGGACAACTTAATTCACTTCAGATTCTACTCCAATACTTATTAACTGCTGCAAATAAAATATTTTTATACTTTTAAACATTAGAATGGTCTTTTCTGTTTCTTTTTCAAAAGTGCATCATGACATTTGCTGCTGTATCAACACGGAAGCATCCATATTGATACATGTATCAGCAAGGAATTCTGATGTTTTGAGCACAGCCCTATTTATAGCCTTGTTCCACGTGCCCCTTTTTTACTTTGAGCACCTGCCCCTTTAAAGGTCTCTGTACGGCCCTGCTGTTTGGCCAAACTGTCCACCTCTTAATGTCCTGATTCCCGCGAATTCGTGGTATCCAAATAAAGTTAACGCTAATTCCAGTTTGTCTTGTTCTAAAAAGACTCTTTAATATTTCATCTATCAAATCTTGCCTTGCTATAGATGTTCCGCTTGTTAAACTATTAAGAGCAGATAAAGAATCTATTCTTTAAAAAGAGTCTATTCTCATGCAACTGGGTGTCTATTAAAGGCATAGGAAAAAGCCAAGGGGGAATTGCAGGCAAAGCCACAGAAGGAGCAACACTAACATCACTTATCCCAATATTTCTTGCTTCCTCATTAACAATCCACCCAAAACTTGATACTTTCTTACCCCATACCTGTCAAGTATCCCGTTTTGGCCGGGAAAGTCCCGTATTTTACCCTTCTTTCCCGCCGTCCTCCCGTATTAGTATTTTCCTGTAAATCTCCCGTATTTTAACCTGCGTTATTAAAAAATAATAACACCGGAGTAAAATAAAAAAAAAAACATTTCCAATCTGAGCTCTGTCACTAGCCTCGCGATAACTGCCATCTGCAGTAGCCTACAGTACTGTAGGTGGCAGTTGTCGCGAGGTTAGTGTGTGAGGTCAGATGATGAGTGACAACGCGGGAAAAAAACAAAACCGAGACGGATAATGGAATGGACGTAACAACAGTGACGGAAGGCACTCCTGCCAAAAAAACAAAACCCTCGTGTAAATACCGCGATCAATGGGACAGCGAATTAAATTTTCTGAAGAGGAGCAGGGTGGGGGACAGTCACGTGTTTTGTAAGTTTTGTAACTGCGACTTTAGCATCTCACACGGGGGAAGGAATGATGTCTGTCAGCACGAGAAATCCGCCAAGCACAAGCGCGGGCTAGAGGCACAAAAACATGCCCAGGCGATGTCAGCATTCGTGACGAGAAATGCCACCGAGGCAGACCAGGTCACACATGCAGAGGTAAAAATGGCAATGCTGTGTGCCAAAAACAACATTCCTTTCTCCTTCCACGACGACTTCAACAAGTGTGTAGCTGACATGTTCCCGGACTCTGCTATTGCACGAAAAATACTCAACGGGAAAAACTAAGGCTACTCAAATCATCAAAGGTAAGTTAGCTAGCCATATAGCTAACTTACCTATCTTTCTTACTGGGCTACTATGTGTTTGCTAAAACGGTATAAAAAAATGTATTAAAATGGGTTTGAAATGTGTATGAATATTCTTACACGAGCATTTATAACCCATGGCAGCCCACAAATACACTCCTTCCAAAACAGTCTTAAAGAATGCAACAAATGTGTACAATAACTCACTAAAAGAGTAAAGAAAAGTTATGTGAAATAAAAGAATGTGGAATGAAAATAAAATGTAAAGACAAGCAATGTTAAATTAACATAAAATATGCAAATAAGCCTTTAAATAAATGCTCTTCATATATACCCTTTTGTGTTTTCATTTGGGCTATAACACCTGTCTTAAAATGTAAGGGATACTGGAGCTTGGTTGGGGTGGTGGGCGCCGAAAAATTTCCCTTATTTTCAAATCCAAAACTTGACAGGTATGTCTTACCCCCATATTGCCAGCAATCTCTCAGGACGTTTTTAATCGGGTGACTTTCTGACTGTCCTTATATGTTTATCCAGTATCTCATTCTCAACTTGCTCCTTCTCATTCCTAGAGCCATTTTTCCCAGAGCCATTATTCCCATCTCCACCTGAAGTGACGATCTTACTGCTCCACAACATATCCTTAATGCTTGAGACTCGATTGCCTCAACCTTTGAGAGATCAGTTTTAGATGCGGAACTGTATGCCATGCTTCCATAATCCATAACGGCCACACATATACTTTTAAGAGATTGACGACAAGCTCCCCATTCAGCTCCACCTAAACATCTCATCATATGAATCACTTTTTCCCTTTATCCATTACTTCTGTATATTGTAGTGTATTCAATGAGGAACAGTATTACTTAAACACTATTCTTCATCAAACTTGTAAGAATTATCATGAGCTTTGATCACAATTATAAGTAATATATTCTCCACCACCCTTTTTAAGGGAAAGAAATATCAATCCAAATTGGTATGAATTGAATTAATTATGATTGATTATTCTTTTGTGGATCAAATTCGGGGAAATCACATCGGTAGAAAGAATCGGCATGTTTAGGGACTCCGGATTATGAGCATGAACTACAAACAACTTCACCTGTGAAATAAAACAGGACTTTATTACCTAGACCAGACACATACAGTTAAGCGTTGGAAGAAGGTTGAAGTTGAAGCAGAGAGAAGAACAGAGCATGGATTTATGGCAGTATATGATATTCTGTAGATCAATATAGGCAGCTGTTCCTCGTAGGTTCCAATGGCGACGCTGATTATGCTAGGGGTGACTCGTCACATCCTCCCCTAAGTGTCGACGTGGGCCGGCGGGACATCCTGCAGAAAGATGAGGAGATGAAGGGGAGGGGGTTCTTCCTACCTGACCGGGACGTCCAACCTGACCACATCCTCGACGGATCATCTGCATTGCCGTGGGAAACCCTGGCCCGATGTGTCACAGTGAAGTGGAAGTCCCGGAGTGCCAGAAACCCGGGTCACACTGGTGTTGTGTTCTTCGCCTTGGCCATCCACTGGAGGGGAGCTCCTTCAGAGTAGGTAATAGCGGAGCTCCAGGACTGCACACTTTATGGCCAGGGCCTCCATCTCTACGGTGGCGTATTGAGTTTCCGCTGGGCTGAGAAGACAACCGGGTGTTCTTCACCCCCTGTTCCTGGGACTGCAACGCTCCCAGGCCAGTGTCCGAGGCATCGGTCTGTGATGATGCCAGTGCCTCTTTCAGGGTGAGGAAGGCTAGTTCTGCCTCAGGACTCCAGATGACTTGTTCCGGCTCCCCCTTTTTGGTCAGATCGGTCAGGGGGCTGGCTACAGAGGAGAAGATGGGGATAAAGCATCTGTAGTATCCCGCTAACCCCAGAAAGCTCATACCTCGGTCTTATTCCTCGGTCGTGGGGCATTCCGGACCACTTCCACCTTCTCCTGAGGCCGGATCAGTCCTCTACCGACACGGAAGCTCAGGTACCGAGCCTCGTCAAGTCTGAGGTGGCACTTTGTGGGTTTGCGACCAGCCCGACTTTCCTCAGGTCACCTACCACTCTCCACAATCCGTCTAGATGGTCACCCCAGCTCTCTAAATGGAAGACGAGGTAGTTAATGTAAGCCGTTGCGTACACTTGATGGGGTCTGAGAAGGAGTCCATCATTCTCTGGAAAGTGGCTGGGGCGCCGTGGAGACAAGGGCAGCACCTTATATTGCCAATGTCCAGAGGGCGTGCTGAAGGCAGTCTTCTCCCATGCGTCTCGGGCCAAGGGTACTTGCCAGTATCCCTTGGTTAGATCTAGAGTGGTGATGTAGCGTGCCTTCCCCAGCCGGACAAGGAGCTCATCCACTTGGGGCATGGGGTAATCTTCGAAGCTGGAGGCCTCGTTTAGCAGACGGAAGTCATTGCAGAAAGGGAGAGTGTCGTCAGGCATGGGGACCATCACGATAGGACTCAACCAGGGGTTACGGGAGGGCTCTATCACCCCCAACTCCTTCATGTGGTTGATCTCTTCCTCTATAGCCAGCCGACAAGCCTCTGGGACCTGGTAAGGGCGCTGCCTGATAACGAGGCCGGGAGGGGTTTGAATCTCGAGCTGCACGATCCTGGTCTACCCTGGCCATTCCGAGAAGACATCCCGGAACTGACTGACCAGGGTGCAGAGGTCTTGCTTCTGGTTGGCCGACAGGTGTTCTCCCATGGGAATTTCCGGTGGATCTTTCTCCGCAAAAGGCAGACAGTTGTGCCGGCGGGACTAACGATCTCTTCAGGAGATTCACATGGTGGATCTTCTCCTCCTGTTTCCACAATGGTATAGGGACCGCTCCATGACGACAGGAATTGTAGCCAGGAAAAGTGGCCGTTGGCCATACTTGATCCACGGGCTGAAACTCACGCGGCGGGGCGGTCAGACTGCCTTCGCTGGGTGCGCTGGCCCTCGGCGAGGTGTTCCCGCACAAGGGCATCACCCGGTTGATGCGCATCTTCATCTGCCCTACATGCTCAATGGGAGTGCGGTGGGGGGCGGGTTATTGCTCCCATGCCGTCTTAGCCACGTTGAGCAGGCCTCTGGGTTGTCGGCCGAAGAGCAGCTTAAAAGGGGTGAATCCTGTAGAGGCTTGAGGTACCTCACGAACCCCGAACAGCATGTACGGCAGCATGAGGTCCCAGTTGCGCCCGTCCTCTGCAACCACTCGTCGCAGCATCCGCTTTAGGGATTGATTAAATCTTTCGACGAGTCCATCTGTCCGGGGTGGTTTACGGACGGGCATAGTTGTTTGACCTGGAGTAGGTGACAGATGTCCGCCATCAACCGGGACATAAATGGTGTCCCCTGGTCAGTCAGGATCTCCGAGGGGATTCCCACCCGGCTGAAGAATAAGAACAACTCCTTAGCGATGGCTTTGGAGGTGGCTTTTCTTAGGGGTATGGCTTCTGGGTATCGGGTGGCATAATCGACTATGACCAGGATGTGTTCATGTCCCCGGGTAGACTTAAGTCCCTGGCCCTAACAGGTCCAACCCCACACGCTCGAAGGGCACCTCAATGATAGGCAAAGGGATGAGAGGGCTGGAGGGAGGACGCCTTCTGACATGTCGGGCAGGCTTGGCAGTACCTCCGGACTTCGGCTTCCAGTCCGGGCCACTGGAGTCTCGATCCTTTGGGTCATGTTGGTGGCTCCCAGATGGTCCGCCATGGGATGGGCGTTAGCCAGCTCTATTATGGTGGCCGTCTTTCCTTTCTGTACCACCAGCAGATGTTTTTCCTCCCATCGCCTCAACAGACCGTTCTTAATGACGAAGTACGGGAGGGGGTGTGGGCCCGGGAGTCGAACTTCACCCTCGACGACTCGTACCTGGCCCCAGCAGTTCTGAAGTCGCTCGTCTTCCCTTTGCTCTTTTCCAAACGAGCCTCCTGCTGGATCTGTGGAAAGGTTCAGAAAAGATGTTAGGGCCGCTCTCCACACCGACAGGACGGATGGACGATGCCATTAGCTGGTCAAAACCTGGGAAATCCCACCCCAAATAAAACCGGCACGGGTAGTTCCACCACAATCCCCACCTCCAACGTCCAGGCACCCTGTTGGGTAGCCACGGTAACCCCTCGCGTATCACCATGGATGCAAGTGACGGAGATCAGGGACAGCCTACCGGCATGGGGCGAGACGATTCCGGGCTGGGCCAGCATCACGTAGCTTCCTGAGTCCAGAGCCGGGCTGTTGATGTGCACCGACCTCCGCGGGGCAACCAGTTTGTCAACGGGGGTAGGGGCCGCGGGTCTGTTGCCTGGTCGGAAGGTGCCCTCCGTTGGTCACCATGGTAGTTTCACCCTCTGGGGCAGCAGCTCCACTCTCTCCCCTGCTTCCTGGGCTATGGAGGCCGCTGCCAGCTCCACCGACTCAATGAAGGCCTCGGAGTGAAACGGGGCCGCGGATTCCAACATTGTGACGGAGAAAACAAGGCAAGGCTCACAGAATGCAATCCACCACAGCCCTTTCGGCTACTTTGGAGGCCGTGGGTTCTCGGAACCTGGTCATCGTAAACCCACTGGGGAAATTTCTGTGCCACGATGACTGGGGACAAACCCACATGGGCAAGAATCTCCGCCTTAAAGGCCTCATTATTTCGTTGGCTGGGGGAGGGAGGGAATAATAAGCCCGTTGGGCCTCACCGGATAAGAAGGGTGCCAGGATCCTTGCCCATTCTGTCTTGGCCCAGGCCTCCCGAATAGCTACCACCTCAAAGGTGTGGAGGAAGGCCTCTACGTCATCCTGTTCACCTAGCTTCATCAACAGATGATGTGCCTTCTCACAGGCATCGAAGTCTGTGCGGCCACGTTCTCCAACATCTTCTCCTCTGCATGCACCGTACGATCCTGGGGAAGGGACTGGGCTTCGGAGAGCTGCTGTTGACGGACGCTGATTTCAGCGAGCCGTTTGACTATCTCCTCCATAGCTTGCCGATTTCTGTGAATACAATCGAATACGATCAGCAAAAGATACGGGAGATGGATTAGGTGTTGCTGTGTGTGTCGTCACCTCATTAAAGTGCCCGCATTCTCCACAAACTGTGACGGGTGGAGGAACGACACGCACAAGAAATCACAGATATCACACCCCAGAGGGAAAATGTATTGAAGTACCGACAGTGAGAATCAACAACAAACGTGAGTGTCCTGGGGTGAAAGTCTCCGTGTAAGTGTGGCGTGACTCCTTCCTCTCTTCTGTGCTCTTCGTGTTCGTGTCTTGTGAATTCCCTCTCGCACGGACACTTCCGGGTTCGTGTTGGCCTGGTCGCTGCCGATCGTCAGTCATCAGACCCTGTTGTGAGAAAGGAGAGTTTGTTGTCAGACACAGTGAATAATGGAGTCGTTATTAACCATGCCTCTTGTGAAGCCGGCTTTTATGCCGGTTGAGACGTGCTTCTGACGATCGGCAGCTGTACCTCGTTGGTTCCCATGGCAACGTTGATTGCGCTAGGGGTGACTCGTCACAGTGAGTTTCAAAGGGTTGATGTTGCTTACAGATGTGGAAATTAACTTCATCATTACCTTATACTATTTTTTTACTCCTCCTTGCTAGATGACTACCCTTGTCACTATCATTGTCGGAAATGAACAAACAACTTTTCTTTCTTTTCTTTGTCTCAAGTGTTTTCCAAACATGATTTGAATTCATTCCACTATCCACCTCCATTATTTCACCTTCCATTTCCGGATCTTTTTCAAAAAACGAGAACAGCTTTTGGTTTCATATACCTTCCCAAATTTCTAGGAAATTGGGAGGTATTCATTTCCTCCTTAAATGTGATTATGACCTCAATTTTTTATTTATTTTCACCTTTTCATCAACAGATGTTACTCTACTGGAACTTGATCTATAAACATAATTTTAGTCTCCATATTATCCCTTTATGGAACTGCAGATATGTAACTCTTAGAAATAAATCTTTATTTTACAAAAACTGGTGGGGGAAAGGAATATGGTCTGTGCTTCACATATTGGATAATACTGAATGTATAGTTTCGTATGAGAATTTCTGATTCCAAATTCAACATATATGATCAAAAACAATATGACAAAATTGTCAGAGCAGTCCCTCAGTCGATAATCCAGGTGTCAAACAGTCTGTCTCAAAGTAATGTAATCCCTTGTTTTCCAAATCTTTTGGTTAATGGAATTGCGATCACCACTTTTAACTTACTTAATACAATAATCCGTAAAGCTTTTGTTAAAGAGCTGTATCCTAGTTCTTAAATAAATATCTATCGAGAACTAAATGTAAACTAAGGTAAAGGAAGTCAATTTTAAAATCATTCATGGTATCTATCTATCCTTCTAGAAAATTTTTAAGATGTCGATTTGGTACTATAGTAGACTGTAACAGTTGCTAATTTTGTGTTGATGAAATTGAAACAAACGAACATCTCTTTTTTGACCGTAAATTTGCTCATGTTTTTTGGGAGGATTTGCATTACTGGTTATTTCCAAAATTTGACAATCTTCCTGAGTTAACATGGAAACATGTTTTGTTTGTTTTTAAGGTATAAAACACATGATTTATCAGTTAACACAATTCATATTCTTGGAAAATTATTTTTACATAAATGTACATTTCTGAGGACAATTCCCAATTTTAACATATTTCACAAGGATGTTTATCTGTATTTCTTGTCACTCAAGTTTATGAAGGACAAAAAAATGCTATTTGATTGAATAACTTAGTGGAGGATTTGGAACTTGCAGAAAACCCCTAGTGTGTGTTATTTTTTATTGGATTTTTAATTATAATATTTTTTCTCTCGTTTTGTGTAATTGCTGTTTTTACAAAGGTATATAATAATTATTTTGTTTATTTTGTTTTGTAGTGCTTGTCTGATGTCTAGTTTGACATTTGCTCTTTTGTGCCAGGCCACTTTTGTTTGTAAAATTTAGAATGTTTAGTTAATAAAAAAAAGTATAATAATAAGGTTACGTCGACAGGACAGAGAAAAAAACCCTTCCATTTCCGGATCGCTTCCGGAATCTACGCCACTACCATCCGTACAACTGTCACAGTCCAGTCCTTTTTTTTATTAACTGAACATTTGAAATTTTAGACAAAGAGTATTTAAAAATAAATATATAAACATGAAAAGTTCTCACCAACCTAATAAAAATGAAAAAGAGGTACATAATAATAGACAAACACAAACTTTATAAAACTATATAGACATAAGAAAACGGTATATACTGTAGAAAGTATACACAGTATAAACATTCTAACAGTTAAACAAATGTATTGTTCTTTACTTCTATCCACTGCTCCTTTGTCAGAGTCTCTGTGGCAGGGCAGTAGATAGTCCCTCTAGACTGGCTGTGTCCGGTCGCTGTTGTCCTAAACTGCCCACACATCCTGCAGGTGTTTGCCTAAACCTTTCTGTGGTATGGACGAGGGACAGTAGGTTGAGACTGACAGACTGTGGCAGTAGGTGGGAGGACGTAACTGGGTTGATTGTTTAAATTCAAAGTAGCTGGGGCTGTAGGAAGAGGGTTTTGAGGGACAACAACCAGTGTAAAGGCAGGGATAGTGTGGGAGTCAAGGGTGACAGTCGGGCTGGGAAAGTCAGGAACTGGTTGCAGGTTTACAGGGAGAGGAATTATTGGCATCGGGGCTGTCTGCTTGGGTCTGACTGCCTCAGTTGTGTTGCAAGAGGTGCACATTTTTAGAGTAGCTTGCCCAGCTGTGCTCTGTGGCAGGTTGTAGATATGTAGTCCTCCCTGGACCCAGGGTAGATCAACTCCCTGAAGCAGAATAGTCTTATCTTGCCATTATGCCACGGGACCAGAGTGGTCTGATTGATCTCCACCAGCTGGAGATTAGTGTCCTGCATGATTGCACCGTTAGAGAGGATCAGCTGCCGGATCTTGCGGTACTCATGTAAAATGAGGGACACGTTTCCTTCTTCCTCGGACTTTGATGTATGCGACAGAGCCGGATGAAAATAGCCTCCACAAGACAACAGCAGTCAGGCCATTGGGCAGGTGAAGCTGTGGACCCCAACACACATCGTTTCAGGCTGTCCACACCAGGGGTGAAAACAGCCTTCTTTTTTGGAGACCTGAACCTCCCTGTGGTCAGCCTGTCCTGGGGTCTAGCAGCAAACTTAACCCGCTGCTTGTCATAGTCAAGCGGGTTCTGCCACAGGCACACGATGTCATCAACCTGAAGAACAATAGAAGTATAGAGGCATAGATGAGTTCAAAGGAAACATAAAATACAATGTCCAGTCACACTGTGTTTTGAATCATGTTTTTTTTTTAGGACTTTGCTAATGACCGTTTGCTAACCTGCTGTCTGTTTACCTTGTGCTCAGCCAGTCTGTCCTCACGGTCCATTCCTGGAATGTTTTGCTCTTTCACAGCCTAAAACGGAATCATTTGAAATGGTAAAGAAAAAAACTGATTAGTAAAATCACATCCTAATGGTAGTATAAATTATTTAATTGTATTACAAATTAATTTCTGCTCAGTGCAAGTTCCTATTGTGAAATGTACATACCAAAGGCTCCTCGGGCTCCTGAGAGGGGGAACCTTGTCAGGGTTACCACTCTTTTTCAGAGATCATTTTCCAGGACTGTCCCGGACTTTTCCAGGACATTCATTATGATGGAAATTAGACAAATAACCTAAAGTATTCCAGTCTTTAAAAAAAATGTTTATGATTTTTTTAAAATAAAAATAAAATAGAAATTCACCAAACATACACACATACACACACACACACCAAGCTTCTGGTATAAAACTATTTATTATAAATCAGCAATGCCAAAGCTTTTCTCATTTAAGCTTTCCCTTTCCTCTCCTTCCAACTGTAAATTCCAAAAATAAAAAATAATCATTAGTCTGAAAATCTTTCATTTACTTTCACAAACAGTCTAAACAACATGCATATCTACTGAAAAGTGCATTTTTAAGATCCAATGAACACCAAAATAATGAACTTTAGGAGCACTTTTAGTGCACTTGCTTTAAACTTTCTTGCAGGTCTTCCAGACTTTGTTGAAGAGCTACAAGCTCTTTCCTTTTCTCTGTGACACTTTTTCGATATGCATTTGATTTTGACAGCAAGGTAAAGTCATGTTTTTTCTCTGCCCTGACTGGCATACATGCATAGAGACGTGCCATGACGATTGGGTAGAGAGGATGAGCATTGGTGGTGCAGCCCACTGCCAGCCGACGCATGAAGTGCCAGATGTCCAACCTGATATTGAGGTCAGACCATCCTCCAAATCTAGCCTGAAGCTTGCCCTGCCCCTTCTCTACGCAGCAGCCAGAGTCCACATACAGCAGCACTGGTGGAGCCACAGCAGCCTGGCTGTACCTGTCAAACAGGCCGGAGACCATGGTGTCTGGTGCCGCACCTTTCTTAGCGGTCAGGACACTGGTCAAAATTTGGCCTGTCTCATTACCAACAGACGTCAGCCACTGTGCTGTTCCCCTGGCTGTGCACGCCGACTTTCTTATCAACTAAAATCAACAAAATCCATCCATCCATCCATCCATCCATCTTCTTCCGCTTATCCGGGTCGCGGGGGCAGCAGTCTAAGCAGGGACGCCCAGACTTCCCTCTCCCTAGACACTTCAACAAAATCAACAAAATGAAAAATATAAATTGTATAAATTTCACAAAATTGTCAACCAATTACCTGTTTTGTAGAGTCCATTTGTAAAATGGTCCCAAACGTGGAGGTAATGCTAGCCTTGACATAACTGATAGCAGCCACTGGCTAGTAGGGACGTCGATGGGCTCCGGAGGCTTCTGGCACACAACAAGTAAGAGGCTGGGGCGGTTGACAAAACCAGCACACTCCTCCATATAGTGCGGCAAACTGTCCCCATGGTTCTCCCTCAGCTGTTTCACCAGTCTGGTGGGGCTTTTTCCCAGTGTCCGCGTCCTCAGCATGCGTACGACACGAACGTCACGTCACACGCATATCCCTGTGTGTAAAAGAGAAGATTTGCTTCATTCCTTATTTCAAGCTAAATTAAAAACACTTTTTTATTTTGCTATGCATTGAATTTACATGAGACGTTTCTGCATATACACTCACCTAAGGGATTATTAGGAACACCATACTAATACTGTGTTTGAACCCCTTTCGCCTTCAGAACTGCCTTAATTCTACGTGGCATTGATTCAACAAGGTGCTGAAAGCATTCTTTAGAAATGTTGGCCCATATTGATAGGACAGCATCTTGCAGTTGATGGAGATTTGTGGGATGCACGAAGCTCCCGTTCCACCACATCCCAAAGATGCTCTATTGGGTTGAGATCTGGTGACTGTGGGGGCCATTTTAGTACAGTGAAATCATTGTCATGTTCAAGAAACCAATTTGAAACGATTCGAGCTTTGTGACATGGTGCATTATCCTGCTGGAAGTAGCCATCAGAGGATGGGTACATGGTGGTCATAAAGGGGATGGACATGGTCAGAAACAATGCTCAGGTAGGCCGTGGCATTTAAACGATGCCCAATTGGCACTAAGGGGCCTAAAGTGTGCCCAAGCATCCCCCCACACCCATTACACCACCACCATAATTGCATTATTGAGAAATTGAACAGGTGTTCCTAATAATCCTTTAGGTGAGTGTATACTTTATTGTGAACCGTTAAATATTATAAACTCATTGCAAGATTCTCTACGATGCGTGTAGACTGTAGCTCACTTCCGTGTCAAGATCAGACGAACTGTCTTCGATGGCAAGTGGAGCTGGTCTTACTGTAGGTTATCGGTGCGAGAAACAGTTACAGTACACCCGAGAGTCTCTGCAACCATAAGGTAGTACCTTTCGATGCTCTCTTGTGGACGCCATAGCCAGTCAGCTGCTTCCCACATGTAGGACAGGACGGTCTAAACAAGTCCACAAGTGCTACGGCATCCATACCAGAAGCCCGTGATGTAAAAAAGCGGTCTGGAGATGGAGCCGGGCGGTAGATGAGAGAAGGGACCGGTGGCTCATACCAGAGGCAATCCACCTCTGATCCTGTGACGGGGTAGTCTTTCTCATGTCAGGAGGCAGCCAAAATTGATCTGGCAATCACAGAGATCACAGTTCACACGAACTCAACATTCGTATTTACGCGTCCAAATTGATCGTGTTGACGCGTCCAAATTTCACGCGTTTCATGTTAAGAGTATTGTCCCCGTTCGCGTTCTATATTCAGCCTCCTCGTGTGAAGACCGACGAGTGTAAAGACCTGCGACTCTACCTGCATGATATATTTTCAATTTTCAGCTTGAGCACCTGCCTTTTTGGCCCTTATTGGCGAAAGTGCCCTTTTGTTGAGGCAAAAATATATATATTTTTGTAATTAAAGGCCCTTTTGCGAACGCCTGCCCAATCTAACTATTAGAAAAATTAATTAATAATAATTTAACCCCACATTAAATTACCCCCGTGATGACCTTTCACCTGACCACCTCATCTGGCACGCCCCCTCACGTTCAGACGCCTTCAGTAGTTTAGCGCCTTATCCAGGATACAAACCATTCGCGGCTGTCGCTTTCAGCGGAGCGTTGTGCTTGTCTACTTATTATTGTTATTATCATAAGTAGTATTAGTATTTTACAGGAACGCCGAGAAGAAAGCATGCACAGCGTTTGTGTGTGTGGTCTGCCCTGAACGGAAGTGACGTTAGCTGAGCAGCTAATGCTACATCTACACACAGCAATATATAAACACAGGTGCATGTTCACTTCTTGAATCGATCTTTTCTGTTTGGGGGAGAACAGTTTGACGGGCGTCGAGGGGTCTGGTCTTGATGTTATTTGACTAGAACTAGGGATGGGCATTTCTGATCATATTTCATTTCGAGTAATCCACAGTTTTGAGAAACGAGTACTCGATTAATCGGGGGTGGAGCTTAAGCAAGGGGCGGGGCGTGTGCGTCATAGCGACAATTAAATATTTTAATTAAAGCCCTGTTAAAAACGTTGTTGATAAAACAATGAAACATGACAGGATTAAAAAAATAATTAAATTAACACAGATTATTAAACATCACCATCAATAGTGGTTAACACAGTAAACATTTAAAAGAAATAACAGCGTGAGGTGAAGCTGAAGCGCTTTTTCTTCATGACGCATTGTATATAAAATTTATCACATAGCCTAGATACACAATATGTAAATGTTATATTACAAATTGTATTTATCTACACAAAATGCATGTGAGCTTGAACTAAGTGCCAACCAGAAAGTAGTGGATGCGCTTCTCCCGTTACAGGGCGCTTTAAAACAATGGCAACTGAAGCCCCGCAAAAAAAAAAAAAATCTTATTTTACAGTATTATCCCATCAATATGTCTGTCTTATTATTTGGATAAATATTTTGCATCAGTTTTTAAAAAGATAACCTACCTTTTTCTATGCATGTGAAAACAAATAAAACACACATGATATGCTTTTCAGTTATTTTATTCAACTGTTATTTTTAACAAAACAATATTTTACTTCAGCAGCATCACAACGGCTGTGGATCAAAAAAGTTTTTTGTAAAAGGTTCGCAAAAATAAAGTTTAATACAACTTCACCAAACGACTGTTAAGTAGCCCATAGCCTAACGAAAATTAGAAGCCATGGATAATTTGGCTGCACAAACTTAAAATAAAAATAAAAATAGCCTGAATATTTTTACCTCAGCTATAAAACTTAAAGATTAGGTAACATAACATTTCTTTCAAAATGATCAGTCGGTAAAGGTAAATAAAATAAAGCCGGCATAATTTAACTAAGCTGTTTAAACTTAAAACAAAAACAGCCTGAATATTTTACCATGCATGGCTAATAAAACTTAACATAAGGACTACATATTTTTATTTAAAAAGATCAGTCGGTCTACGTGCTCAGATGAAAGCCGAGTGCGGAGTCTATTTACAATTAGACCTGCGGTGGAAAAAACACGCTCAGCAGGCACAGAAGTTGCAGGAACAGCCAGGTACCACTGGGCAAGGGTGCTTAGCTTTGCAAATCGAGACTCATTTTTCCACCACAATAAAGGATCCTGGTTTACAGAGATGCATGGCTCCCTGAAGTAGCTTTCGATTTCGGTGTCATGCGGAGAAACATCACTCGTGCCGTAGTCCTCGCCGAAAAGAGTGTTGAGCGCCGTTGCTGAGTCGGGCTTACTTTGTATGGGTCTGACAGGATTTGGGATTGTCTCGCAAAGCTGCTTCAGATTCTCTTTTACTCTCTCCCGAAGCTCTGTCTCAAGAAACTTGAGATGTTTGTGTCTTGGATCCAAAGCCGCTGCAATAAGAGGCAGACACACTTTCTCAGCATCTTCAGCAACTGCGACTATGCGCCTTTTCAGAGATTCGGCTACGGCATTTTTAAATTCAGACACTCTTGGAGACTCACTCCTCTGTGTGTTTAGGTGTCTAGTGATGAGACTGTGTGTGATCGGATAGACCATTGAACTGGAAACATGGGTCTCACTGCACATTGTAGTTGTGGCACACTTAAGAGACTTGAGAACAGGTGTCAGTTCTTCCACAGTTTGCCAGTGCTCATCTTTTAGGTCAAGTGTCCTTGCATCTGCAAGTTTTGTAACATTGCGATCGGACAGAACAGCACACACAGCCCACCTCTGTTCCAAAAGGCGTTCGAACATGTCACACACCGAATTCCACCGCGTGCGACAATGCTGAATTCACGAGTTCACCTACACAGATAATAAAGTAGTTTGAGGGTATGTGTATTTGGCATGCTGTCGGGGAGAGGGCTCCGAGCTCGTTCATTCTTCCGAGCTCGGAGCACTCCCCCCTGTCCGGGGTGAGGGCTCCGAATCCGGCATTAGCCTGAACCCGGAACACTCCCCCCCAGAGATGCAACCGGTGCAGGACAGCAGCCGCATATGCACACCCCCCAAAAACGAGGCTGGTATTGGCTGCTGGTGACCCGGCCTTGCTTGGTATGAAATCCGATATTGCGGAGTCTTGAAGAGACTCCAGGTGTTACTGAAGCAGGGAATTGAGGTTTTCTTGAGAAAGATGCCGGCTGATCGGAGGGATGAATGAAGCATGGGGCCCTTGTAGGGTGGACGCTGATGCAATGTCGGTCTCTGAGTGAGAGATGACTGCTGATGTTGGATGTAGATTGAGGCACTGGCCCTTGGGGGGCGGTCTCTGCTGCGATACAAGCCTCTAATTGAGTGATGTCGGCTGCTACAGAACATTGATGGAGGCGCGGGGCTTTGTGGGAGGTCACTGCTGGTGTTGGCCTTTAAGGGAGTGGTGTCCGATGCTACGGGACGTCTATGGAGGCACTGGCCCTTGTGGACGCTGCTGCCATGCTGGCCTCTAAGGTCGTAATGTCTGCTGCTGCTGCAAGAACCTGGAAGGAGGCGCGGGCCCTTGAGGGGCGGTTGCTGCTGCGTTGCTGGCCTCTAAGTGAAAGGTGTCTGCTGCTGCAGAAAATAGATGTAGGCACGGGCCTTGAGTGGGTCGCTGCTGCGAAGCTGTCCTCTGGTAAAAGATGTCTGCTGCTGCAGGGCATAGATGGTGCCGCGGGCCCTTTGTGAGGTCGCTGCTGCGATGTTGGCCTCTCAGGGAGTGATGTCTGGTGCTGTAGGACGTAGCTGAAAGCACGGGCCCTTGTGGGCGGTCGCTGCTGCGATGCTGTCCACTAAGATAATGGTGATTGCTGCTGAAGAGCGTAGATGAGGCACGGACCCTTGTGGGGCGGTCGCTGCTGCGATGCTGGCCTCTGAATGTAGGATGTCTGCTGCTGTGGAACGTAGATGGAGGCACGGGCCCTTGACGAGCGGTCGCTGCTGCGATGCTGGCCTCTGTGTGTAGGATGTCCGCTGCTGCAGAAAATAGATGGGGGCACGGGGCCTTGAGTGGCGGTCGCTGCTGCGAAGCTGTCCTCTGAGTAAAAGATTTCTGCTGCTGCAGGACATAGATGGAGGCACGGGCCCTTGTGAGGTCGCTGCTGCGATGCTGGCCTCTAAGTGACAAAAGTCTGCTGCTGCAGAAAATAGATGGAGGCACGGGCCCTGGTGGGGCGGTCGCTGCCGCGATGTTGGCCTCTAGGTGAATGATGGACAAACTTAAAACATTCACTGGAGTCGATAAATACTGTTTACGGTTTTTATTTGAAGCTTTGGAGACTTGGCACACGATGTAGGCGTGCGCACCACCGCAGAAGCTGCAAACGTGCAGGAAGCGGCACCGCTGGCGTGAGCAGGCGCCGATGTTAAATTTCCTGCATGGTTCGCCTCCGGATGCCTGTCGGCGATCGGAATCGGGCAGAGGTGGGTTGGCAGGATGTGATGGGAAGCGTGGGACGTAGCCTGTGGATTTGATGCGAGGTGAGTCCGGGCATGGGGGGAGGATGAGTGAACCAACGGGCAAGAAGTGGTGTTGTGGGCGACGGATCTGCAGACCGCACATGAAAAATTTTTGCAACCGAGAAAAACTCGGTTGTGAAGCTCAGTGTCCAGTGCCCCCCAGTAAGGACACTGGTTCCACTGAGCTACGCGGAAGGCACATTTGGCAGAAAATAAACGATGATAAGTATAAAAATGGGTTCCCCCGTAAGAAAGCGCGAGCTCCGCGACTATGGTGAGGTAGTCGGTGAGCTCGCGCCTCCTATGAGGGAATGCCGTGCTGATTATCTCGAGATAGCGAGAAAAGGCTACGGTGAATTCTGGGAATGTTAAGGTGCGTGAACTGCTGTGTGTTGTGTTTTTCAGAGTGAGTGAGAGGTCGCCGTAGGTGATTTGGCGATCTGTTGACGGAGGTGAGAGTGGAGATAAAAGAGAGTAGAGGTCTACGTCCGCACCTGCCAGAATCTGAGCTTTGATGTTTGCCGTCACGGGCGGCGGCTCCAGGGCCGGGGCATTGAGCGGGACCGGCATTGATGCTGCTGATGCCAGAGTGAAGGAGGGACGAGCCTGAGGGAGAGCCATTAGAGCGGGGTTGGCATCCGCTGGGCCTATTTGCAGGGCCGGTCTTTGGCTGTTTTCGTTGCCTGCGCCGGAGACCTGAGGGAAGGCGGAGAAGTCGTAAGCCTGAGCCTGTGACGTCAGTGGAGGCAGCCTCGCACTGGAGATCGAAGGCGGGGCCACAGGCCATTGGCTTGGAAAAGGATTGGAGGAGAGAGCGAGGATGTGTGGGTGAGCTGGGGCCGCTTGCGGAGCCATGCTCGCGCTGCCGGGGCGGCTCGTTGTGTGGCGGGCTTGAATGGTGCCTGGGGATGCTGCCTGCTGGAGCTCTGCTGAGCGGGGAAGAGACTGCGGGTGGTCGGTTCTAGCGTCCGGGGCGCGGCCCAAGCTTGCAGAGGGACCGCTCCGCCGGTTTTCGGACCGGAGGCCCCTCCTCGTTGGAGTCTGATCCGGCCGTAGATACGGGGAATCGCGGACTTGCCTCGGCTTTCCTGTTGCCCTCTTCTGAGTGACAGTTAGCGCATTCCGGGAATCCGCCTGGAGGGAGGAGTACATACCGTACAGTTCGGCTTTGTTCAATCGCCGCGAAAAGTGGACGTCTGCTTTGATTAGCGCTTGCCGTAATCCTATAACCGTCCACATCTCGATAGGCGGGAGGTCGGGGAGGATGGACGCATAGGAGGAAGCTGGGGACGTCGATGCCTGCCTGGAAGGCGGTGGTGACTGTGTGCCACTGTGTCTCGGGGTAGTAGAAGAGGCGCGGGAAAGCCGACGGCCTCTTGGAGCAGCCACGGGTTTATCTGACGTTTCCCGCCCGTGCGCTGCCGGGCTGGCCGTCGCTTGTGGACGCCGAAGGACCCGGATCGTCGATGGAGTTGTCCATTTGGGTTGTTTCGTTCTCTGACATTGCTGCAATTTTGGATATACCAATGCTAGAGACTGAAGAGAGAGTGAAGGTAAGACGTCTTGACTATTTATAGAGACACTCTCTCTCTCTCTTTTGAAGTGATAGGTTGATTGTTGTGATTGCTGACAGCCGACCAGCCGAGTTAATTATCTGCTCCTGCTCCTCCCGAACTTAGTTTAGTAAAACACCATTAAGCTTATGGTCGGGTATATTTTGTTCTTGTTGTTTCTGCCTAAGTGCGGCTGTAGCTACTGTGCTGTGGTGAAAATGTGATACCAATCGGCTACTTGCAGCTATTACATTTTTTACAGTTGCAACATTGAAGCCCTCATTGATTGCAAGCTGCAGGGTGTGTGCGAAACAGGGCACTGATTCCCAAAGACTTCGATTTGCCAGAACCATGTTAGCAGCGTTGTCGTGCACACATGCCATTACTTTTTCAGAGCTTAACAGCCACTTTTCTGTTGCATCTTTTAGGTAGTTGGCAATGTTCACAGCTGTGTGTCTTTCCTCAAAACCTCGCGTCTCTAATACTGCATTGTGAATTTTCCATTCATTTATGTAATGACAGGTTAGCGTCATATACGATTCAGCGGTTAGCGAGGTCCACGAGTCCGTAGTTATAGCCACCCGCGCTGGCTTCGACAGATTGTCTTTTAGTGAACAAGCGCATTTTTCGTATAGAGCATCAATCCTTGCAGTGACCGTTTTGCGCGATGGGACAGTATAGTGGGGCTCAACGTAATTCATTAAACGTTTAAAACCTTCACCTTCAACAAAACTAATAGGCAGCAAGTCTTCTGCTGTCATTTCTGCTATTAGCTGCGTCATTTTCTCTGCCCTGCCTTTGTCGCATTTCTGTCTGATGGTGAAATCTCTTATGCTCGTCTGACTGCTGGTAGTGGCATCGGCATCATCTGCTTTTTTGTGTTTATGTGCAAGATGGTAACGCATCGAACTCGTTGTGGAGTTGTAGACCAGTGTGGCGCTGCACATCTTACACTTGACTGTTTTTTCGTCAAGTTTTTCAAAGTGTTGCCAGACATCGCTGCGCGCTTTAGACGCCATTTTCGCTCTGTGCTCCGGTCTTGTCTCTAGACCACAACTTCTCGCAGCCATAACCAATCAAATATCAGACTACGATGATAGTAAAAAAAAAAAAAAAAAAAGTCATCATCATTTTCATGCTCGATCCTGCTGATGCGTTCGAGTAATCGATTAATCGAGTACTCGTGCACATCCCTATGACACACTGCCGCAGCAGTACCACCCCAGCAGGGGTCTTTACCTATATTTCACACTGCCGCAGCAGTGTTACCCCAGCAGGGGTCTTTACCTATATTTCACACTCAGTGTTACCCCAGCAGGGGTCTTTACCTATATTTCACACTAGTGCCCCAGCAGGGGTCTTTACCTATATTTACTGCCGCAGCAGTACCACCCCAGCAGGGGTCTTTACCTATATTTCACACTGCCGCAGCAGTGTTACCCCAGCAGGGGTCTTTACCTATATTTCACACTGCCGCAGCAGTGTTACCCCAGCAGGGGTCTTTACCTATATTTCACACTGCCGCAGCAGTGCTACCCCAGCAGGGGTCTTTACCTATATTTCACACTGCCGCAGCAGTTACCCCCCCAGCAGGGTCTTTACCTATATTTCACACACTGCCGCAGCAGTACCACCCCAGCAGGGGTCTTTACCTATATTTCACACTGCCGCAGCAGTACCACCCCAGCAGGGGTCTTTACCTATATTTCACACTGCCGCAGCAGTACCACCCCAGCAGGGGTCTTTACCTATATTTCACACTGCCGCAGCAGTGCAGGGGTCTTTTACCTATATTCACACTGCCGCAGCAGTATTACCCCAGCAGGGGTCTTATCTATATTTCATACTGCGCAGGGGTCTTTACCTATATTTCACACTGCCGCAGCAGTATTACCCCAGCAGGGGTCTTTATCTATATTTCATACTGCCGCAGCAGTTTTACCCCAGCAGGGGTCTTTACCTATATTTCACACTGCCGCAGCAGTATTACCCCAGCAGGGGTCTTTACCTATATTTCACACCGCCGCAGCAGTGACGTCCCAGCAGGAGCCTTTTACCGCCACAGCAGTAGCATCGTCCCAGTAGGGGCTTCCATACAAGTTTTAACCGCAGCAGCATCTCCCGAACAAGGGCCTCCACCCGCATTTTCCACGACCACACCAGTATCCGTACCGCACAGAAGCCCACAGAAACCGACCCTGCCAGAGGCCCCAGCCGGGACCCTACGCAAACGAAGGCCAGCAACCCACTGCTGCGAACTTTGCTATATTTGGGGGGCCAATTACACCCAGCTTGGCTGCTGTCCTGCACTAGTCGCATTTTTTGGGGGAAGCGCTCGGGGCACGGGCAAACATAGAGATCAGAGCCCTCGCCCCGAACCAAGGGGGAGTGCTCCGGGGTCGGGAGAGAATGCCGACCCCGGAGCCCTCTCCCCGGACAGCACGCCAAACACGCATACTAAAATTATCAGCGTAACTACGCTGCCCCCCTTTTAAATTATTTGCTAAGGTAAACTCGTGAAATTATGTTTTATTAACAAAGTTCGGGAGGAGCACGTGCAAATAATTACGCAGCTGCACGGCATCAGCGATCACGCAGCCACCCGGCTGCACGGCATTAGAAATCACACAGCTGCCTGGCATTAGCAATCACACCTCCTATCCTACCAAACCAGAGCAAGCTCTATAAATAGCGAAACCGCCTTACCTCATCCACTCAGAGATTTTCGCAGCATCCCACCTCCACCCCGACTCCACGCCATTAATAACTCTTTCTACCCGGAAAGGGGGGGAAGCGCTCGGGGCACGGGCAAACATAGAGATCAGAGCCCTCGCCCCGAACCAAGAGCCCTCTCCCCGGACAGCACGCCAAACACGCATACTAAAATGATCAGCGTAGCTACGCTGCCCCCCTTTTTAATTATTTGCTAAGGTGAACTCGTGAACCACTCAGCCAATCACTATAGACGAGCTCAATGAAGATGGAGACACAGATGATCACAGCATAACTTAATCTATAGTTATAGTTATTGTAAGGTGTTTTCAGTGCATATAATCCATATATCCTTTGTTTATACCTCCTCGTCTCAAGGGCTATCGTGGCCCATGGTTGCTAAGCGACGACAGACGCCAGGAGAGCGCAAAGTCCAGGAGCTTTGGAAAAAAAGGATTTGACTAGATTCTACAAACTGTGGCCGATTTCTCAATCGACCCTCAGCTGAAAATGAGACGTGCAGAGAGGCCATATTGTGATGATGAAAACATATATTTTCCACAGGTGATTATCTATAACATTAAATTACGCAAATATACATAAAAGAATGATATAATAATTATTTTGTGTGTGGCTCAGGGAGGGCGGCACCCTAGCGCCCTCTATTGGCCAGCCCTGGCATACTGGCGCAGGTGAGAAATCCACTCTTCATCCCTCCTTCCTGTGATTTTGGCATAAACATTTTAAGCAGTCAACAACCTTAACACTACAATGACAAATTTGACAGCATCACACGTAATCATCATCATCATGGAAAAACGCTTATTACCAAACAGATCTCAACCCCATCGACACCCATTGTAGGAAAAAAACAATGGTAGTCAAAAGTACCCTAGAACTGTTTGCTGTCTCACATTCTTCCAAATGTTTTCTTTTTCGTTCAACAGAACAAGAACATATTAAGTCATTGTTCCTACTATTGGAGTCAATGAACACTTTTCCACCATCGCGCCGAATTGTTCCCGTTGCTTAATCGTTCCACTCCGTGCCGATCCACACCAGCCGGTACGTACAGTAAATGGTTTCATCTTCCACCGCAGGGCTGACATTTTTTCATATAAAAAAACGCATCACGCGCTGCCTTGGTAACACAAGAGACGGAGCTATAACAGCTCTCTGCGCATTCATTAGCACGATTATAGAACCGTGCTGATAATTGCGTGCCGAGAACAGTTTGTGATCGTGTCGAGTCGAACCAGGCTCACGTGGACACATAACTGTAACCGTTTCAGACTGTAGCCTACTTAGAACGATTCGGCGCGAAGGTGGAAAAGCGCTCATTGGGTGTTAAGATCTGTTTGGTTTAAGCATTCTTCCAAATATCTTTCTCTGTGTTTATCAGAACAACTCGAAGGTGAGTCAATGATGACAACTTTTTTGTTTTTGGGTGAAGTATCCCTATGGGTGAGTTTCCCGGAAACGTTCTTATGTATCGGTTGGTCTGCAGCCCTCTCAGCTATACCTTATCACTTTTGACTGAGTTTGGCTTTTTTACAGCTAAATCTAAATCAATTCTTAACTTAAATACACCATATAGACGCGTTTCATGCGTATGTATAGGCTAATTCTTGATGTCTAATTGATTTAGTATTTTAAATATATTTTTTTTAATCATAAATTATTTTAGTCGTTCATAACACTGCTTTAATCTCACACCAGTCGCGATTTCTTTAAGACTGCAAGGGAAGCTCAGCTTCCCCTATAATTGTCAAAAAATGAATGGTCAAATATGTACTATTATGTTAACATTTTTGACTAAAAATGCGTTAAACACGTTCATCTCGAACGAAAACAATTTCGTTCAGAATCAGCTACTTAGGTCGGCTGACTGGATTTCCTTCTCATTCATTCCCGTAGCGTACAGTGCATTACTCTGTTGAAGCCCAGCGTCCATTGACTTCAATGGGGCTGCTTTAAACAGTTTTTTTCACTGCTTCGAAACAAGACGGTCATTGGATAATGCTGCGATTATGTCCCGCCCACGGACTCCGAGCGTCTGCGTGATGATTGGAGGGTCTGTCATCTCTTTTTAATCCACTTTTATGTCCTAAAACGCTCGTTTTTTGGGGTCGACAGCTTATAAAAACGTATTTCTTGTTTTTTTTTTTTAGCTTGTTTGCTATACACATTGTCACATATCAGCTTTTAGACATTTTTTTTTTTTTTTTTATAAATCATAAATGACAAGGAGGCGGCAGCTTCTCGCAATGCAAAGAGACGGTTGGTGTGGGCGTGGTCTTCAGATTATGACGCGTATCACTCTGTGTCTCCATTTCCAACTCAGTCCCATCGCGGATTTTGCATGTGTAGTCGAAAGACAAACTGCTGCAACCTTCATCATATATTTTCCACAATTTCACACCACATTCATTGTTTCAGTTTAACATAATTCCCACATTTCCTCCCGTTGAGTTAAATATATATATATATATTAGATCGTTTGTTCATTAATTCATATAGTCTGAACTAGCCAGCTAGCAAACTGCACACGATGGCAGACAGTGCTAATATTGTCGACCTGATTTTGGCAAAGCCATTAGAAAGTCTTCCTTACGAGGAGAAACTTAGAATTAAACAGCAGGGCAGATCAACACCTAAGATTGATTTAGTGCAAAAGATAGGGAAAAGTAACAGGTCTTTTCAGCTCTCCTGGTATGACAAAGTTAGCTGGCTGACTGGAAGTGCTGTGAAAAAGAAAATGTACTGCTGGCCATGTCTCTTGATGAAACCATCTCATGGATGTGTTGTTTGGTCAAAATTGGGGTTTGGAGATCTGTCAAACTTTGACAGGGCATAGAAAAGGCATGAAAATAGCAATGAACATGTGAGTGCATGTGCAAGATTAAGTTGCATGGGCAGGATCAGGGTTGAGCATGCAATCAATGAAGGTGCTCGCATTCAAGTGGCTAAACATAATGAAACTGTTAAACAAAACAGGGCCTTCCTAAACCGCCTTATTGATGTGACATCCTTGCTTGGCCGGCAGGAGCTGTCATTTAGGGGACATGATGAGAGTAGTGAATCATCCAACAAGGGGAATTACAGAGAGTTCACAGAAACATTAGCTAAATATGACTCTGTCCTGTCCACACAATTCGAGTCCTCAACTGTGTTTTCTGGTATGTCACACACTATTCAAAATGACTTGAGCTCTGCTCTTGCAGCCACCATTTCTGATCAGATCAGAGATGAAATTCAGGATGCTCCCTTTTTTGGATGGCAGGTGGATGAAACCACTGATATATCCTGCCGTGCCCAACTCTCTGTCATTGTTCGCTATGTGGATAGTGCAGGTAAAATTCAGGAGCGCTTTATTGGATTTTTTTATGTTTCTGGGGGGCGAGATGCTCAGTCCGTTTTTGATGTTTTAAATGAGAACATGCAGGGCTACAATTTTAAGGATAAGCTTGTGGCACAGACCTATGATGGGGCTGCTGTCATGGCTTCAGCTCTCAATGGCCTGCAGGCCAAAGTGAAAGCAATAGCCCCCAGTGCAATGTTTGTGCATTGCTATGCACACAGACTGAATCTGGTGCTGTCACAGGGGGCCAAATGCTTGCCTGAGTGCAGAATTTTTTTTGCATCACTCTCTGGGTTTGCCACATTTTTCTCAAAATCCACAAAGAGGACGTCTTTTCTGGAGTCTGCAGGCTGCTCAAGGTTGCCCAGAAACGCTCCTACTCGATGGAATTTCACATCACGGATAGTGAGCACTGTGGCAAACATTTGATAACATCATTGCAGATACGACTATGGATGATGATACACTGGATTGTGCCAAAGGCTTCGTGAGGAAACTGGAGGATTTTGAGTTTGTGTTCATGTTGTACACATATGAACAAATCTTCTCTGAGACTGATGTGGTCTTTGATATTGTCCAGCAGAGAGCGATGGATGTTCTTTACTGCAAGAAAAGAATTGAGTCTCTTCTTGCATTTGTCAAAGAGAAGAGGTCAGAGGGGGCTTTCCAAGCTGTTTATGCCAAAGCAGCAGATCTCACATCAGACCCAAGAGATGAGCCCATGAGAAAGAGCCGTCTGACCCAATTGCAGGATCCCCAAGAGCGCTACAGAAATCTGTACATGGCCATCCTTGATAACATCTTGGAGCATTCCTCGACGTTTTTCAAATTTGGAAAGTATGCTTTTCTTAGAATTAGTCAATCCAGGGAAATTTGATGACATGAGACAAGCATTTCCAGAGGAGGCCTTCCAAAGTGTCCTGAAACGTTATGGCCATCACTTTGATTCAGGGAGACTGAGGTCTGAACTTCAAGTCCTGTATTCAGATCAGGACTTGCAGAGTAACAGGGGAAAGCTGTGTGATTACTTGGTGTTCCTTAAAGACATGGAGTTGGACAGTGCAATGCCTCAGCTTTACAAACTGTTCTCATTAGTGGCAACAATTGGAGCTACATCTGCAGGTGTAGAAAGGAGCTTCTCCTGTTTAAAGCGGCTCAAGTCCTACACCCGTAACACAATGGGCCAAGGCCGTTTAAGCAGCCTAGCTCTGCTGGCCATTGAGAGGACACTGGTCAAGTCACTGGAAAAGACGCCTAGTTGGTACGACAGGGTTACAGAGCATTTTCTTGAAAAGGAACGTAGGGGCAGAATTTACATATAAATAAATGGACAATTTTTATGATTTAGGCCGAAAATGAGCTTCCCCTCTTTAAAAGATCAGCAGCCGCCACTGTCTCACACTGTATTGTCACACAATATTCACACACTAATAACACAACAACACAGTTAAGAGTTGCTTAGAGAGCTAAACAGATTTATTTTTTTAAATGAAATGAAATGAAATTAATTAAATTAAATTGCTTCAATTAAGATGAGGAATTATTTTTGAGTGAGTTGGAACCTTAAGATACACTGTAAAAAATATCTGTAAAAATACGGCCAATTTTTACGGCATAATACTGTTATTTTAAAAAACGGTTTAATAATGTAAACTTACAGCCATTGATCTGTAAATTAATTACTCGCTAGTAAAATTAGAACATTTAACCGCAAATCTGTTTACGGCATTCAACCGTAAACAGCTGTATAGCAAACAAAGGCTTTCACAGGACATTTTAATCTTTATTAAATTTGGATTAACATTTAAACAGAGTAATTCAAAATATTACTGTGATAATTAACACAATCCTTTATTATAAAGTAAAAGACGTTTGCACAGTCAGAAATATACAAGTTATGCAATTTAACTTTGCCCTCAGTCAAAACAATTTCCCCAGGGACAAATAATTTATTATATCGTACACGAAAAATGTTACCATTAGATACACCCAAATTGAATTAATATCCTCATTTAAAGGGATTTTTCAGGGGTGAAACAAAATAACCCCATGTTTTACTCATCCTTAAAGCATTCTAGGTGTAGTTTCAGACGAATACAGTCAGTTTATTAGAATTTAGTTTGGAAGGAAAAGGCTAAATGGTATTATAACTCAGAATGTATTCATCAGAAAAAAGAAGGCCATAAACACAAGGATGCCTTGAGGCAGAGTAAGCGGTGATTTTCAGAAGGACTTGGCGAGGTGAGGCTGCGTTGGGCGGGGTGCATGAGCACAGAGCGCCGGGTGATTCCCCGAGGTCATGTGTCCGAAAACGTTGTAGCAATTTTTTTTAATAGATGCTATCTTTATTAAACGACCGCAGATTTTAACTTTATACACATACATTCTCGCCTAAAGAACTCTTAAATTACATCGTGTGACACAATAACAGTCATATTTTGAAGCTCTTGGCTCGATAACAACAGTAACGTTACTTGCGCAACTAACGTTAGCTAATTTACGGATGACGTTTCACAAGTCGGCAAGAACACGAGAACAGGAAACGGCCCTATCTTCCAAGACATTGTTCAAGGTAAGTGTGTTTATTTTTAGTATTTTATTATGTTTCGCTTCGAAAAATTATTTTTAATTATATATTTTGACTGAGCTGCATGGCGTGAATTACCTGTTTCAGACTGTAAGACAACCAGAGAGTTCACAACTTTGCCACCACTGACGAGCATCAAGTAGGCCTATGAGTAGATGCGGTGCGGAAGAGGAATACTGACAGATAATTGCAAACAGCGACAAACCTCGACTGGAAGTTGTTGCAGAAACGTTGCAGATTTAATCTCAAATTCAAGCTATTTACAGGTAGGAGATCGTGGGTAACTAAACAGTCTAGTTGCTTAATTATTTTATTTGTTAAAATTGACCTGTGCAGAACAACAACCTGTGAGAGTGATTCTTTAATTGGATTGCGTCCTTGATTCTTTTCATAATATCAAGTAACGTCTAAAATGTGTTTTGTTCGCTAAATTATTTTATAGTGTCTGTTTATAATTTGCGTCTTTTGTCCACGTTTGCTAGTCCCCTCCCCCACCTCTTGTGTTCTCACTCACTCTAGCGGTGGGGGAGGGGATGACCTGCTAAATCAATTCTAGTCAGAGTGACACACCTCACGGTTTTAAATGAAATTGAATTCGTTGCTGCACACATTTAATCTCAAGTCTCGATCGTCTGAAGAAACTTATGGGATTCAAGATAGGCCTACGTTCGTTTGATTATTAAGTGAGTTTTGTGTCTCCACACACACGTTTTTGTTGCAAATACAGTCCGACTGGCAGTTTGCTTCGTTAAATTGGCGCCAACCGCTTGGAGTATAACGTCGATATAACATCAATTAAAGTTAAAAATACAGTTTTGTGTGTGTGAGCGGAATATATAACATTTGTGGTACTTACATTAGAACACAGGTATTACAACACTTGGTAAATTAGCGTAAAGTGACTATTAACGTTACCTGAGGTAACGTCAAATCCCTTCAGATATAAATTAATGAAATTCAGACTTGTGCTCGTTCGTAGTCTTAAAGCCAGCGAATGTTTTCTTGCAAGCTTTGTGGACACATATGTAGTACTATACCTGCATTTGTGAGACATATGCGCATTCACATGCATGTTTCCAATGTCAGGTTTAATTGTGCTTTGCCTGCTTGCAATAAGAGTTTCAAAAAGTTTTCAGCTTTTAAAACTCACTGTTATCGCCACAAAGAGGGAAAATCTAAGCTCAGATCTATGCCAGTGACCTTATTTGAATTAACATGTAATGTTGATTTGTGTCAAGTCAGGTGTGAAACTCTAAAGGACTTTTATAAGCATCTTAAAACACACATTAGAGAGGGGAGGAATATTTCTTGTCCGTTTCAGCAATGTGGCAAAACTTTTTCAATTGTGACCACTTTTACATCACATTTGTCTAGGAAACACCGTGATTGTTCAGAGTCAAACCTGGTTGATTCAGTTGTATTTACTAATGGCATGCACGGTTGCCCTGACCAGCTCTGTGAAATGCCCGAGGCCTTTGTTTGCAGTGCTTCTGATGATGTGGAACAAGACACCTTTGCTGAAAGTGTGGATGAAAATCTGTTTTTAAGACATCTTGCTCTATTTTACCTCAAATTGCAATCAAAATGTCTGCTTCCATCCTCGACCGTTCAGATAATTGTTGATCACTTTCAGGAAATTCATGAAATGAGTCAGTCACACCTTCTTTTTAAATTGAGAGAAAAGTTGACTGTATTGAAGCTTGCAGAAGCAGATATAAATACTATTTTAGAAATTTTGCAAAGTGAAAATCTTTTTCAGACGTGCAATTCACAAACGCTTAGAACTGATCAGAGAAGAAAGACATTTTTCAAAAACACCTTCAACTTTGTAGCACCAGTTCCAATTTGTCTTGGGACAAATGATGCAGGCAAAGAGTGTTTTGCTCAATATGTTCCGATTAAAGAAACAATTGGTTCTCTATTACAGATAGACGCAGTTAGAGAACATCGCAAACGTGTATTCTGCTGTTCATTCACAAGAAGTTCTTCAAGATTTATGGGATGGCAGCAATTTAACAGGTAATAAGTTGCTCAAAACAGATGCCTCATCCTTCAGCTTAATCCTTTATCAGGATGCTTTGGAAGTAGCAAACCCTCTAGGATCTGGAAGGAAAAAGCATAAATTGCTTTGTGTATATGCAACTCTTGCAGACATTCCTCCACATCATAGATCACGCATTGACCAGATGCAGCTTGTTTTGCTTTGCAGGGAGCAGGACTTCAGGTTTTTTGGCCAAGAGAAAGTCTTTAGCCATCTCATCAAAGATCTTAAAGACATTGAGGTAAGTGGCATTACTTTGCCTAATGGAACAGTATGCCGGGGAACTTTATCAGCGATTTGTGGGGATAATCTAGGTTCCATAACATTGGTGGATTTGTGGAAAATTTCTCAAAAAGTCTGAATTTTTGCAGATACTGCAATATTGATAGGGAGACATTTAAAAAAGATCCATTATGCGAAGGAAGTAAACGCACTGTACAGTCATATAGGGATCTTGTTCAAAGTCAGACAAGCAATGTTACATCCAGTGCAACTGGAGGTGTCAAATTTGACTCGGTGTTCAATTGCCTCTGTCTTGGCCATGATATTTTTGAAGGTGTTGCATCATATGATTTAGCTTTGTATATTAATCATTTTGTCACAGTGGAGAAGCGGTTTACTTACCAGGATTTAAATCGGCGAATAAATCATTTTTCCTATTTGGGTAATGATGCTAACAACAAACCCAGTAATGTTGTTCCAGGAAGTGACAAACTTTCTGGTCATGCAGTACAAAACTGGTGCTTTCTTAAGATGTTGCTAGGTTTAATCGGAGACAAGATCGAAAACCCATCTGAAAATGAAACATGGCAGCTGGTTTTGCAGCTACGAGAAATGGTGGAACTTATATGTGCACCTGCTGTTTCAGCTGGTCAGATAGCTTACCTACAAGTTCTAATTGATGAGTATTTGCATACTCGATGGATCTCTTTTCCCAGTCACCCACTCAAACCAAAACACCATTTTATCAGTCACTATCCTGACTTGATTTTTCACTTTGGCCCTTTGATTCGTTTGTGGACACTGCGCTTTGAGAGCAAACATACATATTTTAAACAGTGTGCTCGAAAATCGCATAACTTTAAGAACCTATGTGGAACACTCGCTGAGAAACATCAGCTTCTTCAGGCATATCTTTATGCTGGCAGCTACTTCCCACAAGACATTGAAGTAGAGAAAAGCACAGAGTTTTATCCTGGTGATTACAGTGAAGACATCAGGCGCTCAGTTTCAGTTATGAACTTTGAGCCTACAAACACTGATGTAGCCAATGATATTACAGTGAGAGGCACAAAATACAAAAAAACATGTTTGTATTGATCAGGGATTTTGATGATGGGCTTGTTGTTGGAAAAATCAAGCTAATTCTCATTTCACGAGTTCGCCCTCACAGATAAACAGCTCCGTTATAGGGATAGATTGGTAAAGCATGGGTATGCATGTTATGCATGTCGCTGCTGCGATACTGTCTTCATGATGATTGGTGTCTGCTGCTGCAGAACACTTGTTGGAAGCTCGGGCCACTGCGGGGCTGTTGCTGCTATGCTGCAGGCTTCATGTCGTTTGGTGTCTGCTGCTGCAGTGCACTAGCAGAAAGCACGGAGCGCTGCTATACTGGCTCTGTGATGAGTGATGTCTGCCGATTCAGATTACTAGATGGAATTTCTTGCCACTAAGGGGCATTCGCTGCTGCGGTACTGGCTTCATGACGGGTGGAGTCTGTGCTACGGAGCACTAGCTGGAATCTCGAGCCCCTTCGGGGGCAGTCGCTGCTGCGCTACTGACTTCATGGCTAGAGGTGTCTGCAATGCGAAGCATGATTTGGAGCGTGGGGCCCTTTTTCTTCATGACGAGATGTGACTGCGCTGCAGGTCACGAGTTGGAAGCTCGGGCCACTGCGGGGGCGGTCGCTGCTGCGATGCTGGCTTCATTTTGAGAGGTGCCTGCGCTACAGAGCATGATTTGGAAGCGCGGGCCCCTGCGGGGGCGGTCGCTGCTGCGGTACTGGCTTTATGACGAGATGTAATTGCGCTGCAGAACTCGCGTTGGAAGCTCGGGCCCCTGCGGGGCGGTCGCTGCTGCGATACTGGCTTCATGTTGAGAGGTGCCTGCGCTGCAGAGCACGATTTGTAAGCTCGGGCCCCTGCGGGGGCGGTCGCTGCTACGATACTGGCTTCATGATGAGATGTGACTGCGCTGCAGATCACGAGTTGGAAGCTCGGGCCCCTGTGGGGCGGTCGCTGCTGCGATACTGGCTTCATGGTGAGAGGTGCCTGCGCTGCAGAGCACGGGTTGGAAGCTCGGGCCCCTGCGGGGCGGTCGCTGCTGCAATACTGGCTTCATGACGAGATGTGACTGCGCTGCAGATCACGAGTTGGAAGCTTGGGCCCCTGCGGGGGCGGTCGCTGCTGCGATACTGGCTTCATGATGAGATGTGACTGCGCTGCAGATCACGAGTTTGAAGCTCGGGCCCCTGTGGGGGCGGTCGCTGCTGCGATACTGGCTTCATGATGAGATGTGACTGCGCTGCAGATCACGAGTTTGAAGCTCGGGCCCCTGCGGGGGCGGTCGCTGCTGCGATACTGGCTTCATGATGAGATGTGACTGCGCTGCAGATCACGAGTTGGAAGCTCGGGCCCTTGCGGGGCGGTCGCGCTGCGATACTGGCTTCATGACGAGATGTGACTGCGCTGCAGATCACGAGTTGGAAGCTGGGCCCTTGCGGGGCGGTCGCGCTGCGATACTGGCTTCATGACGAGATGCAGATCACGAGTTGGAAGCTCGGGCCTTGCGGGGCGGTCGCGCTGCGATACTGGCTTCATGACGAGATGTGACTGCGCTGCAGATCACGAGTTGGAAGCTCGGGCCCTTGCGGGGCGGTCGCGCTGCGATACTGGCTTCATGACGAGATGTGACTGCGCTGCAGATCACGAGTTGGAAGCTCGGGCCCTTGCGGGGCGGTCGCGCTGCGATACTGGCTTTGACGAGATGTGAGCAGATCACGAGTTGGAAGTCGCAGATCTGCTTCATGACGACAGATCACTGGAAGCTCGGGCCCTTGCGGGGTTATGCGGAAGGAGTGACCGGAAAAGTTTTCTGCTGGGATTCCTGATTGGAGCAGAACGGCTTTGAGGTGCTTCTGAAACCAGAATCGTGAAGCCGGGCGATTATATTCGTCGACAAAGAGGGGATCCGATGAGGCTGCTGTCCGGGGTTGTCTGTAGCGAAGATAGGCTAGGAGGGTTCCATACGGCTGAATAGGTGACTGGAGGTTGAAGACATAGATGAAATGGCCTCTCCTGGTCTGGTCAGTCTTACTTTGCTTAATCGAGTAAGAAATCGTCTCTGAATCCAGCACTTGAAGGTCATACACTGTGGGGTGAACCGCAGGGTCAAATTTGGATGTGGTGGAGAACTGAGCATCGTAGAAAACCGAAGAACGCCAATGTGAACATGGTGTCGAGTGTGCGGGCAACATGCTTGGAGTGGTATCCCTTGCGGAGGGTGGAGATACATTTGGTGAGAATCTCCAGGGTGATGGGTCTCCTAGCATCCTGACGGGCGGGTTGGGATCTTCGAATGCCCTGAATAACCATTGATGTTTGAGAGCTTGCTAAAGCCGGCGACGTAGAGTTGAAAATCAATTTGTGGAAGAACTGGAGTCCGCTTAGGTAACCTCTGATGGAGCTGGCCTGGAGGCTTTTGGCATTGTTGAGAAATGAGATGAAGGAGGTGATGGTGAGGAGAGAAAAATCCGGGAAGGGAATGCTGAAAGCCTTGTGAAATGATTTGAAGCTTCTCCACGCCGTAAGGTATGATTGCAGGGTCCTGGGGGAAACTGCCTGAGTGATGGAATTGAGAGAGGCATCGAAAAGGTTTTGCAGTGGGTGATTCACTGAAAGATCAACTCCGAATAAGGTGGTACAGGAGTAGGCATGGGGTCCGCTTAGGGCGCCAGCAGCTTGAACTTCTGCCAAAATTTTCGCTCTGACTCCGCTGGAGACTTGTGGAGGTTCCAACGCAGGCGCATTTGGAGGCGCGGCCAAAGCCAGGGCCAACGTGCGGAGCGCTAACGTTTTGGGACATGAAATTGATTCCGCCGCTGCAGGCCAGGAGCCTGGGGCGGGAAAGGCGAATCTAACGGCGGCTGCTGGTGCGTCTAGCGGAGACGGGGTCGCACTAGCAGCGGCAGCGGCGCCGAAGAATTGTGGTCCGGAGACCAGTGCTTGTGTCCCTAGCGAAGGCAGCCTTGCGCCAGAGACGTGATGTTGAGCCGGTGCTCCAGAAGGTTTCCAGCCGGCGTTGCCTGGGAGACCAACTGTATTCGATGTGATGTCATGCGCGTCGAGCTGAGATGCCTCGGGCTGCCGGAGGTGCTTAGCCGGGATGTAAGGATCTGGATTAGCCGAATGTCTGCTGCGGCGTCTCGAGTGAGGGAGGCCATGCCGAGCCGCCGAGGTAGATTGCCCCGTGCCTGGAATGGACGGGACCCTGAGCCGAGCCTGACTCATCGTTAGCAGCCTGTCGGGCCGACCTGATCGGGGGTGCGTCGGCCTGGGACGACACGAAGAGGTTGTAGAGCTCTAGTTTTGACATCCGCCTGCTGAATGGGACTTCCGCGTTGGTGAGGGCCCTATGAAGGCTCTGGACTGTCCACTGGCGGAATGCTGGTATCTTGGGTTTTGCAGAGGCATAAGACGACGCCGGTAAATGAGGTGGAGATCGCGCTGGTGGGAGAGATGACGAACCCTTCCGCTTAGATGCACGCCGCTCCGAGCGTGGCTGGCGCCTCCGAGGCGAAGCTTGGGAATCGTCCGTAGGATCTGGAATATCAGATACCCTGTGAACTACTGGAGTCTCAGACATCGTAAAGGAATTTTGACGATGTTTATCTGGCGAGAAGCATCAGGTAAAGACTGCTTGTCTATTTATGGTAGAGCTTGCTTGAGCTGATAGGTTAGGTGCTGTGATTGCTAATGATGTACCAGCCGAGATGGTTGTGTAGATTGCATGCTCGGCTGATAGGTATTTGCTGGTGATGGAACGGCGTGCTGATTGTATGCTTAGGTTCCTCCCGAACTTTGTTAATATAAAACATCATTCATTGCGGTGTCTCTATACACTTTGTAACTCAGGAGCATCAAGCTGTTTCCTTTCCGAACATGGGAGTTTACAGTACTACACCATCAGAGAGAATGTCCTGTGTGGATCTCAGGAATATGTTGGATTACTACCCATTGCCTGAGTACAGTGTGTGTGGCATCCCTGCACTAATTCTTCACCACTCTTTTCTATTTTCTGTAGAGCAATGAATACCTGGCTTGAAGAAGTTAAAGAAATCATTCTTAGAGCATTGCCCACTATGTCATCAGACATTCTGGAACAGATCATTTCCAACCTTCAAAGCTGTGGACTACAATGCAAAGATGATCTCAAATATGTTCAGCAAGAAGACCTTAGCAATATGTTACCTGTAATTCAAGTCAGAAAGCTTCTTCAAATGTTTAAATCAGGTATGAAACATAGACATTTAAATCCTTGTCTTATCCAAATGTACTGTATGTACCTTAGTTATGTAAAACATTGATTCTAACAAAATAAATTCATAATTTTTTGGTCCATAGTTTAAGTTTCTAGTGGTTTAAAGGAATTTGTTTCCTTTATGTGTGCTTTTTTGTAATACTGTCAGAATATTTTTATGATCTGTAATAGGGTAAATGGGAAATATATAAGATCTTAATTCTTTTGAACTCAATTTCAATGTGTGCTTTGATACTTTGTATCATTTCAGAAACGGAGATGTTTATTCTGGATTTAGAAGCGGTGCCTGGTCCATCAGCATGTTCCTCATCGTCTTCTCTTTCAAGTGCAACCTGTGGACTATCTCACCTAACATCCCACTCCGAGACAGCCAGGCCAAACCTGAACTCTACACAAATGCCTGGCATTTCCAAGATGTGGCCTGAAACATTTCAAGTCCCTTGGGACAAGATGCCTTCTGAAATCCGTTCAGCAATCTCTGCAGGAAAAAGGCCTAAACCTGCTGAAAGGCGGCAAATGGTACGAATTCTGGTTGATGAGATGCGCAGGTTCGAACTTTTTCCTACAAGAGCTCAATGTCTTACTGTCTGCCAAAAGATTGTAAGAGAGTATCCCAACAGTTTTGGAGACAAATTTTCAAGTGGCTTGTTAATAGGAGGGGGATATACATCACTCCTCCTACAAGTGAAGGCAAGAGTTGAAAATGTGAACCGTGAGAGCAGCTTTGTATGCCACAGAGCAAAGCCAAACACTGGATGCAAGAGAGGGCCAACTGACATCTATGGCTGTGTAAGATTTGAAACACAGCTTCCATCTGAAGAGACAGCGGACACAATAGAGACTAAACGTCAGCGACTAGTGGACATTTATAGCCGTGAGGGGAATGCTGGTGTAGAGAAAGAAGAAGTAAGAAAACTAATGGAGACTTCAATCTGTCTTTTGCGTCAGCAAATAAATTCCACACCAGCACCTTCAGTTGAAGAGATAAGTAGTCTGTGGCCTTACCTCTTCCACCAGATGTCTATCTGTGCCCACTTTCAGCTGCTCACTGACATTGATGCTGTGAATGCATTCGAAATGTCCATTAAAGAATGTGGAAAGGCCATCATCGAGTATTTTAGGAATGGATCAAAGAATGAAAAGATGAAGACTGTTCTTTCCCAGGCTGATAACACGGAGATGGCCCACCTGCTTATCAATCTTCTGCTGTCCTATTTTCAGGAACATGAAGATGGACTTGTGTTGCATGCAGACGTGAGTGTTACATTTTCTTTCCACTGCAAGTTGATGTATTGAGGTAATTTTTTATGTTTTTCCATGTATTGTGTTTTCTCTACAGGTTGCTGCATCTTCATCTGATGTTGAGAAGACACTTAATCTACCTGGGAGTCCTCGTCTGATTTTGCTCGGTTAGTGTCTCATTAGGATTTGGCAAAGTAGAAACAACAAATTGTTGAGATGCAAAAACTCTAGAAGCATATCTTTGATAACCAATTGTTAAAATTGAGCAATCTTAAAGGCAGTTCTTTGAAATTATAATATATAAAAAATGTTAATTTTCTTTATTTTCATTTTAGACATTGGAGGGCAGGCAAATGCTGTACGATGGATGATAAGTCTAGAGGGGCGTATTATTTGTGAGTGTGTGCAGTCAAACTTTTTGACTGCAGTTGCAACTACGTTTGCTGTGTACTACATCTTCAATCTGCAGTATCAGGAGGAGGCTTGTTGCACATTAGAATTTCTTCAAAGGTATAACCTTTAAGAGTTTTCCATCCTTTTACTTTTTAGTAAACTTTACTTTTTTTTCTAAATTCTTCAATCAATATGATTAAAAAATGATTATTGTGTTCTGTGGAAATTTATTGTACATCCTTAGACGCTTCATTGGAATTAATCCAGAACGAGGCTCCAAGACCTGCAGAGGAAAGGTAGTCTCCAAGAAGGCCGGCAAGGTGGTGAATAAAAAATACTCAACAGTTAATCCTAAAGTTGCCTCTCTACTGAAGAATCTCATGGATTTCGAGTGGGATTTCATTTAGGTAAGTAAACTTGCGCGCACACACACACACACATACACGCGCACATTTCTATACCTGTTTTTAGTTGAAAAAGTATTCAGTCCCTGCAGGAATTCTGCGATTGCCGAGTTATAAACGCAAAATCAAAAAGTCAGCAAAATTTGTGCCAACTTGCAAAAAGTATATTCTGCATAATTTCCCAGAAGATGTGCCATGTGACGTCATCTCATTGCGCATTCTTTTAAAAAGGGCTTGCGGTGCGTTCCAAGTGGGATATATCGCCTTCCAAAGGGCACCTCCAGAAGGGACACCATACAAAACCTCGCTCCAGATAAAGATAAAAAAAAAGACATCGCTTTTATTCGTCCTTTCGCTAATTGTATAGAACCAAAGCTTTTGCCGAGTTGCTTTCACCCCAAAATGGCTGTTGCATAGGGCTGCTGCTAGGCGCTGGTGTTGCAATGGAATAGGGATGCAACTTTTATAGATTTTGTTGGTACAATTATAGTCTGAGGAATAATCACGGTTGCACGATTATGACGATGATAATGGATTCATTCATTTCTAAATTTTTACTTGTCCGCCACAAAAAGAAAATAATTAATAAATAATAATGGAGAATTATTAGTTTGTTTTTGACCAATGCAATCTCAATAAATAAGCAGATTAAATGAATCAATAAGTACTGGTGCCACCAAGTTTAAGGGTGAGGCAAGGAAAAATAAACACTAAAACTACATCCAAACGTGTTAAAAAAAAAAAAAAAGTTTATTATACATAAACCCCCTTTTGAAACTTTAAATTTAAAGTACACCATAAACACTATGCCTTTAATATCAGTGAGTGTTTTTGGACAAGACAGTAGCTTTCCCTGGTTTAGACACTCTACTTAGTTTTTTTTCTATGTTTATCTTTCAGACTACCAGACCTGCATGTGGAGTTGGTCACAGATGGCGGAATGTTCTTTGCCTGTTCAAGCTTTATTAAAACAATGAATTTCAAGTTTTTTTCTAAAGTTTTTTACTGTTCAAGCTTTATTAAAACAATGAATTACATTTTTTTTAAGTTTTTAGATATGTCTATGCACGATATCTGTGTTTGGAGAAATAATAATAAATTTTAAACTGTTTAAATATGTCTATAGACTTGGTCCTTTTTGCACAATATCTGTTTGGTAATTTTATGGTTCCTCTTCTCATCTTTGCCAGTCTGTTGTTTAATTTAGTTAAATTAAAAGCATTCATTCAGAAACCCTGCTGCCAGTATTTTACCGTTAATTTACTGAAAATGTGTAATTTATTAAAACTGTAAAATTACGGTACGCAGCTGGAAACCCTTCTGCCAGTACTTTACCGTTCATTTACAGAAAGCCGTAAATCAGTGCAACCCTAAAATAACGGTACGCAGCTGGCAACCCTGCTGCCAGTGTTTTTACCGTAAAATTACGGCGGAATTTTTTACAGTGTAAATGAATAAAAATGACTGTAACAAAATGACAGGTTTTTGTCTTTTGTAATTATTCTAAAGTAAAACCTGTGCTTGGATCTAATCAACATGTAGTTTTTCGATCAATATGAATAAAAAGCAAAGGTCTGAACTAAATTAGAGTAGTAAGTTTGCCCAAATATTTATATCTATCACATCAATCAGGATGTTTGAACAAAAGCAGTAAATCAGCAGCGTAGCAACTAACGTATTCTTACGTCAACGGCAGTTGGTCTGTTTTTGTTTAATCATCGTAACGTTCATTTGTTGAGGAGTTGTTATGTTTAGTGCTGCTGCTGCTTAATATGGCGGGTCACAAGATGAGACAACGGCATAGAAGAGGCAACTACCGCCGGGAAATTGGATACCAGCATTCCAGACGAGAGAGGAACATGGTGAGCAGTAGACACGTTGTTCGGTTATTAAATGTATTTTGACCGAGTCTATTTGAATGACTGAGTTTAGAGTTGTTGTGCAGATGCAGAAAGTCAAAGTTTGTATCAAATGCAGCCAAGTGCCACTGCATTTCTTTTTTTTTGCTTTAACACTAATCTTAGCATTTTTTCCAGTGATAATAATTTATTGATGCCTTAAAGACCTGATTCACATTTTGCGTCTTTTCCGAGTGCAAATTCGTTATTTTAAATGTAGACGCACAGCATCGTGCGTAGGGCTGCAACGATTAGTCGACATTATTTGACAACGTCGACAATAAAAAATTGTCGACAAATAATTGTGTTGTCGAGTAGTCGTTTGATTTCACATGATTTGATTTGAGGTCCCGCAGTTACGTGGTTTGACCTGTGGGGCGCTGTAGCGCGACTACCCTTCAAGAGGCAACGCATTTACGCAATAGAAGAATATGCCGCTTGCCAATGCTAGCTGACCTAGCAGAGCGCTCTGTTACGATTGCCATCGAGAGATTTTTGCATTTACGTCTATTTCACCTAGCATATAAACACATTAACCCACCATCCGTCGGTTTATTGAAACGCAAGTGTGTAATGTGACAGGGGTGCATCCTTACTGTGAATTTAAAATGCATCCAGAGTCACAGAGCTAACGTTTTGCAGTGAGGGAGGAGGAAATATACCGCGAACACTTTCTTGACCCCCCAAAAACATGTTCTATTTAAATGTTCTATTTATTCATTTAAAATGCTCCATGTGTAGGCCTACCTGCATAAACGTCCCGGCTGAATAAACAATAAAACCCTGTCCAAAATTACCATAGAAAATGTTGTGGATTATGGTAAATGAATTGGTTTTAATGGAAACTATAATGGTCTAATGTCTAATGGTACGTGATGAATTCTAATAGTGGGAGTAAGGCCCAAAAACACTACAAAAAATGAGTTTTGTTACGGTTTTAATGATTCAAGTTTATGGTTTGTAAATTATAATATTTCAATGGAAACCATTAGAATTTCTTTTCATGGGTTCTATTGGGTTTCTATAGTTTATTCCAGCTGGGGTATAAAAGCCTATATTTATCTTAAAATTACGTAAAATTACGTAAATTATGTAATTGATCAGTCTTTAGAATAATTAGTTATTATTAAATATGATTATTTTTAAAATCTGTAGTAAATACTGTTGTATTGGCTATAAATAATTTGTATAATTTTAACGTTTAATGGTATGTTGATGTACTGACTTGGTTCCCTGTATATGTTTTTACATCATTAGTTGAGATTTTCCTTAATAATTTTTTTTAGCAGACACTTCTGTCAAAAGCGACTTACAGTGCATTCAAGCTATACATTTTTAATCAGTATGTACTCCAAGAACCTACTTTATATATTCAAATAAATTGATATTGAATCAAACAGAATTTAGGAAAAAAAATTAAAGTTTAGAAATCAAACAGCTGAAATAATGTCTTTGTTTTATTTATTAGTTAAAATAGGTCAAACTCAACATTTTAATGAATTGCAAAAACTGAATAATCGACCAAAACATCCCGATTAATCTGAGAAAATAATCAATGATTAGTCAAATAATCGTTCTAATAATCGTTAGATTAGTCGATTATCAAAATAATCGTTTGTTGCAGCCCTAATCGTGCGGAGATTTAGGGGGTGACGCGCATCGAGATGAAATAATCTCATCTGCCTCAAACGCACCGCAGGTCATGTGACAAGAACCAAACAAGGTTATTGCGAGGTTTTTTTCAGTGCATATAATCCATATATCGTTAGTTTACACCTCCTCGTTTAAAAAAAACGAACAAAAATATACAATGATGTTGAGTTTTGTTACACTGTTGTTGCAGTTAGCGTTGGGTTCGGGGAAAATAAAACGAGAGAAAATAAAACGGATCTTTAGCCGCTCTTGGCATATTTATTTTTCGTTGCTGACACATCAGTCTCACGGTCAGACAGCCATCAGTAAGAGTACGTAAAACAACTGGAACAAACATAACAACTCAAATGCTTCTTCTGTGGCTTAAACTTTAGTGCCCCCTTGTGGCATACACATATACAAAAATACAGACCAGTACAGCATTACATAAATATACAACTGAGGACATAATGAACATATTTTAACACCCCCACTTGTACTCAGGTTGCTACCAAAAAAAAAATATATCTATATCTATATATATATATAAAGTATAATGGATGTGGACCATACACAATCAATCCCCAAAGAGAGCACCTGCAAACCTATCCAGTTTCATCTTATTTACAGGTTTGGTCATTACATCAGCAATCATGTTATCAGTAGGACAATACATCAAGGTCATTCTTCCATCATTCACAATAGACCTGATAAAGTGATACCTTATGTCTATGTGTTTGCATCTCCGTCTGTTTATAGGGTTTTAGGCGAGAGCAATTGTTCCCTGATTGTCCTCATGTACTACAGTTTGCATGTACTTGTAGTTATCTTTACCTCCCAGTAACTGTTCTAGGTATAAACACTCTTGTATGGTTGAAGCAAGTGCCATATATTCTGCTTCGCATGTGGATAGCGCCACAGTTGGCTGTTTTCTAGTCTTCCACGAGACTAGAGAGCTGTTTTGGCTTAGTCTCACACAGTACCCCGTAGTACTGCGTCTGTCGCTGGTATCAGCTGCCCAGTCAGCATCACTGTAGGCTTGTATACCTAGTTTCTCACAGTCGTTTCTCCTAAAACTTAACCCTTTCCCTGCCGTACCTTTCAGATACCTAAGTACGTGCTTCACAGTGACCCACTGTTCCTCTGTAGGTTCAGCAAAATACTGTGATAACCTGCTCACTACGAAACTCAAATCGGGTCTGGTGCAATACCTATATAAGACTTCCCACAGCTTCTCTGTACATTTTGACATCTTTCATCTTTACTGCATCTTCAGTATACACAAACTTTTGCTCGCATGGTGTCTCTCTGATCCTACAGTTTTGCATATCAAAACGCTGTAGTATCTTGTTAGTGTACTTTTCTTGTGTCATTTTGACACACCCATCAGACTGATTGAAATCGATACCCAGAAAATGTTTGAGTTGGCCCAGATCTTTCATTTTAAACCTTTCTGAAAGTATCTCTTTCACTTCTTTCAGTTTCTCTTGATTGTTCGCTGCAATAATTAAATCATCGACCCATGTAATTATGAACACTTTCTCTTCTTTTGACTCTTTAGCATAAACACAGTGGTCGGCCCGGTTTTGTGTGAATCCATTCTCAATTAAACAATCACTCAAAACCTTATTCCAATTTCGCCCAGATTGTTTTAATCCGTAAAGTGCTTTCTCTAGCTTGTAAACTATACCCACTTTCTCTTGGTAACCCTCTGGTGGATTGATGTAGATCTCATAGTCTATAGGGGCGTGCAGGTACGCAGTTTTCACGTCCATTTGAGGCAGGAGTAAATTTTCCTGTGCTGCTTTCTGTAGCACCACCCTTACACTTGTCAAGTCTGCCGTGGGTGAAAATGTCTCCCCATAGTCTATTCCCATTCTCTGGTTGTACCCCTTGGCCACAAACCTCGCTTTGTATTTGTCTCTTCCATCTACATCAGTCTTGATAGAGTAAACCCATCTACCCCCCACTGTTTTCTTACCTATTGGCAGTGTTGTCAGAGTAAACGTTTTGTTTTCATTTAGAGATTGGATTTCCTCATCCATGGCTTTTAGCCACTCTTTTGAGTTAGTTGACCTCATTGCTCCTTCAAAATTCTGTGGAATGCCACACACCGCTCTGCAGCAATAGTCTACCATGATATTAACACCATCACTTTCACCGTCTTCGGTTACAAAATCATCTAAGTAACTCGGTGTTCTTCTTTCTCTAGTCGGATACCTCATACTCTCGGGTTTACCACTTGTCACATTCTGTTGTGTCTGATTTTGGTCGCTAGACCTCGTTTCTTCACCTACACTATCACTATGTGTACTTCTACTCTGTACACTTGGCTCTGGAGCATTTTCTGTACTCCTACTCTGTGTGGTCTCACCAGTTTTGGGTTTCACAGTACCATAGCCATCGCTTAGATCTGGCTCACCAGTCTGTGTCTGTTTTTCCACAGCTGCCTTGCTCACAAACTTCACTAGCATGTGTTTTTGCACTTTGTTTGTATCTGGATGATACACCAAATACGCCGGGCTGTTCTTATCTCAGCCTACAAAACGACCCTGGTCGCACCTGGAATCAAATTTTCCCTTATCATGTTTGTACGTGTAGCATACAGATCCAAACCTTTGCATTTTTGACACATTAGGCTTCTTGTCTGTCAGCGACTCATAAGGAGTCTGCCCTGTACGTTGGTTAAAACACCTGTTACGTATAATTGCTGCTGTTTGTACTGCATAGTGCCATAGCTGCTTTGGTAGTGAACTTTCAACTATCATACACCTACCCATCTCAAAAAGAGTACGCCAACCCCTCTCTGCAGTTCCGTTCTGGTGTGTGGGGAATACGGAGCTGACGTTTCATGTCTAATTTTGTTTATATCCTCAACAGTGCTTGAAAATCACTGCACGTAAACTCTGTTCCGTTGTCGGATCTGATACACCTTACTTTCCCGTAAGGGGATACATCTGCTAGGAACTTTTCAGTAGCCTGTACGGTGTCACTTTTCCTCTTTAGGAAATATACGAACACTGCGCTCGAGTAATCGTCAGTGAATGATTGCACTTATTTGTAACCGTCTATCGACTCTGTTGCTACTGGACCTGCAAGGTCTGTGTGTACCATCTGTAAAGGAGCGTTTGCTCTGGTATCAGGGTCCCTATTTCTGGTTTGGGCAAACTTTCCCTGAATACACACCTCACACTCTTGTTCGGGTCTGCCTGTTTTACCCTTGATCTGCATACCTTCAAAACATCGTTATAGTTACAGTGGCCTAAAATCTCGTGCCATGTTTGTATGTCGTGACATGCATTACACTTATCATTGGATTCGGTTCCAGTATGCAAAAAATATAACTTACTTGCATGTTAAATCTGTTACCGTCTCTGGTTATCAGGGTGTCTTTATCTTCTTTAAAGACAACCGTAGCCCCAACTTGTGGTCGCTGCCTTCACTGAAAATATATTTTGGGGGTACGACGGTACAAACAGAGCGTCTTTCAGCACCGCCTTGCGTTGCTGTCCTTTGCTGTCGATGAGGGAAACCTCAGCATTTCCCCCTCCGCTGAGCGACCCCGTTGCACCGAGTGCCATCTGCCAGCTCAACACTGTGCGTTTCTGGTCTGAACGCGCTGTCAAAACTCTTGAACATGGTTATGTCCGTTATGATATGAGAAGTAGCCCCTGTGTCCACCATTAGACCCTTCTCCTGGACGCTGAATGTCGGCTGCTGCTGAACACCGGTCCCTCCGTCTCTCATCTTGAACACATAGTCCTCGACATCTTCTGATGTTTTACTCGCACCATCCTTTTTGTCTTTAATGTGGTTGTCTCTACGCCTGCAAGTTGCGTCTTTGTGTGTGTCACTTCTGCAGATACTACACCACACTTTCTGTCGACATCCTCTAGCTCGATGGCCTTTAGTACCACACTTGAAGCACACTAGCTCTGCGTCGTCCTTGATCCAGCCACGTGCGCTTGTTGTCTTTGCAGACCGCCGTCCGGCTTTCCCTTGAGTCTTCATCACACTGTCACTCGACTCAGCTGCTTTTATCTTTTCTGTTTCTTCAAAACTACGTAGTTTAGTCTTGAACTCAGCAAACGTGATTTTATCATCTGTATGCGCCACATGTATTGCGAATGGCTTAAAACTCTCAGGCAGTCCCTTTAAGACCATAGCCACTAGCAGCCCGTCTCCTAACGTGTCACCTGCGTTTCGCAGTGCTGTGATGGCAGTCTCTGCTCTGATGATATAGTCCATTACACTTTCATCATTTGACTTTTGAAGCGATGTCAACATGGTGTATAAGCTGATTATGTGGGGCTTTCCCCTCCCTGCATAATATTCTCTCAATATTTCCAGAGCTTTTCTTCCGTTATTGGGCGCATCCCTCATAATTAACGAGAGTCTTTTATCATCTAACAGTAAAATCAATTCGGCATATGCGTCAGCATTTTTCTTTGCATCCGCTGCTATCTCAGCTTCCGACTGCGGTTCTTTTAGCACCGTGTCCTTTAGCCCTGATAAATGAAAATGTCCCAACATTTTGGTCTCCCAAATCTCATACTTAGTCTCATCTCCGTCGAATGTCAGTCGAGGCAAACTGTATCCTCCGTTGTTCCGCCATGTTAGCACACGGTTCGTCGCAACTTTCTAAGCGGTGGAAAACAACAAACTTATCCTCCGAACAACTTCTGGGCCCATAACCTGTTGAGTTCTGTTACACTGTTGTTGCAGTTAGCGTTGGGTTCGGGGAAAATAAAACAAGAGATGGATCATCTTTAGCCGCTCTTGGCATATTTATTTTTCGTTGCTGACACATCAGTCTCACGGTCAGACAGCCATCAGTAAGAGTACACATAACAACTCAATAACAACTCAAATGCTTCTTCTGTGGCTTAAACTTTAGTGCCCCCTTGTGGCATACACATATACAAAAATACAGACCAGTACAGCATTACATAAATATACAACTGAGGACATAATGAACATATTTTAACAAATGAGAAAGAAAAAAACACTGAGTTTATTGTTTTCAGAATCAAAATTGCAAAAATTTTGTCAATATTTTCGAAAAAACTATAATTTTTCTTATGAATTTTGTAAGTTTCGTTTTTACAAATAATAGTTTTGAATTCACTGCTAGATACTTTTCATTTGTGCTTTCCGGTGTTAGTGATGTTTGGATTGACAGCTCCCTGACCAGGAAGTTGATACTGAAGATTAGAGAGCAATCTGCTTGCGGTTTTCTGTATTGTATTGTTTTAAACTTTTTACCTTAAATTACTTTCTTATTTTATTAGTATATTAGCAGGGTTGCCAACGTTCACGCACTTAAAGTGGGACATGTTTCCAGGCTCTGTCACGCCGTGACAACAAGCCAACATCGAGTGAATACAGCTAGCTATTCACATGCAACTGTACATGGGTTTAGAGGCCGTCAGACAGCAGTCTATAGTTTATAATTACAATGATATCAGGAAAACGAGATGCCCAGTGAGTAGGAGATATACAATAAAGTGTTATGCTTCCAGTTCATATTTATAATCGTGGTGGCAATTTATGTATTGTTTCTATCTTTAAATGTTTCTTTATATTTTAAGAAGTCTCTATTCTGCTTTTCTTTAACCTGTTTTATGTAGATGTGTGAATACATAATGAAATAGTTGTTTGCAAGTGGCAGACTAAATTAATAACACATTCTAAAGGCCTCTAATTGTGTCACCTTATGAAATTGTTTTGTAGTGTTTTAAAAACATAAATGCCATTTCAATGTATTGGCACTGTTTTATGAGTTGTACTTTCAGTGAAAGTAAAGAAAGGGGTATAATACTGTACATTCACCATGAGTTTAAAAAGAAAGATACAGTCATTGATTTATAAGTGGACTTAGTTATTTAAAAGGAGACTGTATGCCAGAGCGAGCTGGACACAAGGAATAATCGCTAAAGTTTTAATAAAGTAAAGGCCCATGTGCACAAATTTCCACCTACTGTGAGTTTTGTCAGACTGTATTGTGCAGAAATCGCCTCCCAGAAATGTTTTCATTTAGAATAATCTGTAATCTTTATTGGATGTTGTATAATGCAAGTTGTTCCATCTTAATTGTCCATAAAATAATACCTGACAAAAAATATAAAGCACACAATGAACGAGCTAAGTAAAGACAGAATTGCTACTGTACAGGAATACAACTTTTAGTGATTTTCTTTATTATCTGAATTACATTCATTTACTTGAGGGTGAGGAGGACGATGATGAGAAAGAAGCTTGAATCCACACCGCGCATGACTTACCAACTTCAAATACCAATTACTAATATACTTACTAAATAAGAAACTAGTTTTAAGTACAAACAATAATGATAACAGCATGCAGATCGTTCTCTTAAAGTCTTCAGTATCAACTTCCTTGTAAGGGAGCTGTCAATCGAAATCTCACTAACCAATGAGAGTAAAGTGGCCGTAAATCCCCTCCACATGTGAGATTTGTGCCAGAAAGGCGAACGAAAACTTGAGAAGCGTAAACGAAAAATCTAGCAGCGAATTCAAAACGATTATTTGCAAAAACGAAACTTAGAAAATTGTTAAGAAAACTGCAGTTTATTTGAAAATATTGTCACATTTTTGCAATTGAGTATCAACGTTTTTTTTTTTATATATTTTTTTTTTTTTTAAGTTTGCGTTCATTTTTATTGGCGGTGCCAACTCAATGAGGTGCCAATGTACACTAGGAGCGTCTCAAACGCGGAGCGGCTGATTTCGCGAGACCACGTGATTTGTCTGTCCAACGTTGTTTTCATGATTTTTGGGGTTATGCCATAAGAAAGTTAGCTGAATCGTTAATGTTTGTCTGGTATTTTGTTGTGTTCATTGCTATGAGTCATGCTTTGTTCCCTCGCGAAAATTAACCATGGTTTTACTACACTTAAAACATTTTTTTTATTACAGTTAAAGAATATTTTACCACAAAATAACCATGGTTTTGATCGAGGAGGACCCTCTCGTCATTCATTTATGGTCTTATGTCAGGGATATGTGACCGTGAAATACAATCGGAAGTCTGCACAGGTTTTTTTTTTTTAATTGACATGATTTTTTTAACTTTTGTATTTGCTGTGCGGTTTGGACGCGGCGTCCGTCAAAAATAGACTAGGTGCCTATTTATAGTGAAGCGGTGCAGAAAGCCGCTTCTGGGACGCCTTTGAAACGTGCCGCGGCCCGTCTGGTGTAAACACAAGCATTGACTAGAATGACCGCGATCAGCTCCGGTAGCCGCGTCAGAGCCGTAACGTGCCGCACACGCGTGCAGTGTAAATCAGGGGTCAAGCATTTAACGACTTGATTGAACCCACTGACCTGCAGTGTAGGAAAGTAGGAGAAATTACTTCTATTGAAATTCTATTGAACGTAAAAGAAGACATTTTGAAGAATGTGAGACAGCAAACAGTTCTTGGGCACCTTTGACAAAAGTTTTTGAGAGCTGTGGATGCTATGAACACTGCAATACAGCTGCAGATTATTATAGGAATATTCTCCTTTTGTATTACAGATTATACATTGTTTTTATGAATAATACTACCACTGTTAACATCTGAGCAGGTGAGATCAAAAATGGTTGTTCCAGAGACGACAAAATCATTCTGGCAGTCGGGGAGGAAGAGGCAGTCGGAGAGGGAGAGGCACTCGGGGAGGGAGAGGCATTCGGAGAGAGAGAGGCACTAGGACAGAGAGAGGCACTCGGGGAGGGAGAGGCACTCGGGGAGGGAGAGGCACTCGGGGAGAGAGAGGCAGTCGGAGAGAGGAAGAGGCACTCGGAGAGAGAGAGGCACTGGCACTCGGGGAGAGAGAGGCAGTCGGGGAGAGAGAGGCAGTCGGGGAGAGAGAGGCACTCGGAGAGGAAGAGGCACTCGGAGAGAGAGAGGGAGTCGGAGAGAGAGAGGCAGTCGGAGAGGAAGAGGCACTCGGAGAGAGAGAGGCAGTCGGAGAGAGAGAGGCAGTCGGAGAGGAAGAGGCACTCGGAGAGGAAGAGGCACTCGGAGAGGAAGAGGCACTCGGAGAGGAAGAGGCAGTCGGAGAGAGAGAGGCACTCGGAGAGGAAGAGGGAGTCGGAGAGAGAGAGGGAGTTGGAGAGAGAGAAGCAGTCGGAGAGGAAGAGGCAATCGGAGAGAGAGAGGCAGTCGGAGAGGGAGAGGCAGTCGGAGAGAGAGAGGCAGTCGGAGAGAGAGAGGCAGTCGGAGAGAGAGAGGCAGTCGGAGAGAGAGAGGCACTCGGAGAGAGAGAGGCAGTCGGAGAGAGAGAGGCAGTCGGAGAGGAAACCAGAGTCTGACACATACATAAGACCCCGCTACCCTGTACAGAGGTAAACATCTGTCCATGGATCCAAACAAAAAGAATGTAAGATCTAATTATACATTTTTAATAGAAATCTGAAATAAGAAGAAGCAGTTGCTTTATACATCCATCTCACAAAACGATACAAAACACAATACTGAGTTTTTGATATTATCTAAAACAAACAACTTTTTAAATGTTTGTTCATGGTGTGATAGTGACACAAAAATGACAATTCTGAGTGGAAATTTACTCACCTTCTTGACATTAAAAAACGTGACTTGAAGATATTTTGAGCAATGTTTGTAACTGGTCTCCATTCAATTTGGTTTTGTGTCCATACAATAGAAGGGAATGGGTGCCACTGCAACATTCTTCAAAATATCTTCTTTTGTGTCGAGAAACATGTGGAGAGAACCCAATTGCAGGCAGCGTTGCGAACACAAAGACTATTATTAAGACAGTAACAGAAACACCCACAATGGGGAAAACGAACTAAGTCAGTATAAACTCAAAACAAAGACTTCCCACAAGGGGGCAAAAAACAAAGGAGACAGGATAACTAAAACTAAAAAGACACGACGTGAATAAACAATATGCTATAATTATAACCCAGCAACAAGAACTTAAAGGGCCGCTATCCCAGAAAATGCACTTTTAAATGTTTATCTACTAGAAATTGTGTTGCCAGCATGTGTGCAGAAACATCCTGTAATTATACAAATCCATCTATTGTTCTTTTTGTAATCTCCTTTAAACCACAACAGTGACACAAAACAGGCTGTTGGAGATCCCCTAACAATCTGATGTCACGTTGTTTCCTGAGATAATCCTGAGACTTTACATTTGTCCAAAGACAGGAGTTGTGTTGTAACGTTAGTGGTAAAACACATCACGCCCATCGGTTCAGAAGACTTGGGATCGACATAATTTCTGTAAGGCTTATTCATTACAACGAAAGAAAGTTATAGCAGTGTCTCTCTCGGTGAGTTCAGTGTTTTCTTGTATGTCCTAAGTGCGACAAAACAGAGTGCGCATTTGTAAGACAACCTGGTTGCTGATCTTTACACACCTGTGTGTCATGTACAAGTTCTCTGTATGCATGTTTTTGGCCATATCCTTGTTTATGTCTGTTAGTAATATGCATGCACATGATTAATCATCAATGGCCAACATTTCATACAGCAAATGTTGTTCTATCTATGTGTTTCTCTTCTCCATTTAATTCTTATTCATAAACAAGGCATTAAGTTGATTTTTATTGCAGTACGTGTATGGTTTTGGTTGGATAGGAAATTACAGACGTAATTGCGCTTTCCGCCATATTTTTTTTTTTGTGACATCCATAGCACATGTGTAAGTGCTCTACGTCATATCTTGTATACGGGGAGGGAAGCAGAAGCTCATTTGCATTTAAAGAGACGCAAAACAGCACGTTTTCCATTGCAGCCACAAATGGTCATGTTCAACATCTTGTGATGAAAGATATGGGGTGTATTTTGAGCTGAAACTTTGAACCACTGAATATTTTTACAAATAGAAAACACCTGGATTTGAGGCCCTTTAACCAGTGGAAAGTAAGGTATCAGCTGTTTACATGCCATTCTCCTGCTGTGTCTGCACAGCATGCGACCGCACTGATGACGTATGGTGTCTGTGTGAACATGGTGCGCAGTAGGATGCAAAATACATTGACTGAAAATGTGTAAATGTTCCGACTGAACACAATGATTGGGCAAACCTTATTTTGGTCGTAAAACTTTCATAGAAGATATATAATTATAAAAATATCATTGGACCACTTTACTTATTGATTGCTATCAGGATGTGTCGTGGCAGAATCGATCATCCAATGTTGGAAGAAATCACGAAGACCAAGAATCCAGGTTTCAAGGGTTTCATCTTTATTTGCTCAAACAAGCAAAGTGAGACACTCAAGAGTTCATCAGAAGATGCCCAACGAATACACATCTGACTCCATCTTTTATACATTGTTCTCAAGTTGTTATCACAGTTTGAACCAATCAGGTTTTGCCTGACATCACCTTCTACAAATCAGGTTTTACATGACATCACCTTTTTTTGTTAGTCCATCCTCTTTTGACCTGCCACAGTTATATGTTCAGCTATATCAGAATTAAACTGTGGCGAAACCCTTCTGAAGTTCTTTAAATAAGCAAATACATCCATCTTTAGAATGCAGATGTATGTCATGTTGTCTATTATTATAATTAGCTAACTGTACTTCAAAGGGTAAACATGTACTTCAAACAAGATAATATTGAACACAACCAGTGTTCATGTTTTCATTTGTAACTTGAACCAACTAATGTTTACAAATGTGTGAACTGTGTGATATTAGGCAGATGCCTGAAACAGCTGCTTGGTGCTCATCCTATGAAGCCCAAAGCCTTTGTTAATATCGGAGAAGTACATGAATTCCATAACTCCCTAAATGTATTATTTTATAAAAGAAAACTCAGTAATATATTTAGAAAAACCTCATAGATGTAAAGAGATTTCCAACTAGTGTGAAAAATAAAAATGTTCTGGACAGGATCACCTCTTCTGCTTTAAATGACTTTAAATGAGTTTACCCCTCAAGGTTACGGTTATAAACATGATGAGCCTCGTCTAAAGGCCAAAGGGGGAGGATCCTGGAAAAATGTTGGTGCATATGCTGCTCTGTAGATCAAACCATTTGTGGTGAATTCAAGGGGATTATTTTAGACCACTGATGTGGTCAACGGCATTCCTGCTTTTTATTTCATTTTGAACGAATCTTTAATGTAACTCCGCAAGAACGAGTCGTCTTGGGAGTGATTCATTCATGCATTGCGCAACATTCAATGATTAGTTCACCTGTTTCGAGTCTTCGGGATTGAGTCGTTCGTTCATCACGTGACAGCCCGTATGCTTGACCAATGCAGTCAAAGCCAGAAAGAGAATTGATTAGTTCAGGTCCCGAGTCTTCGGGTTTGAGTCGTTCAGCTTTGGACAGAGAAATTAGTTAATTTACAACTCTCCTTAGAAACGGGTGCATATGCATATGACATAATGCATAGTCAGTTCTGGTCTCAAATGATTGCTCATAAATTCTGTCACGATGGTTCCTTTCCATAACATTGAATGTGGAAATAAAGATCATAAAGAGTTGGTTATGCTTTAAAAAAATTAAGTCTAATCTTCATAAAATACAATGCGTTGTTGTATTAATGTACTTTAGAATAGACTATAGTGTTACTTACTATACTTTTGTAACATATGAAACTTTAGAACAGGGTTCTCAAACTCAGTTCCTGGAGGGCCGCAGCTCTGCACAGTTGAGCTCCAACCCTAATCCAACACACCTGATTCAGCTAATCAACATCTTCAGGCTCACTGGAAACTTCCAAGCAGGTGTGGTTAAGAGCTGGCTGGAGCTAAACTGTGCAGAGCTGCAGCCCTCCAGGAGCTGAGTTTGAGATGCCTGCTTTAGACATTAACACTGTCTACACACTCTTGAATTGTTTTTATTGTTTATTTTTGTGGCAGATAACTATTCCAAAATAAATTAAAACCAATTTAAATAAAATAACATTTTAATATACTAAACCCAGAGCCTTAAAAAACCTAAAACAAAAGTAAGCTAGGCTTTTTTAAAATAAATAAGCTTTAAAATAAATAAAGCATGTTCTAAAATATAGCCACAGTGTGTTAAGGCATGTTTGCATTAAAAAAAACAAGCTCCCGGACCTTGGATGGGCTGAGTCTGTTTCTGCTTCCAGAGATAATCTGCCCAGTTTTAGAAAAACATTTTCAGATGGAACAGATGTGGTCACAATGCAAAGTCATGCCTTCATGACGTCAGAAAGGGTTTGTATACTGGTGAACAGCTCCTCCACCAGGCCAGAGGGTCTGATGTGCGGGATGAGAGATGCTCTGCAAGGTAGGCCTGCATCTCCATCATAGGCCCAGATCTGACTCCTCTAATAACCCTGCCAATAAATACAGAATCGCTCGATGACATGATCAGCAACATGGGCACCAGTGGCGGCTGCTGATCTTTTAAAGAGGGGAAGCTCATTTTCGGCCTAAATCATAAAAATTGTCCATTTATTTATATGTAAATTCTGCCCTACGTTCCTTTTCAAGAAAATGCTCTGTAACCCTGTCGTACCAACTAGGCGTCTTTTCCAGTGACTTGACCAGTGTCCTCTCAATGGCCAGCAGAGCTAGGCTGCTTAAATGGCCTTGGCCCATTGTGTTACGGGTGTAGGACTTGAGCCGCTTTAAACAGGAGAAGCTCCTTTCTACACCTGCAGATGTAGCTCCAATTGTTGCCACTAATGAGAACATGTTCATTGCTATTTTCACGCCTTTTATATGCCCTGTCAAAGTTTGACAGATCTCCAAACCCCAATTTTGACCAAACAACACATCCATGAGATGGTTTCATCAAGAGACATGGCCAGCAGTACATTTTCTTTTTCACAGCACTTCCAGTCAGCCAGCTAACTTTGTCATACCAGGAGAGCTGAAAAGACCTGTTACTTTTCCCTATCTTTTGCACTAAATCCATCTTAGGTGTTGATCTGCCCTGCTGTTTAATTCTAAGTTTCTCCTCGTAAGGAAGACTTTCTAATGGCTTTGCCAAAATCAGGTCGACAATATTAGCACTGTCTGCCATCGTGTGCAGTTTGCTAGCTGGCTAGTTCAGACTATATGAATTAATGAACAAACGATCTAATATATATATATATATTTAACTCAACGGGAGGAAATGTGGGAATTATGTTAAACTGAAACAATGAATGTGGTGTGAAATTGTGTGAAATATACGATGAAGGTTGCAGCAGTTTGTCTTTCGACTACACAAAATCCGCGATGGGAGAAATGGAGACACAGAGTGATACGCGTCATAATCTACCGTCTCTTTGCATTGCGAGAAGCTTTGTCATTTATGATTTATAACAAAAAAAAACAATGTCTAAAAGCTGATATGTGACAATGTGTATAGCAAACAAGCTAAAAAAACAAGAAATACGTTTTATAAGCTGTCGACGAGCGTTTTAGGACATAAAAGTGGATTAAAAGAGATGACAGACCCTCCAATCATAGAGTGAGAGAGACATAATGTGACCGAGCACTGAAAAAAACTGTTTCCCAATGGACAACCAAACCTGTAATCATGCCGGAGGCATAACTTCGTTTTTTTAACAAGGGCCCATCAGCTGTGCGTTTTAGGCACCCTCCAATCATCACGCAGACGCTCGGAGTCCGGGGCAGCCCACTCCTCCATTCATCCCAGAGACGCTGAGCGTCCGTGGGCGGGACATAATCGCAGCATTATCCAATGACCGTCTTGTTTCTAAGCACTGAAAAAAACTGTTTAAAGCAGCCCCATTGAAGTCAATGGACGCTGGGCTTCAACAGAGTAATGCACTGTACGCTACAGGAATGAATGAGAAGGTAGCTGATTCTGAACGAAATTGTTTTCGTTCGAGATGAACGTGTTTAACGCATTTTTAGTCAATAAAATGTTAACATAATAGTACATATATTTGACCATTCATTTTTTGACAATTATAGGGGAAGTCTTAAAGAAAGACTTGCAGTCTTAAAGAAATTGCGACTGATGGGCACTATTTTCTCTAATACATTAGAAGCAGTCGCACCTATGAAGTCAAAAAAGATTAACGAGAAGATCAAAGCACCATGGTACAATAGTACCACTCGCGGCCTAAAAAGAGAAACGCGTAAACTGGAGCTCAAATGGAAACAAACCCATTTAGAGGTCTTTAAAATTGCGTGGATAGAGAGTGCAAACCGTTATAAAAAGGCACTAAAAGCCTCAAAAGCCGAGCACCTCCGTAACCTCATAGAAACTAACAAAAACAATCCAAGGTTTTTATTTAGTACAATTGCTAAACTAACAGACAAACAGACTTCTCCTGACCTGGCTATTCCGCCACACCTTGGTAGCAATGAATTCATGATTTTTTTACAGAGAAAATAAAAAATATACGAGACAACATAGTTAAAACCCAACCTCCAAGTGTGTCTGATGAATTAGTACCAACCATCACCCCAAAAGAAAAGCTACAGTGTTCTTCACCTATAAAACAGGAAGATTTAATTAAACTTATTGCAACATCTAAACCGACAACATGCTTATTAGACCCCATTCCAACTAAATTATTAAAAGAGTTACTACCTGTTGCAATTGAGCCCATTTATAACATTATTAACTCGTCAATTAATCTAGGCCATGTCCCAGGACCCTTTAAGATGGCTGTCATTAAGCCTCTTATCAAAAAAACAAACTTGGACCCTAATGAACTTGGAAGCTATAGACCGATTTCAAATCTCCCGTACTTGTCTAAAATACTAGAAAAAGTAGTGTCCACACAGTTGTGCTCTTTCCTACAAAATAATGACATACATGAAAAATTTCAGTCTGGCTTTAGACCGCATCATAGCACCAAAAATGCGCTGGTTAAAATTACCTTCTTATAGCATCAGATAAAGGTCACATCTCACCCCAAGTCCTGCTTGACCTTAGTGCTGCGTTTGATACTGTAGACCATAAAATAATTTTAGATCGCTTACACAATTATACCGGTATTCAGGGACAGGCACTTATATGGTTCCGATCTTACTTATCAGACAGATATCAATATGTCCATTTAAATGGGGAATCGTCAAATCTAAACAGCCAGCCTCTTTTGCAATGACCTTTTGTGTCATGCCCTCCTTTTGCAAGGTGTCAATGGTGGTCTTTTGGACAACTGTCACGTCAGCAGTCTTCCCCATGATTGTGTGGCCTACAGAACCAGACTGAGAGACCATTTAAAGGCCTTTGCAGGTGTTTGAGGTCATTAGCTGATTACAGTGTGGCACCAGGTGTCTTCAATATTCTAATTTTCTGAGATACTGAATTTGGGGTTTTCATTAGTTGTCAGTTATAATCATCAAAATTAAAAGAAATAAAAATAATAAAATATATCAGTCTGTGTGGAATGAATGTATACATTATACAAGTTTCACCTTTTGAAGTTTCAACTTTCTGATGATATTCTAATTATATGACCAGCACCTGTACATGCTGCCCCCGGGCAACATTATTAGAAAACATGGAATTAGCTTCCACTGTTATGCAGATGATACTCATCTGTATATCTCTTCAAGACCAGATGATTCCTTCAAGCTATCCAAACTGGCAGAGTGCATCAAAGATATAAAACATTGGATGACTAGTAATTTCCTTTTTTTAAACTCGAACAAAACAGAAATATTACTTATAACACCAAAGACACGTAAACAGAATATATCAGATTATAACCTGCAAATCGAAAGGCTGCACTGTTACTCCAACAAATACAGTTAAAGACCTAGTCGTTATATTAGACAGCAATCTGTCATTTAAACCTGTCACAGCCTTCTTCCACCTTAGAAATGTTGCTTGTTTTGTGTTGCTGACGCAGAAACTCTTATTCATGCATTTGTGACCTCAAGACTCGACTACTGTAATGCTCTTCTTAGTGGTTGTCCTGCTTCTACAATAAACAAACTACAGTTAGTTCAGAATGCAGCTGCCAGAGTTCTAACTAGGTCAAGAAAATACCATCACATAACCCCAATGTTATCATCCCTTCACTGGTTACCCATTAGGTATCGTATTGATTTTAAAGTTCTTTTAATTACTTATAAAGCCTTAAAGGATTTAGCCCCTACCTACTTAACAGAGCTTCTATCACATTACAACCCATCACGCTCTCTAAGATCTCAAAACTCAGGACTTTTGATAACACCTAGAATAACTAAATCTACCAAAGGGGGTCGATGTCGGCCAGCAGAGGAATAAAGTCACATTATGCCATTACTATTTTTCCTGGTTGTTCCTCTGTTCTCTTGTGTCGATCGTCGAGTGGGACTTCCTGGGTCGCGGGCGGTGGTCTCTCCCTCCCTCTTCCTCGTGGATGTTTGCTCTGTGACTTGGTCGGGGTCACTGAGTGCAGCTATGACACATCAGAGGGGTTTTGGCCCTCCCATCTGAGCCTGGTTTCTCCCGAGTTTTTTTTCTCCATTAATCAATCACTGGAGTTTGGGTTCCTCGCCACAGCAGGGCCGTGTTGGCTTGCTCACCGGGAGACTGTATCTATTTATTTATTAGAATGATCTTACTTGTGCTGTGTTTTAACTTTGTGTTTTTCTTGTTTGCTCCTGTAAAGCTGCTTTGGAACAATGCACATTGTGAAAAGCGTTACATGAATAAACTTGAATTGAATCTCCATCATAGCATCTGATGTCTTAGAAGTGTTGGCAGAAGGCCTCAAGCTTACTACTCTCTCAAAGTCTTCCCAAAACATGGCCCCTGCACCTGCAGTCGCACCAGGATCTGAAGTGTTCTCCTCCTCACTCTGAGCTGGGTTAATAGCTGCTGCAGCTGCTGTAACCCTCTTTACTGTCTCTTCTCCAAACCTCTTGGTCATTTCCAACATCATGGAATTCACTTGTTTTTAAACGGGGTCAGAGCTGGAGGGATTTCTTTGATATCGAGTAACAATCCTCTGAAGACGTCTTATCATCAAAATGATTTACATGACAAACCTATGAAGATTACAAATTGTTTATAAATTAATTATAACAAAATAAGGCTACAGAAAAACTTGCATCATTACGAGAAGTAAACAATTGGAGAACGATGGAAGCTGAATAACATTTGTTTGGATAACGTTACATTTAACTTTAAGATCCTGACTTAAACACTTTATTCTGCTCATATTACGTGGTTACTGTTGAGGCAAGTGGTCTTTCTAGCGCAGAAAGAAATCTTTAGAAAAAAATAGTTCAACTGAAGCGTTCTTACAAATACACATCTGACTCCAACATTTATACGATGATCATAAGTTGTTTTTCACATTGTTCACCAATCAGAAAACACATGATGTCATTATTTGCATTAATTATATTGTATTATATCTCATTGGTTGTTCATTTAAAAAACACCTCCTGGAATATTAAAAAAAGATGTGTGTCATGGTTTTTGCTTATTGCATACACGTGATGTATCATGCACATGCAGTTTTGCTAATTTAACCTATTGGATGCACATGATGCATCCTGTATATATGCAACTTTGGGAACAATGTACTTGATTTATTGAACTCCTGTGAGCAGCCCCACTCTTAAACACGAGACCTTTAAGACTACCAATACAATGTATGATATAACTTAGCGCACGAGGACTATGTTTGCTGACTGTAACTAAATGTTAACATAACGCTTGATACTTAAGCTGACTCTGTGTTTCAATGTGTGACATTATCCATTTCAATGTTATAACCTAAAATCTACCATAAAATCTAAACCGCAAACCATAAAAACCATAAAATTGATTTAATATTGATTAAATGTTTGTATTTATAAAGATTAAATGTTTTATTATGTTTTCTTTTATACCTTTTTTCCTTAAAACTACTATAATAGGAAAAGGATCTACCACCTGCACTTGATTTACAAATTCTAGATATTACCAACTGACAGGACGCCTGAGAGCGTAACACAGACTGTAACACAATAGAAGTTCACTCAATTACTGAGGAGCTTAACCATGTAGAGTTTTATAGGTAATAAGCAATATCTTAAAGTTAATGCGATGCTTTATAGGTAACCAGTGCAAGGTTGACAGAACCGGGCTAATATGCTCATACTTTTTTGTACATGTAACAACTCGACCTGCCGCGTTTTGAACCAGTTGGAGTTTTTGTAATAGGCAACCACCTAAAAGTGCATTACAGTAATCTACTCTTGATGTCATGAGTGCATGAATAAATTTCTCTGCATCTGACAGTGACAGGATATCAAAAGAAATAAACAAAACACAAATAAATATGGTGTAGATTTCTTGTCTATTTTAAGTGTGCAGAAAATATTTAAAGCCCTGGAAGCTTTTCTTTTTTTTATTAATACAACATGACCAATGAAATTGCCAGTGGCGTGGTTTGCGCTTAACTTGTTGCGGAGGAGGTTTCTGAGTGGAGAATGGTCATGATTCTGCCTCATCATGTCATGTCTTTCTTGTTCTTGTGGCAGAATCATGGCAGGTCATCTTGTTTTATGTAGAGAGAGGCATTTTGGCTCTTATGGCCTTCCATACACTCTCTCTTGTCTAATCTTTGTTCCCACGCCCTCATTTCTTAATTTTTTATTGTTAACTATTTCATGCCCCGCACTTATTCCCTTTCGATTTGGGTTTTTCCTCCACAACCCTGACAGAATGAGAGCGAGAACGATAGGGTGCTGAAAATGACTCCTTTGAGTCGCTGCTGAGTGTTAGGGTCCTATTCGTGTTGTCTTTGGTGTCAGGTATGACCCTCCAACCCGCGACTCAGCCGCCCTCCAGCCGGTTACTTGGCCGGTACCCAGCCCTGCCTCCAGTCTGGCACCCTGTCCGGTTCTGTTCTGCCCCTACCAAGTCCCCTCGGACTTCACCATATGAACTCTTGTTTCCCCACCCCCCCGTGTTTGTTATATTTATTGTGCCAAACCTTTCATTATTATAGCTTGTTTACCCTTGTTAATTGTCACTATGTTTGGTTGGATTCTCTCTGTTACCCAGTCTGTTCGGTAATCTGCCCCTTGGTGAACGCCTTATGAAGGGGGGGATTCAGTCATGATTCTGCCTCATCGTATCATGTCTTTTTTGGTCTTGTGGTAGAGTCATGGCAGGGCCTCTTGTTTTATATGTAAAGAGGCATTTTGGCACTTATGGTCTTCCATACACTCTCTCCAGTCTCGTCTCTGTTCCCGCCCCTCGTCTCTTCATGATTGATTGTTTATTATTTCATGCCCAGCACCTGTTCCCTCTTGACTTGGTCCCCTTTAATATGCCCTGGTGTCTATTGTCCTGTGCTCCTTGCCTAGTTTGTCTTGCCTTGTAAGTTTTCCTGTGGATTACTCTAGCCGCGTTGAATTGACTCTGTCTTGTTGCTGTGTTTTGTTAGTCCAATCCTAGTCGTGTTGTGTTTATTTAGTTTCTAAATCTCCTGTTTTTGCCCCCACGTGTTTTTGTTTCTGTTTTTATCATTTATTCCTATCCTCGTTCCCTTACATGGGTTTTTGTTTTGCCCGTGTTATTAAATCTTGAATCGTGTACTACCGCTGCTGCTTTTGGTTTCTTCCTCCACAACCCTGACAGAATGAGAGCGAGAACGATATGGTGCTGAAAATGACTGATTCGAGTCGGGCTGAATGTTAGGGTCCTATTCGTGTTGTCTTAGGTGTCAGTTATGTTTGTTGAGGTGTTATTTGCTTTGTCGTTTGGGGGAATCTAGTGATCCGTGAGTGCGTGAACTTGATGCCGTCCAGTCTCATGGACTGACAGTTTTTCCAAACGTCACCGTGCGACCGATGTCGTTTGTGACCCAAGAATTTTTAAATAACTTTTACAAAAATTATAATAATAATAATAATACATGTTATTTATAAAGCACTTTACATTTTAAGGAAAATCTCAAAGTGCTACAAAAGTGTCGTAATAAAATAAAACAGTTAATTAGGCAATTTAAGAAGTCAATTAAAAACAAATACCAACTAAGATTAACACAATTTAAGCACTAAAAGAAACATAAAATCAGTCATTTGTGAAGCCCTCAGATGTTCAAGAAGGGACATTGAAGGACTTTTTAAAAAGGTACGTTTTTAAACTGTTTTTAAGAACATCAGTCGTTTGTGGAGCCCTCAGATGTTCAGGGAGGGCATTCCACAGGCGAGGGGCGGCGGCACAAAAGGCTCTGTCCCCAATTGTGCGAGTCTTGGTCCTTGGAGGAAGGAGCCTGTGAGTGTTTGTGGAACGGAGAGAACGTGCTGCGATCTGTGGAGTAAGAAGTTCTTTAAGGTAGGAGGGAGCATTTCCATGGATACACTGATGTGTGAGGAGAAGGACTTTATATTCGATCCGAGCAGAAATTGGAAGCCAATGTAGAGATTGAAGAATTGGAGTAATGTGCTCGTATTTACGCACCCTCATCAGAATCCTGGCAGCACTGTTCTGTATATACTGGAGCTTCTGGATGCTCTTGTCGGGAATCCCAATGAGCAGAGCATTACAGTAGTCCAGTCTGGAGGAGACAAAGGCGTGGACGAGTTTTTTCTGCATCATGTATGGCGAGTGAGGGGCGGAGTCTGGCTATATTCCTGAGGTGATGAAAAGATGTTTTGCAAAGATGTTTGATATGGGCCTCAAAGTTTAGAAGAGGGTCAAACCTGACGCCGAGATTTGTAACTAATGTTGATAGGGGAATGTTTACAAAAATTATTAAGAGTTCAAGCCCGAAGCACTAAAAGCTTATTGTATATGTGTTGAATAACTTGCTCAAAATAAAAGTAAAAAGAATCCCATATGCCACTTCCCTCTATCCAATTTATTTGTTAGTTGTTTGTGTGAAAAAGTAGATACTTATTTCATGGTTTTTGAGGGCATCGCTGCTGCCTTGACATGTTTGAAAAAAGTTTAAAGTCACTCCGACTTTGTTTCTGGTTTATCTACACACTTGTGCCGTAAAAATCCAGCACTCAGCCTGCGGCCTCTGGCCTAATCCCAGCCATGAAGATATAAGAACACTACATACACTCCTACTCGAGCGATATTGCATTAATATGTATGTATCATTTTTTTCGGAAATGTTTCCTTACGTACAGAATTGATTGGGCAGATGATGCTTCCCCAGAAGGAGGAGATACAAAGGATGTTTACAGCTCTGATGACGAATACATTCCACTGATTTCAATAGAGTTGTTTATTGTTCAGTTTTTTTTCAGTGTTTGAGTGGTGTCACTTTGCTACAGCAAAGGAGCCCTGAAGCATGCACAGTCTATCGATGGACTTTCTATTATTGGAATCGATGAGACTGTGCATGACCTGCCTACACATGAAGACCCTCCTGATGAGCCTTCTCTCCATGGTCAGGACCCTGTGTTCCCAGGACCACAGACTGTCGTGTGTGAAGATGGCATCATATGTGCCAGAGCTTCTATTGTGCATGACGACTGCTTAAGACAACTGGCTACATTTCCCCAACCTGCCTGCAGAAAAATGCACATTCCTTTTGAGGACGGCTTTGCCGTGTAACTCGGTTGCTCCTTTTGACATAAACATAACAGGGGCACAGCCTAGGAGGTGGAGTCTTGGACCAGATGACACCAGAAGGCTTGGTTTGGTGCCCTCTGTACCTGCACCAGCCATATCAGAATTGTTACAGACAGATGTGGGGAGGTCTAGGTAATTTACACACGTTTCTTGCTTATGTTGTACCATATTTCCAGTGGTGGACAGTAACGAAGTAAATTTACTTGAGTACTGTACTTAAGTACACTTTTTGAGTATCTGTACTTTACTTGAGTATAATTTTTTCTGAGTACTTGTACTTTAACTTCACTACATTTGAACGACAAATATCATACTTTTTACTCCACTACATTTATAAAAAGGTCCAAAAGTAGAAATTGGTTTCTATGCAGCGGGTTTTCCTGTGTGCGCAATTTATCTGGCTTGCGATCTGCCAGGACCTTTTACTGTTGCCAAGTATTTCAGTTTTTCTAAGCTCGCGGGTTTCCGGCAAGCTTTGAATGGCCATTTAGCAGATTGTTTTACGCAAATCTGGCAACTCTGGGATCTTCCCCAGTAAACTAATGTAAACGTAGGAGCTGCTACACCATTGATAGCGCTTTAAAAAGGCAAATAGAACAATTAAAGAGGAAAACGGCACATGTTAAAGTGTGGTGTAATCATCCGTGGGTTACAATCAGTCAAATATCGTAGAAACATTGTCATGAAAAGGATCGTCATAACGGCTAAACGGTAAATAAGCATCACACACACCTTGAGCTACACGTGCGTGTTAACTCCTGGTCTGCTGCTATATCATTTCAAGCTATTTGGAAAATTAATGATGTTTTTAATAAAGTAACTATAGTTGAAGTATTCCTGTTAAAATATAAACAATAGAACCCTGCCCAAAATACAACATCAAATTGTAGTATGGATACTTGTTGTCTACTTGTATGTGATGGTTTCTATTGGTGGGATGATAAATCCTATTGGAACAAAACACACTACAAAGAGGAATTTAATAAAAAAATTCTCAGCAGGGATGTTATTTGCAGTTAAACCACAGTATACACAAATTTTACATTTTCTATATATAGGAAACATACTCTATTTAATAATCTTTAGTAAAAACCACAGCAACTAATAATACCATAGTTTCATTATACTATACTATAGTATATATATATACTATAGTTTATGTTTGTAGTTAAATTATGGTAATAAATCCAGCAAACACATGGCTTCTACACTTTACTATTTACCAGAACCTTACCGCTTACTGGTAAATTATTGCTAAAACTGGTAAAGGGAATATAAAAAATAAAAAACACTGCTCATAAATACATATAGGCCTAGGGGGCTAATGAGGATAATTAGGCTACATTAGTATACAGGATTATGTATAAACTAAAGATATATGTGCTTAACATATAAAGCTCTTAAAGGAGTTCCTCACTGCAAAATTTGCCCCCATTGACTTTCCATAGTGGGAATAAAAATTACTAAGGAAAGTCAATGGGGGCAAATTTTGGAGTGAACTACTCCTTTAATACAACTGATACTGTGAGCTACTCAGTGTATTCAGTAGGTTGCTTCAGAGGCATAAGATATGGGACAATAAAACAATGCACGACTGACAAAGGAAATTTACTTTTAATACTTGAGTACTTTTAAAAGTACGTACTTTTACTTAAGTAAGAATCTGACTTTACAACTTTTACTTGTAGTGGAGTAATATTTGACCAGTAGTATCTGTACTTTCACTTAACACAATTGACACCATTTTCTCGATGAGAAAATTGGGTTCGGGGGAACCCGCGTGTCCTGACGGAACGTACGCAGCTGGCTACACGATGGATCGTGTGTCTGGCGGCTCTTTCAGTCGAGGATATCGAGGATATTTACCTATTTGGAACCATGATAACAGGTCTTGTGCTGATTGGATTAGGCTTTGCCCTGGATCATCGAAAAATTCATAAAACGGGAACAGCTGTCATAAGGCTGCCCGTTTTGATTGAAGCTGTTGGAAGAGCGGTCAGCATTGAGACTGAGACTATTAACCGAAATATGGTCGCCATCAGGGAAACCCTAACAGCTCTGGGAAGGAAAATTGATCATATCGGAGATCAGGATCACCATTGAACCACTTGGACTATGAGGGTTGCCGTGACATATTGGAATACGGTTTCCCGACTAAACAAATCACAATCTTATCTTTCGACTCCCCGGATCCAGAAACGGCCTTGGTCAAGGCAGCTGGAAAATTTAACCCTGTGGGAGCACTGCAGCGAGACGCTCTTGCGTTCCTCCCCAACCAAAGACTTAGAACTATCACACACACACACACATACAGACTTATCACTCCCAACCCTCCACATGCTTTGAACCGCCAGCCTGGAAAGCAGGTTCGTTGAGCGGCGCTATAATGGCACTGGACCGGATGGCTGCTTATCGGAGCTGGATTATCTTACCCTGTTGCAAGTCTTGTCTATGGTGTATTATTGTATCTGTGTTTTTTTTCTCCCCACTTCCCTCATGTTTGCTGTATTTTTCTTCTTAAATCCATTTCGTTACACTGTACTTGTTATATGTGTAATGACAATAAATTGAATCCAATCCAATCCAATCCAATCCAAGTAGGGAAGTTGTGTACTTCGTCCACCACTGTAGACTGTTGAATAGAGAATGTGCACTTGTGACAATTTGCACCATCAGCAGGTAAATTGTCACACTAGATTATCTAAAAATAAGAACACAACTACTTAATTGTGAATATTGATTTTAATTTTTAAATTCAAACCAGAACTGGAAACATAAACAATCATGCCTATAGAATTGGGAAAAACAATAATTTCAATCCAAAACAATACCTGAGGCGGACAGAGTACACAGCTTCATTACTTGAGTAAAAGTACAGATACCCCTTGCTTAATTTTACTCAAGTACAAGTAAAAGTACTACAGTCAGATGTCTACTTAAGTAAAAGTACTGAAGTACTTGTTTTTAAAAGTACTTGAGTATCAAGAGTACAAGAGTACATTTTCTAAATATTGCATTACTACTGCCACAGTGCTTACATTTATGTACAGAAACGTCCTACATGGAGTTAGGAAAAATGTTAATACCTTGGAGAATGTAAAAGGAATTTAAAGTAAAATCAAGTAATTTTCATCTTTTTACCATGTTGCTTTATTTAACATTTCTCACTTGCCAACAAGGCAATAGCACAAGGGCAACGCTCTGACAAACCTCTGCTAGAGTTTTAATGGATTTTTGCACCCACATTTGAACCTGACCGTGTTAAACACACAGCATACTCAAGAACATCAAAGCAAATGCTCACCTTACATTAATGTGTAATATTAGAAAATAAAATTCAGCTAACAATTGTGTGTACATGTGAGTTTCTCTGTTTTTTCATCAAAACCTAGGGTATGGCGAAATTTCCTCAGATCATACAAAAACGAACCACAACAAAACCAAATGATACCACATATATATAACCACAAAACTTAAAGAAAGTAGTAAAAAATAACCCACAGCCAGATGTTGTCATAACCACCACCAACGACTATGTTAATCGACTATGAGACTAAATTATATAAACCAACCATTGATAAGATTCAGCAAACAAGATTAAATATAAAACATGTCTTACCTTGTCGCAGGATTGTTTAGCCTCGATTCTTTTCATTTTTAAGATAATCCTGGCATAGCTAGTGGCAAATCCCAAAATCGCGCAAAAATACATAAACAATAAACTGCGACTGCGCTACAATGTCTTTCCGTACAATATATATTTTTTAAATTTTTCACAGATAGCGTTTTACATCATAAATGAAATACAATAACAATAGTGTAAATTATTAAATGGATGCCAACTAATTGGGAAAATAAAGAACTCCCCACTACCCCTAACCTCACCATACACTTGATTCCAAAACCACTGTTTTTGTAAGCAGTTTCTTTATTTTATTGAAAATAAATGCCTGTATATGATCAAAAATGTGGAAAATGCAGACAAACGAGTTCAGCCAAAAAGAGCTTCGAACCAACATTACGATGATGTCACGTCAAAACTACATATCATCGGTCATACCGACTACGTCAATGAAGCTACTGGTGACTTAACGGTGTTCATACATTCTCAAATACACATGCTTCTGACGCCTATGCTACATGTACACATCAGTGTAAAGTAGTTTAATTATCTTTAATGAGTCTCATTATGAGTGTGTGTGCCCTGCGATGGGTTGGCACTCCATCCAGGGTGTATCCTGCCTTGATGCCCGATGACTCCTGAGATAGGCGCAGGCTCCCCGTGACCCGAGGTAGTTCGGACAAGCGGTAGAAAATGGATGGATGGATGGAGTCTCATTATGCAAACTTTGTTTCAACATTTTTTTCTGAACGCTAGGGTATGGCAACTGCCGTACTCCGCCATATGCAAACGCCGCCCCTGAAATCAATAAACCTAAACCAGCAAAGGCAATATAGCAATGTTCTGACACTCCTCTGAACCTAACTGTGTTATACACGCAGCATAGCAAAGAAGAGAAAATAATAATGATTAAAGAAAATCTGCTGACCGGTCGCGATGTTTAAAAGTCAAAAAAAGATTTTGAAATATGTTATATTTAGCATTTTATATGACGCTATTGGCTATCCTTACCCTTACCTTTATTCTTTATTCATATAAAAATACCCCAAATCGCATGAAAATAACACACAAAACACATTCTTCAATCGTGCATTTATTAGCTTCTTGTTTTGGTGAAGAAATGTCACTTTCGCTTTATCACGGATGTCCAGAATGAGGAAGTGTACTCAGGACGTGTCATGCAGACGAGGTCACGTATGACTACGTGAGATGATTGACAGCTGTTCAGCAAATGATAGAGCTCTGAGGTCTGGGTGATTGATTGCTGAAAGGCTGTCCCAATAAGTGGCGCCTGCACAATCCAATCACGTTTGAGATGGAAAAAACAAATTGATGGTTTCCGAGATTTTTCTTTTTAGAAGTAACGGGTACTTAAGGTTATGGATAGAAATGTAGCGGAGTAAAGAGTACAATATTTGCCTCTCAAATGTACTTGAATAAAGTCATGAGTACTCCCCAAAAATGATACTCAAGTAAAGTACAGATCCCTCAAAATTGTACTTAAGTACTGTACTCGAGTAAATGTACTCCGTTACTGTCCGGCTCTGAACAATACACATTTTAATCAAAACACATGAAGTGGCAAGACCACTTTACTTTGAACTTTAAACACGTGAAAGAAGCACTCTTCATCATCTGATGATGACTCTTATACGATTTGTTCTTCGTTTAGCTGTCTTGTTCTTCTTAGGTCCAGATTTGGACTCCCCCCTTGCTTTTGCAGTTTCATCAACTTTCCAAATGTCTCCTTGTCCAAACTCATATTTGCGTAACACTTTCTCTAAGTTGTCAAAGAAAGCATTAACATTCTCTCTGTTGAAGCTACTTTCCCTGGCAAGGCTAGTTGCCTCTAGCTTTCTCAGTGACAGCGTTGTATGCCGCTTTAAAAGCCTGTAAACCACTCTTTGCTGGCCTTTTTCTTTTTCTGCCCACAAAGGTGCAAACTTCAGCTGGTGTGCCACAGCAACTGGTAGGCAAGCTTCCCGACCTCACTTGGTGACAGACCAAAATAAATGTCAGCTGATCTAGTAATATACTCAACAAGCTGCTTTCCCAAATCAGGTGAATAAATCTTCCATGGCGTTGTATAACCAACCATTGTTGTTGGCATGGCTGTCTGACTTTCAATTTCTTCTCTGGTAATCTTTTGACAATACCGAGTCAGAGTACGGTAATTTATGTCAAAATGCCTTTAACATTATGTCAGGTGGTGTACTGCCATGCTCTTTCGTTGATAATTTTGGAACCATCTTCCTTCCTTCCTTCCCTCCTTCCCTTCCTTACTTTGTTCAAAAACTGTTGTGCAATTACAAATGAATTACAATATCACAATGGTTTTTGAGCATGTTCTATGTGTTTATTTGTACTAGGGCAAGTTGTCACGTGACGACTTGCCCCAAAGTAATTGAGACAACCTGTGTGCTAATGTTGGCTAAAGCTCAAGGTCAGCTCAACATAGCACGTCAGCTAAAGTATCAAGAGACACGTTATTGTCTCCTCTATTTTGTGCAAAATAAAAAAATGTAACATTCATATATAACAAAGTTGTATTGCATAAAATGTAAAGTGCCAATTGTTTACCTTTTAACCAGATAAATAAGAAAATTGTGCTAACCTCAGATAAGAGCGATCGTGACTACATCTGAACAGGAAATTGATTATAGAAGATGTCACACAAAGTGGCTATTTGATTTTTGAGAGAGCCTCTGGTGTTGGAGTTATGAACAGTGTGACAATTAACCCATGTGACAACTTACCCCGCTCTCCCCTACGTAGATTCCCCGTGCCTCCCCGTCATTGGTTTGTTAACCCCGCAGTTCCCGTTGGTGCTCTGGATCTCGTCTCTCTTCGGTGGTCCGGCACCTCACCTCCAGCGGATCATGCATCTCCTGATGGAATACTTTTGGATTCTATCCTCGTGAGTTTGTCGGGTCGAGGTATCTCTAGCACCAGATCTCCACGGCTGTGCTGTTCTCCCCGAGGGTTTTCCTGCTCTCTCCCTTTGAATCTTCCGGGTCAAGTTTCTCCCCGTGGACTGTGTGCCTTTTACCGCCTGGACTATCTTAAGTTTGGACTGTGCCTCTTTGTTTTTGCCTTTTTTAATCCTGCTTATGAGTCTCCTCTGGTCATGTGTCATGACACACAAGGTATGCTATAGCCCAACGAGATTAAGATAAATATATAATGTAATTTGAAAGTAAATCAAATCAAATTGTTCAGTACAAATGTGTGTAGGATTGTATTAATCAATGTCTAATGCACAGAGAGGACCACTTTTTATAGTTGAATCAACGTATTTGGGTTTACAGTGCATGCTTGACTATTATTTTCTTTCAGAGCTCCTCAGAAAGGTTTCTCTGGTTCATGTTCAGTGTGGGGCACACAATGATATCAAACAGCACACTGACTAGGGTCTGACCTTTCTAATGTTGAATAAGGCATATCGGCATGACCGTGTTGTCTTTGCAATGTGATCATTGAAGGACAGCTGTTCATCAAATATGACTCCAAGGTTCCTGGCTGTTTTGGAATGAGTGATTGTGGTATTGCCAAGATGGATGTTGAGATCGTGTTGGACCGTAGGGTGTGCCGGAAACACAAGTAGTTCTGTCTTGGCAGGGTTCAGCTGGAGGTGATGCCCTTTCATCCAAGCTGAGATGTCCTCGAGGCAGGCTGTAATGCAAGCTGCTACAGTGGTATCGTCTGGGTGAAACGAGATGTAGATCTGGGTGTCGTCAGCATAACAGTGATATGAGAAACAATGTGCCTGTATGATGGGTCCCAAGGATGTTGTGTAGATGGAAAAAAGCAGCGGTCCAAGCACCGACCCTGAGGGACCCCAGTGTTCATGTGGTGAGCAGTGGACCCTGAAGGATCTGTCGGAAAGGTAGGATTGAACCAGCGGAGGGGAGAGCCTGAGATTCCTAGCGATGACAGGGTTGCTAGCAGTATCTGGTGATTGACAGTATGTCAAACGCTGCAGATAGGTCTAGCAGAATTAGGACCGAGGATTTAGATTCCGCCTTGGCTAGCCGTAGTGCTTCTGTGACCGATAGCAGTGCCGTCTCAGTGGAGTGGTTTGTTTTGAAGCCAGACTGCTTGTCATCCAGTAGTTTGTTCTGGAATAGGTAGGAAGACACCTGGTTGAAAGCTGCCCTTTCAAGTGTTTTTGCTATAAATGGGAGGAGAGAGACAGGTCTGTAACTGTCGGGAGTAGAAGGGTCCAATGTTGGTTTCTTCAGTAGGGGCATGACCTCGGCCTGTTTGAATGTGGATGGAAAAGTGCTGGTGAGCAGGGAGGTGTTGATGGCAGGTGTGAGTGTGCTGGATATGGCCTGAAGGAGATCGGAGGGGATTGGGTCAAGGGGACAGGTGGTGGGGTGGCTGGAGAGAAGCCTGGTGACTTCAGTGTCCGTAAGTGGGGTGAAAGAGGAGAGTTCGATGGTTGGAGTGTGGGAGGTGTTCACCGAGGTCTGAGGTACCGAGAATGTTTTGCTGATGGATGATGTTTTGTCAGTGCGGGGGAGGATTGGGGCAAATAAGAGAGTTAAATGTCTTGAAAAGAATCATTAAATAAACAAGCTCAAACAATCTTAACTAACAACAGGCAACAGTCCAGTTCAACAGTTAAAACAAAGTAACGGGGTAAATAGCAGACTCACGCACTACAGCAGACTTGTGATGACTTATTTGCTTCTTGTTCGACTTGTTCAATTAAAGGTGCAATGTCTGTCCATGTCGCCCTGATACCCTCTACCTGAGAGTCAAATGTTCACGTGATGTGGTCATGCCATGGCCTACGCAGTATCTTGGGAAGTCAAGGCACCATGTTCTCTACATACTCCTTCGCCAACTATCAGAGCAATGTTGACAACAAACCAATGGACGTCCAGGGCGAGGTGAAGTTCATCTGTTGCGGCTGGGAGGGTTCGGTCTGCACCTTCTTGCAATTCTACAACACCAGGAAGTGAGTTGGCAGCAGTGGGTGAGACAGGCTCAGCATGCGCTGTTCGGGAAGAGTTTAAGGTTCCCTTTCTGTCGGTCTCTCGACGTTGTGTCGAGAACGACAGATGGGGTTCGCCCTTGAGAACCAATCAACTCTGACTACTATAGAAAAGGCCAATGAAATATGGCGAATGAAATTTGCATGCCGGGCTCCGCCCCCGGATGTCCGATATAAAAGGAATGCAGCATTCATTTACCTTTTGTTCTTCAGAGCCTTCGCTCATGACTACGAACAGAACGAATTCAATGAATTCTTCTTCTTCTACATTGCCGGATCTACGACGTAGAGCAGCGGATCGTCCCTACCTGCAGCGACCTTCCCCTGGGCGTCTCGGCGGTTCCGGATGTGTTAGAGATTTTTTCTAAAAGGTCCTTTTCAGGACTGAGCAATTTCCAGCGCGGCATGTCCCGCTGTTCTCTTGGGTGCGGCACCCTCATCGAGGAGGGGGATGGACACGATCGCTGCATTAGGTGTCTGGGCGTCCAACACGCTGAAGCAGCATTCGTTGACACATCTGCCCGCACCCGCATTGTCATTCAGAAGTTGCGGTCACAGGTGGCTGTCTTCCTACGGGAACCAGCCACCATTTCGTCTGCTACCCGGGCGTGACATCTGTGGCTACGGCCCCGATGACCACCCACGTTAGCAGCGTTAGTGATATGGGGAACTCTGCGAACGTAAACCCGCCAGCCAAGTGCTCACGGGCCGATCGCACCCCGATTCGCTCTTCTGAACGTTCCCCAACCGGCGGTGGCATACCGTCCGGATCCTCAGGCACACACTCGGAAACGATGTATGACGTAGATGAGATGTCGCTCGCAGCATCGGAGGGAGACTGGCATCCGACTCTGACAAATCCGAGCTCCACCCCCAGCGGTCGAGTTCAGGAGGAAGCAGAAGTGATGTCATCCGTGCTAACCCGGGGATATGTGGTTCCTGAGGTCGGAGTGCGCTGCAAACCGCGCCCACCCCGGGTGCCATGTTTTTCCCGGAGGTGCATGAGGAGCTGTGTAAAACTTGGAGCGCTCCACTCACGGACCGTTCCAGTGATAACAGCTCCGGCTCCCTTACTTCCCTCGATGGTGGGGCAGCCAAGGCTACGTCGAGATCCCCCGGGTGGAACGTCCGCCTGCGGTGCACCTGTGCCGCGGACCGCTACCACCTGGGGGGGAATCGGCCACGCCTACCGTCCAAAGCGCGTAAGACTTCGGCATCACTGGTGTCGAAAGCTTGCGATGCCGCGGGCCAGGCTGCCTCCTCTCTCTATGCCATGGCCATCCTGCAGGTCCGCCAGGCCAAGGCGTTGAGAGAGCTCCACGGGGGTAAGGCCGACCCGGGTATAATGCAGGATCTCCGTGTAACATCTATCAGGTGTCAGGATTGGTTCGTGGCAATCGACCTGAAGGACGCTTACTTTCATGTCTCGATTCCCCTCGACACCGGCCGTTCCTACGGTTCGCGTTCGAGGGGCGGGCATATCAGTACAGAGTCCTCCCTTTCAGTCTGTCCCTGTCTCCACGGGTCTTCACGAAGATCGTGGAATGCGCCCTTTCTCCCCTTCGGGAAAAAGGTGTGCGGGTACTAAACTATCTCGACGACTTGCTTATCTTGGCACACATGAGATCTGTTGTGTACACAGAGGGACCTGGTGCTCCGGCATCTAGATCGATTGGGATTTCAGGTCAACCGAGAAAAGAGCAAACTCTCCCCAGTGCAGAGCATCCTCTTTCTCGGTATGGAACTAAACTCTGTCACCATGACGGCGCAGCTGTCCGCAGCACGCGCCCAGTCAGTGTTGAACTGCCTGGAACACTTCAGGCAGTCGGCGGTCCCCCTGAAACAATTTCAGAGGCTCCTGGGCACATGGCGTCCTCCGCGGGGGTAATACCCCTCGGATTGATGCACATGAGACCGCTCCAACACTGGCTATAGTGTCGAGTTCCGAGGACAGCGTGGCACACCGGCAGCAGGCGCATGGTGATGACCCTGCTGCGACGCACCCTAACCCCTTGGTCTTCCATGACCTTCCTCCGAGCGGGGGTTCCCCTCGGGCAGGTTACGAGGCACGTCGTGGTGACGATGGACGCCTCGCTGCAGGGGTGGGGCGCAGTGTGCAACGGGCACGCAGTAGCGGGGCGCTGGACTGGCCCCTGTCTGCACTGGCATATCAATTGCCTAGAGTTGTGGGCTGTGCTGCTTGCGCTGAGAAGGCTACGGCCTCTAGTGCGGGGCCAGCATGTGCTGGTCCACCTGGACAGCACGACAGCCGTAGCGTACACGCCAGGGTGGCGTACGCTCACGGCAGCTAACACGACTTGCCCGACGCCTCCTGCTTTGGAGTTAGCAGGTGATCCGCTCCCTGCAGGCCACACACATCCCAGGCGAACTGAACCAGACAGCCTCTCGTCAGTATACGCCTTGCGGAGAGTGGCGACTCCACCCCCGGTCCAGCTCATTTGGGTGCTGTTCGGACAGGCAAAGATAGACCTCTTTGCCTCCCGCGACACCACCCATTGTCCGCTTTGGTACTCCCTGACCGACGCCCCCCTCGGCACGGATGCCCTGGCGCACAACAGACACTGTGCAAGGTCAGGGAAGAGGAGCACCAAGTGTTATTGGTTACACCGCACTGGTCTAACCACACTTGGCTTCAGAGTTGATGCTCTGGACAGCGACCCTGAGCCATTCCCCTGACAGAGGACCTGCTCTCTCAGGGGAAGGACACGTTCTGGCATCCCAGATCAGACCTCTGGAACATCCATGTCTGGTCTCTAGACGGGACGAGAAGATCGTGAGATGGCTACTCCCCCTCTACGGCAGAGACCATCACCCAGGCTAGGGCCCCATCTACTAGGCGGTTACACGCCTCTAGACGGCGCCTCTTTTCGTCCTGGTGTCTCTCTCAACGAGAAAGACCCACTGAGGTGCTCGATCAGGATTGTGTTGTCCTTCTTACGAGACTGGAGACTAACATCTCCCCTCCACACTGAAAGTGTATGTAGTCGCTAACGCCACTCATCACGACTCAGTTGATGGAAAGTTTCTAGGGCAACACGACCTGGTTACCAGGTTCCTAAGGGGCGCGAGAGGGCAGAATCCGCCTCATCATTTCCGCTCCATACCCTCTTGGGACCCTAACGTGGGTCCAAGAGCCCTCACAGGCTCCGATCTTCCTCACCCGAGTAAGACGGCCCCCCTGTTGGCGCGCTCGCTTCCTTCAAGAGGGTAGGGGACCTCCAAGCATTCTCTGTGTCCCCGGATTGCCTTGAATTCGGCCCTGGTAACTCTCACGTTATCCTGAGACCCAGGCCCGGATACGTGCCCAAAGTTCCCACTACTCCCTTTCGGGACCAAGTGGTGAACTTGCAGGCGCTCCCCATCCGTGTTGTGTCCTGGACCGCACGCAGGACTTCAGTAGCTCTGACCAGCTCCTTGTCTGTATTGGAGGATAGCAGAAGGGGAAGGCTGTCTCCAAGCAGAGGCTGGCGCACTGGGTCGTGGATGCCGTTACGACAAAATGTAAAAGGCAAGACATTATAGCTTTACAAGAAACAAACTTGTGATGATTGATTTAAAAAATAAATGGGATGGAGGTATGGCACTTTTAATGAAGGATGATGTTTTTAGAGTTATATAGCAGCAATTTTTTATTTATTTATTGTGAAAATGTCCACAAAACATTGTCGAGGGTCAGATGATTCGGATAGTGATTCAGTAGCAAAAAGATTGAAATATCAAACTGATGGCGTTTTACGTCACCCACAAAGTGTTTCAGATGCATTACAGGGTTTCATTTATGCCGTTAGGGGTATGCATGGACCGACATCTACACTTGAGTCTCTTTTAGCTTTCATAAATACTGTCCGTTCAATGTCTGAGGTACAGCCAGACCCAGATTTGGAGTTAGATGTTAATGTTTTAAATCATCATCAGGTTGGATTTGGTTAACATGATCAGTCAGGTGATACCCCAACTGCCCTTGTGTCTTTAAGGCCTAATGATGATGTTGAAATGGATGTAATAGTTGATTTAAGTGTTCAGAAAATGCCTCCGACAATTGATACACCTGCTTATGTAAGTCTTGGTGAAACAGAGAATAGTAAGAGAGGGCGGTAGGATCGGTGAATACACAGTGATCCCTAGAAGTAAGTTGAACAGCCTGGAGGTACCTATTTAAAACCCTACACTACCTTTGGTGTTTGTTAGGCTTTATCTCAAATAGTGTCATTTTCCAGACAGCTGGCAGGTGATGGTGGTTTAATTAACATAACATTGCGTGGACCTAGTCTGACATCAGATGTTAATACAATTTTGTCACCTAGCAATAACCATAGTGTGGATGTTCTTGAAGATCAACTCGAGAAGATAATGCAGAGTAACTCCAATGTATGTGTTGATGATAGTTTGGAATTAAAAAAGTGACTATAGCGATGTGTAGACAAGGGGCTACAGAAAACACTGCGACACAGTCCTGTTTATATTTTAAACAATCTGTGTTTTGCTATTTGTCTGGCACATTTTCTGAACCCCAAATACCACACACCTTAACGGTAAACCATGGTTAAATTATGTCACTCTGGCTGTCAGAAATGAATTCAGGGCGACTAAACGCCGGTGGAAGGATAGGCTCTAAATTTCTCTGAAAATTTTAAAAGATGGGTTGCATAAATATAAAAAAACTGTTAGATCTGAAAAGTCCAAGTATCTTTCAAATATGATCTACAAGAATTCCCAAAAGCATCAAGTTCTGTTCAGCACTATTAATGCTCTCTTGAATAAATCTAATTTCCTCCAGTCTTCAGCCGAGATGTGTGAAAACTTTAGATTTTTTTATTAACAAGATCGTGGATGTTAGAGCAAATATCTCTTATCTCTACTGATCCACCAGTCACTGCAGTGTGTCCTGCTGTCTTTGATCAGTTTGAGCTTGTATCTATTGAATCTGTAGGAACTGGATCATTGAGAGCAAAGCCATAAAACCTCCTCCCACTCCCTTTTGTCCTGGTTTCTTGATCCATCTTCAAAAGACCATAGCAAAACCAGGCTCCAGTGGTCTGGTTGTAGGTTTTGCTATGTCACTGAGAGTCTTAATAACCCTTTGGTTACCCTGTGGGATATTTTATGACTCCTAAGCATAGGTGTGAAGTCTCTGTGTCTCACTTCTAACTTAACATCTAAGGCTAACCAGAGAAACTTCTCTGACAAATAGGAACTTATGTGATTAAACTGTCCTTCCTATAAATGTTTCTAAATGTCTAGGTTACATGTTGGCGCTCACGCCATTTTAAAGAGTCTATAACTGTTAGATATACAAGTTTAATTCAGGCGTGGTTTGTACTCGTACATCCGAATGAATCACAACTTGATACAATTCAAACCTGTCCCTTTTGATATCTAAATGTTTCTCTTTACAATTCCTCATTGTTTATACAAATTAGTTACATACAGGTGAAAATTAGCGGTTGAGTGGACAAAGAATCTCTTCCCCCACTCAACTATGATTGGCCGACTCAAACTCTGAGGGCATGCCCTTCATAAAGATAAATACCGACCAAGGACACGGCCTTTTTCCTCTTCGATCTTCGGTTGCCCTTCTCTTCCTGAATCAGTCAGTTTTAAACTTCATCAAGTCGCATCTTTGGACCTTTCCTCTCACCTCCCCCTTCCGAGGTGATTCTTCCCTATCTGGAGAAGGAACAATGGACTCTGCTGCCTCGCACACCTCGACGAGCCATGCGGCCGGTCACGAGGACCAAGGCAACAAGGCACGCAACTTTAAGCAAGACTGAAATCATGACGCATTCTGAAATCATCTGAACATTTCCATCACTCCAAGCGCATACGAGTGCATCCAGCACAGAGCTCTGCAAGTATTCCGTTTCTATAGAATAGCTGCGTTTAAGTTTGTGCCTCTTTGTTAAAGATGATTTTAATGATGTTCAGAAATTGTTGCCATGCCATGCTCTCTCTCTCTCTATCTCTCTCAGCGCTCCATAGCGCATATGTGTTTCATGTATTTGTTTGTGTCGTCATTATGTTTACCATGTAGAGTAGTGTTTTAATAAACAGACATATATTCATTTGTGATGGGTTTTCTGTGCTCACGCTCACAAACTTGGTCACTTAAACTATGTCGATCTAGGCTACCTTTGCTCTAAATCCTGTTTGAGAAAGTTTGCTCATTTTAGGCCCATCTTTAAACTCCCGTTCCTTCTAAGATACTAGAGAAAGTTGTTTATATACAACTAAACTCATTTTAAAATTTACATGGTCTTCATGAGTCAGTCTGGTTTTAAATCCCTTCACAGCACGGAGACAGCTCTATTGAACGTTTTTAATGATTTACTACTTTCCAACGATTCAGGCAGCTATGCTGTACTTATGCTCCTATATCTTACGGCTGCTTTTGACACAGTATATCATGATATTTTGATGTCTCAGTTGGAGCAAGTTCTGTTTGTCTTGGGGATTTTATGTCCTCTTCAGCGTGTCTACTATGTGGGGTGCCCCAGGGCTCCATTTTGGGGCCTATTCTATTTTCTCTGTATATACTTCCCCTAGGATACATTCTAAGGAAGTATAATATCATATTGCTTTGCAGATGACACAAAGCTATATCTGCCATTGAAACATACAAACTCTATAGCGCCACTTTTGTGTTGTCTTGAAGAAATTAAAGCCTGGATTTTCTCAAATTCAATGAGGACAAGACAGAAGTTATACTGCTTAAACCAGGAGGCACCTGTGGGGTTCTGGACCTAAACTTGGGTGTTTTAAAATAATTTGTGAAGGCTTACGTAAAAAACTTGGGTGTTTAATGATTTTAAAATGGACAAATACAGCGGGGAAAATAAGTATTTGACACATAAGCATTTTTTATCAGTAAGGGGATTTCTAAGTGGGCTATTGACACAAAATTTCCACCAGATGTAGACATCAAGCCAAATATTGAATTCATACAAAGAAATCAGAACATTTAAGTATACAAGTTCAGTCATAATAAATAAAGTGAAATGACACAGGGAATAAGTATTGAACACACTTTATTTAATACTTTGTAGAAAAGCCTTTGTTGGTGATAACAGCTTCTAGATGCCTCTTGTATGGAGAGACCAGTCGTCTGCATTGCTCAGGAGTGATTCTGGCCCATTCTTCCACACAAATGGTCTTTAAATCTTGAAGGTTCCTTGGGCCTCTTTTATGAACTTTGATCTTCAGTTCTCTCCATAGATTTTCTTTGGGATTTAGGTCAGGTGACTGACTGGGCCATTGATTGTGGCCTTGTGTTTGGGATTATTGTCTTGCTGAAATGTCCACCCTCTTTTCATTTTCTGGTAGATGGCAGCAGATTTTTATCCAGAATGTCCCGGTACATTTCTCCATTCATCCTGCCTTCAATAAGATGAAGTCTGCCAGTACCCCTTGCTGAAAAGAAGCCACAAACCATGATGCTTCCACCCCCATACTTAACTGTTGGTATGGTGTTCTTGGGGTGGTGGGCAGTGCCATTTCTTCTCCAAACATGGTGTGTAGAATGACTGCCAAAAAGTTATATTTTGCTTTCATCTGACCATACTATAGTCTCCCAATAATCCACAGGCTTCTCCAAATGCTATTTCGCAAACTTTAACCGAGCCTCAACATGCTTTTTGTTCAGCATTGGAGTCTTGCGTGGTGAGCGTGCATGGATGCCATGGCTGTCATGGATCTCTATGGTAGAACCCAATTGCAGGCAGACACAGGAGGTGAAGGGGTTAACAGGGGTATTTATTATAACACAAAACAAGACAAAGAGGCAAAACAAAACCCACGAGGGGGAAAACAGGACAGGAATATATAAACTTTAACAACAAACACTGACTTACTAAACTATAAAACAAACACTTGAGATAAACACTAAACTAACACTTACTTAGACAAGGGAGACAGCAAGACGAGGGCATGAAGCAGACAGCAAACGATACAAGTACAACGTACAATGAACCAGACAGGACAAAGAACACGAGGATGTCTTAAAGGGGAGCAAATCAAGAGGGAACAGGTGCAAGGGATAAACTAATTAACACAAACTAGGAAACAGGAGGGTAGGGAACGATGACGCAGACTAGAAAAACAAAGGATCCTGTATGATTCCACCTCTAGACCAAGAAATACCTGACAAGGAGAGGTGGAACCATGACAGAACCCCCGCCTTAAGGAGCAGCATCCTGATGCTCCTCAAAGGCACAAACAAGACAAGACAGACTGGGACACTGACAAGACCAAACAAGACATGGCAAACATGACAAGGGGCAGACAGGCAAGAAAAATCAACGGGTTAGGGTGGGACAATAAAAATAATAAACAAGGGAGGGGGGGTGGGGGCAAACAAGAGTACATTGGAAGTCCAGAAGGGGTAGGGCTGGGTGGGGGAAGTTCCAGCCCTTGGGGGCGCGCCAGGGCGCGGAGCCCCAGGAGGCTTGAAAGGGGAAGTCCTGGGGAAAACTGTTCTTGTCCCCGGCAGGACTGCTGGGCTGGACCCCGGCTGGAATGCCGGGCAGGACAAGGGCTGGACGGCCGGCTGGAAGACAAGGCACGGCTGGAATGCCGGGGACAAGGGCTGGACGGCCGGCTGGAATGCCGGGCAGGACAAGGGCTGGACGGCCGGCTGGAATGCCGGCAGGACAAGGGCCGGGCTGGAATGCCGGCAGGGCCATGGCTGGAATGCCGGGCTGGACATCGGCTGGAACATCGGCTGGGCAGCGTTCTGTGCCGGTTGCTGGGCAGCGTTCTGTGCCGGTTGCTGGACCGGGCTTGGTGCCGGTTGCTGACTGGACGGGCTTGGTGCCGGTTGCTGGACCGGGCTTGGTGCCGGTTGCTGGACCGGGCTTGGTGCCGGTTGCTGGACCGGGCTTGGTGCCGGTTGCTGGACCGGGCTTGGTGCCGGTTGCTGGTTCATTCTGTCATGGATCTCTATGGTAGAACCCAATTGCAGGCAGACACAGGAGGTGAAGGGGTTAACAGGGGTATTTATTATAACACAAAACAAGACAAAGAGGCAAAACAAAACCCACGAGGGGGAAAACAGGACAGGAATATATAAACTTTAACAACAAACACTGACTTACTAAACTATAAAACAAACACTTGAGATAAACACTAAACTAACACTTACTTAGACAAGGGAGACAGCAAGACGAGGGCATGAAGCAGACAGCAAACGATACAAGTACAACGTACAATGAACCAGACAGGACAAAGAACACGAGGATGTCTTAAAGGGGAGCAAATCAAGAGGGAACAGGTGCAAGGGATAAACTAATTAACACAAACTAGGAAACAGGAGGGTAGGAACGATGACGCAGACTAGAAAAACAAAGGATCCTGTATGATTCCACCTCTAGACCAAGAAATACCTGACAAGGAGAGGTGGAACCATGACAATGGCGGTTCAGTGCATTGCTTATAGTTCTCTTTGAAACAACAGTACCTGCTGATGCCTCCTGAAGAACTCTCCTGATTATTCTTTGGACTCCTCGGACAGGGATCTTATGTGGAGCACCTGATCGTGGCCAGGGCCGCATTAAGAGCTCACTGGGGCCCCGGGGCTATGAGTTACTGCAGGGCCCCCCCACCACTTTAGGTCACCAACTACAGAGAAAGAGAAAAATAACCTGCTTTTTTCTAAAACACTGCTGAAGTTGTTTTACATAAATATAATCTAGAATCATTCAGAATAACTGTTGCCAATTCCTTTACAATATACAATTAAGAAAATAGCTTACCTTAAAAAAAATGTTTCCTGCTTTTGCGGAAAGAGAAGTCCTTGATAATGTCACTGAAGTCAAGGGATCGGAGAATGTCATTTTCCAGGGACATCAAAGTAAGATGGTTCAGTCTCCCTTGTAACATGGATGAACGAAGACGGTTTTTGACCAAAGACAGTTTGGAAAAAGAACGCTCTCCACTGGCGTTAGTCACAGGCAAAGTCAAGAAAATACGAAGAGCTATGTCCATATTAGGGAACACAGACTGCAGGTTTTTCTTCCTCAGTAGCTGGAGCAAGGCTATGGCACTTTAGTTTTTTTCATTTTTTGTAAAGTCCTTGAATTGAGCAATTTCATCAGGGAAATCGTCTTGCAAATCCGTGTCGTATTTCTTCTGAAGAGACATAGCATTAGAATGTAGTTCCTCTGAGGTGATTGTATGCATGTTGCTCAGAAATCCAAAACTTTGCTCCAGATCTTTGTAGGATTTGTAGCGCCGATCAAGCTCACTCACAAGTTTGTCAATTACGATATTAAACACACAAACTTGAAACTTCTGTCTTCCTGACATTGTACTCAGGGAATCTGCCACAGATGACTCATATGGTTGCTTTTTACGTCGTCTCTCCCTTTGATTGTCACTTTTGTATGTCTGAGAAACACATGACGACATGTTTTTGGCTGTTAACTCAAACCTCTCAAACTGATCACGGAGATCTGCAATAAAATCTCTCAATGAACCCACCAGAGCAGCAGCATTAGACAGGTCAAGGGCAACCATTTGAAGTTGTGCACTTGTTTTTTGAACACGCTGCAGCACTGTGTTCCCACACTGCACAGAATGGCAACTTCAAGCTTCTCCATCTGCCTAGAGAGAGATGTGGCCTCATTGCGAGTGGTGAGGTTTTGATGATCATCTTCTGCTATTGTTTGAAGGGACTGGAAAATGTTATCATAATTTAGACAAAGGGTGCTGGTTGCTTGTGCATGCGCACTCCACCTTGTGTTTGACAAGGTTTTCAGAGTTTGAACACGGCCCTTCTCATTTTCTGCTAGGTTGGACGTAACAATCTGCCACCTCCAGGTGGATTTTGAGCAGAAGTTAAAAAGAGACTGTACAAATGAGAAAAACTCCTCAGTCTCAAGACAACAGTTCACAGCATTTACTCCAACTAGGTTCAGAGTATGTGCCGCACAGGGAACCCATTCAGCTAACGGGTTGACTTCACGTATGCGAGATTGCACACCTTTATATGCACCAGACATATTACTGGCGTTGTCAAAGCACTGTCCACGGCAGTTCTCTATGTTTATGTTCATCTCCGTCAGAACTGATATAACTGAATTGAACAGGGACTCACCAGTGTGACTGCTTATGGGTAGAACTTAAGAAAACGCTCCTCTGTGCTCCCATCTTCAGATACATATCGGACAATAAAAGTGAGTTGGTCTGAATGTGAAATGTCTGGGGTGGAGTCAACGATTATCGAAAAATATTTGGCCATCCTGATTTTATCCAGGATTACAGAGAGAGCTTGTCACCCATCAAATCAATTAACTCCTCACACACAGTAGAAGAAAGATATGAAGGAGTCCCCTTGCCTGCATTGCCAAATCGTGCAATATGCTCTCTAAGAAATGGATCAAATTGACTGATTAGTTCAAGGCAACCCAAGTAGTTTCCATTCTGGGGTGATCCAAATTGTTGGTTGTCTCCTCTGAAAGCAAGTCCTCGCTCAGATATAAATTTAATAACAGCAACTACTCTTTTAAGAACCTCTGACCAGTATTGGCTCTCTGTTTCATACTGTCGTTTCAATTCATTGTCAATTTTACCCTGCTCTGCAGTTCTTGAAATCCACACAAGCATGCATTTGCGATGTGACTCAGATCCCTCGTGCTCGACAATCCGTTCATTTGCATGCTTCCAATCATTAAAGCCATCAGCGCATCCAAATTTTGAATGGGCGTTCTTGTCATTTACACCAAACAGCCGGCAAACAAAACAATACACGGCTCCCTTAGATGGGGAATAGAGCAGCCAATCTCGTCTGACATTTTCACCATTCACTAGTCTGCGATTAAAAGAGTTTTTGAAAATCTTCTCTTTTGATTTTTATATTGTTGTTCTGACGCAGAGAAATTAGCAGTCATATTTTGACAAAACTGTGGTCCTCTATCAGCCCAGTACTCCCGAACCTCATCGTTGATCTCACCCCAAGTTCCAGGATCAGTGCTTGTGTACGCTGGGTTATCAACAGCGTGCAGGGTAGGAGAGGAAGTTGATGCAAGGCCGCTGATCTCAGGTTGATCTGCAGAAGGCTGTGTCAGTTCATTATTATTTGCATCAACTTCAACCGAAACGTTATCTCCTTGCTCAGTCTCATTATCTCCAGCAGCAGATGTCGATGTTTCATGTTTCTGGTGATCTGGTTAGGATAAGCATGAAACACATTTTTACACATGCTGTTAGATTAACACTAACCTGTCAACATGTCTTCTTGCTAATAGCGAATATATAGGGGTGGGCGATGAGCTAAATGTTAGCCTATATCATCATACGGAGTCATTTTATCGAACAATATACTTCACAGTCAAGTTATATTAATTTTAATACGATTTTTATCATATCAAAAGTTAATGGCACTAAAATTTCATAATTATTGTGATAATTTTCAATATCACAAAAAATAATAGTAGCTTAAGAAATGGATATCAAGCTTACTGATGACAAGAATCACAAATAATAATAGAACAAAGGCACATAAGAAATCGACCTACTTGAAAAACCTTAAGCACTGAATAATATTGTATAAAGTAATCAAATATTCAATACATAGCTTTCAATATAAATTCAACATCCATTCTTATTTATTTTACTAAAGTGATTCAGTCAAGGACAGTAAATTACTTCTTTCTGATGTTGATTAACATTATTGACACAATGGCGACAGCAGCTTTATTAGCAGCTTCTGTCACTTTAAGACCAAGTGCGCTGTGCAAAACCGTCTCAAGTTCACCATGGTATCAAAACGAGCATTTACAAAATGAATCCTCTCCTGCTGCTTATTGTGCCTGAGCAGTTTAAAATAATTTGTATCTATACCACAATGCTTAAATACGTGTTTAAATTATAAACTTACATCATGATGATGGCGCAGCACAATTGACATATTTCTACCGGACACATTAGCACTATCGCCACTGCCAGCCCTTTAGGCGAATAGTTTGATCAAACACAAAAAGCAATATCATACATCCATCAAGTTAATAATCAAACTTAACAGTTAACGTTACCTGAAATTGGTGGGGTCGATGATGACGCTGTGTCTTTATCATCAGCTCCAACATCCACCACTCCGTGATCATCAGCTTTAGTAAAATAACCCGATAGTTTTGGGATTTTACTGAGTAGCTCATGTTTCCTCTGCTGTTTAGCTTTTAAAAAATTCCTTTTTTGAGCCCCACTCGCACATTTTTTTTTAAAGATGACATTTTTAGCTGTCGAAGACTGTTTTTTGCGTGGCAATTTTAAGAATAGTCTAGAATGAAGTGAAGAGTGGAGGCGATTGATTGGTTGATGCGTAGGCTATATTCTAATAAGGCGCAGACAGCCATCGCCTGATAGGCCTAAGCTGAATTGTTGTATATAAAATAAATGCATTTGATTTGGTATATCAAATTCAAACGTGACGTTTCAATTCACCGTGCCCTGCTGCCCACGGGGGTTTGATTGACATGCGACCTGACCAATCATAACGCGAATGCGCAATTTTGTTAATAATATTAATGAGAATGATTCCATGATAATGCATGGAATATACGGCAAAGCGCTACTAAATAACAGGGCTAATTTGTGGGGGGCGTGGTAAGGCTTTGGCAATCAGATGGCTAGTAGTAATCAATCTGCTCCACAGCCAATCATGGGCCCCCTCCTTGCTCGGGCCCCGGGGCTTTAGCCCCGCCTAGCCCTATTGTTAATGCGGCCTTGATCGTGGCCGGTTTACGGTGAACTGATGCTCTTAAAGTCATTTCACTTTATTTATTATGACTGAACTTGTATACTTTAAATGTTCTGATTTCTTTGTATGAATTCAATATTTGGCTTGATGGCTACATCTGGTGGAAATTACTGATAAAAATGCTGATGTGTCAAATACTTATTTTCCCCGCTGTAGATTAATCAGGTTATTGAAGGATATTACTGTTGTTATTACATATTTTATTTTCTGGCAACGATGCATTAGAGTACAACCATATACCTCATATTATGAAGTATTTAAAAGCTGTTTGCAATACTAAATGTGCTTTCAATAGGAGATGTGAGATAGAGGGGCATCTTTGGCTGCAGTTGTGTAGGGGGTGGGGGAAGGTATGTGGAATGTATGTTGTTTTCTCAGGAGTGTTTTGCAGGAACCAGATAAGGCAGAAGTTGGTGATTGGTGGAAACAAGGGGGATCCCGGCCCCCCAGCAGAAGAGAGATCGGCGTGAAATAAGAATAAATGCTGTGAATGTGTGCTGTGGGTGTTGTTGTTCCTTGGAAGGACAGAGGAGTGTTGTCCAGCAACCCAGCGCGCGCTGTATTTTGTTTTAATCAGATTAATAAACTTCAATACTTATTAGAGATTGCCTACCTTCAATTTTTGAACATGCAGGACACTTAAGTCCAACAATTTGGTGACCCCGACGTGATTGAGGAAAAAGGCAGTTTTTTGATTGATAAACAGCGGCAAAAGACCGGAATTCAAGGCGAGACGGATTCAGGTTCAACAGGCCGGGGAAAACTAAGGTGAGCAGAAACCTGTTTAATCAAATTCTGCCTATTGGAAAAACTAAATTGATGTGTTGAATTTGATGAACATCTCGTGTAAGTAGAATTAAATTAAAGTTTATTTAAGTTTATCGGATAAACCATAATTCTGAGGTTTGATTCCTTTGGTTTTTTAATAACCATAAATTTGGGTTAGATTCCCTTGGTTTATTTTTTAATAACCATAAATTTTGGGTTAGATTCCCTTGGTTTATTTTTTAATAACCATAAATTTTGGGTTAGATTCCCTTGGTTTATTTTTTAATAACCATAAATTTGGGTTAGATTCCCTTGGTTTATTTTTTAATAACCATAAATTTTGGGTAAGATTCCCTTGGTTTATTTTTTAATAACCATAAATTTGGGTTTGATTCCCTTGGTGCTGGAAACCATAAATTTGTAAGATTATAAATATTTTCTGTGATTTTATATGAACATTTGTATATATTTTTCTGTGTATTGGATTGTTTACATAAAATAATAAGGAAAGGATGGCAGAATATGAAAAGGAATGTGAGGAATACGGGTGTACACCAATTCTAGAACAGTGGGGAAATATAGTAGATATGCTATTAGCTCAGGCAGAGCCTAAATGTCATAAAAAGGAGAAGAAAATATGGGAGAATAATATGTATAGAGATATGAGTCAGATATGTATAGAGAACGGGTGGGATACGCCCGACAAAATGTCGGTGCCACTAGCACCAAAAGTCAGGGATATGGAAAAAAGGGCGCATGTAAGACTGAAAAGACATGTAGAAGAAAAGACTAAAGTGAAGTGGATAAATAGGGGTAAACATTTGAACCAAGAAAAAGAATATAGAACAGACCTCAGGCTGTGGACACGAATTGCACTTACTGCAACAGCTCTCAGTCCTGCTAAAATTAAGGGCATAGGGGAACATGTGAAGTCAGTGAAGCCAGACAAAGAAAGAACAAAGAAGTCAGGAAGTGCACAGGGTGACACCTCTGATCAGGCAGCAGATTCCCCAACACCAAAAATATACCCGGACTTGCAACTATTGACAAAACCCCCACCGTATGAGACAAACCTGCAGCAAGTTATGGTAAAAGTGAACCAAGGAGAAGTTGATGTAGAATTGCCTGACACAACGTTTGATATAAATGAAATAAGACAGCAATTACACCAACTCACAAGATTAGTTAGTGGAACAGCACAGCAGTTAACCCCCCAGAGAGAAGAACACGAAGAACAGATGTCACAAGGGGAGGGGGGAGAGGCATGTGGAGAGCTAAAATATCACACAACCCCTGTTTCATTGCATAGCCGACAGAGTTTAGATAGTGATGAAGGCAAAGAGAAAACACATATGGATGTGATTATTAAAGGAACAATGTCATCTACCCCTATTGCAAAAAGAACCAGAGCAATGGAAAGAGAGAGGTTAGGTGGCCATGAGAATGACGATGAGGAAGGCAGGTATGATTTTGCCGCCAGCCACCAATTGCGCGCTGGAACACAAATGCCATTAGTGCAGGGAGGACAGGGTCAAGCTAAATATCAACCATGGAGTCATAGTGATATGACTGCAGTGTTAGCGAAATTGCCCCCCATCACCTCAGGGGGAGGGAGTGGCTGAATAAATTGATGGCCTTATGCCATGGAACTACATTGGCGGTGGAAGACATAAGATGCCTGTTGGGTCAGATCTTTACAGCATCACAAATGCTTGACTTTGAAACCGACGCAAACATAGATGGTGTTTCCAACGACAAAAAGTTTACAACATATAGCACTGATATAGGTAGAACATTGAGGAGACAATTTCCCACGCCACCAACAGCATATCAGAATATTAAATTTCGTATCAAGCCAGGGGAGACAGGATCAGGTTATTATTTCAGGTGTGCAGCGGAGTGGGAACAGATGGTTGAGGAAAACAGTCTGAATAATCCCATCACACGTGACATTTTTAGAACAGCTGTGATGACAGGAGCCCCTAATGGTGTAAAACAGGCAATGGAAAATAACCCAGACATACCAGTAGCCAGCAACGAAGTGTGGGAAAGACATTTAGTTCACCATACCGATAGAGCTGTAGACAAAACTAACAGAGAAGAAGAAGAGTTGGATAAGAATAGACATCAGCTGTTAAAACTACAATTAGAATTAGCTAAAGCCACTGGCCAAAAGAAGACCAAACAAATGACCCAACAACCAGCTTCCCCCTTTATTCCCCCAGATTTTGGATATAACCCTGACCCAAACCAGGCCCCATCACAATGGCAGGGACAACCTAGGGGTCAGTCGAGAGGAAATAGGGGTTATAGAGGACGAGGGAATGGTGGTGCAGGGCGGGGGAGGGGTGCCTGTTATGCGTGTGCTACTGATCATTTTATAAGAGAATGCCCCAATCAGCAAGGGGAAGGCCAAACTACAGGGCCACCTGCAGGGGGATGGGGTCCTCTCAGAGGTGGACCTGGTGGTCGCGGCAGGGGCCCACATACCCCCATACCCGGGGCAACAACTCTCGTCGCCACCCAACCTACAGGCGCCCATGCACCCAACATGGGGCCCGGGGGGGGACGCGGAGGAATGTTGAAGGGGCCCACAGAGAACCACCATGAGGGGAATGGCTGAGCCCCTCATGGAAATAGTGGTTAACAACAAACCACTACAAGCTCTGGTGGACACTGGAGCAACATACTCCACTGTAACAAGAGGCACTATAACACAAAATGATCTGAGTGATAAAACAGTGGGAGTAATGGGGTTCTCTGGTGGGTTGGACAAAATGGCCAATGACAAAAAATTTAACTGTGCATGTTGCAAATCAGAGCTTGCCACACTCATTCTTGTACTCCTCTAATGCTCCTGTACCCTTATTAGGTAGAGATCTACTTATCAAACTAGGAGCAAGCATTTTATGTTCACCAGAGGGGGTAATTGTAAGTTTTCCAGATGGCACTCGAGTTAATTGTTCGCTGGCTGCAGAAATGGGTTACACACAAAATGTCCTGTTAGGAGGCCCACTGAAAGAGGCTGCTGACATTTACTGGGTAGAATTAGATATTTCCCCATCCCCAACGAGTGTAGTGTCATTGTATAACAACCACCGGCCATGGATAACAGGCATAGACATTTTCTTACCGCCCATTGACCCCCTTCATTGCACACTGTTCTATGACAGAAATGACGATGTCATGTATCATGAGCTGTTTAATAGCATAGAAGGAAATAGATGGCGTCTTACAGGGGACGGCCTATATATAGGGAAGGAAGGTGTTGTGGCCCCTATTACTCTGACTCTGAGGAACAGCAGAAATGGTATGAAATAACAGACACAGCTGCACCACACATTTCCATGGCACTGCATCCAGGCCATGAAGCGAGAGAGTTAGGAGGTATGACTAAAAAGTTGAGAGGAGTTACTGATTGGAAGCCCACACACGCTGACATGGTCCTGTACTCACCAACCACACAATCTTATTGGGTACAGGCGACCACTGAAGACATAGGCATTTTGACACATAAACAGATTTCTAGGAGCCATGGAAGAGAGCAAACAGATGGCCCAGGAGCTGAGCAGTTGATTGCACTACAAATCTGACTTGTGGTCCCAGGGACCAACAGATGTGGGTCTTTGTAATATGACACCAGTAACATTTGATTTGACATCTACGGACCCAGTCTGGGTACCCCAATATCGCAACAAGCCTGAAGCAGATGAGGGTATTGCATCAACTGTCCAGGGACTCCTAGAGAGGGGGGTAATCACCCCTTATAAGTCTCCATGGAATACTCCTTTTTCCCAGTACAAAAACCAGGCACCAACAAGTACAGACTTGTACATGACCTCAGACGAATAAACAGTATGGTAGTAACGCCCACGATAGCGGTTCCTAACCCATATATTACCCTCTCAAATTTGACCCCAGCTCACCAGTGGTTCACCTGCATAGACCTGGCAAATGCATTTTTCTGTGTACCAATGTCTGAGGATTGTAAGTCATGTCTGGCCTTTACCTACAGAGGGCGCCAGTACTCTTACAACAGACTCCCTCAAGGGTTTATTTTGTCACCAGGCATATTTAACCAAGTGCTGAAGGAACAATTGGAACGTTGTATCCTTCCCCCTGACTGCGTGTTAATAATGTACGTTGATGATTTGTTATTAGCCGCAGAAACAAATGCAGACTGTCTGCAAGCTACAGAAGTAATTTTGCAACAGTTATATATTTCAGGTTTCAAAGTCAGCAAGGAAAAGCTACAAGTCAGTAGGCAATCTGTGACCTTCATGGGAAGACTGATCACACCGCAGGGCTCTACTCTCTCCCATCGTCAACGTGACAGCATTCTAACACATCCCAAACCAACCAATGTAAAGGACATGTTTTCCTTTCTTGGCCTTACAGGTTTCAGCAAAAATTACATCCCTATGTATGTTTCCTTAACCTCGCCCCTCAGACAGATCGTGAAAAGCAGGGTATGAAAAATTTAAAGGCTGAATTGACATGGACCCCTGAGGCAGAACAGACTTTTATCACATTAAAAGCACAATTGGCACATGCAGCACATTTGAATTGTGCTGATTACTCTCTAGGTTTTTTCCTAGATGTCTCTGAAACAGGAAGCAGTGCACATGGGGTGCTATTCCAAAAGCAGGCAGGAACGAGGAGGATTTTAATGTATGTCAGCGTCCTCCTGGACAGCATTGAACAACGACAGCCTAGTTGTGCCAGGTTTGCTGCAGGTTTGGCAAAAATAATTGAAAAGACATCACACATTGTCATGGGCCACCAAGTGACTGTTCTCACCACACACTCAATTATGTCATTCGTCAACTCGGCAGCTTTTACCTTCTCGCCCCTGAGACAGCGTAGACTAGCCAATCATTAACAGCACCACATATCACTTATACCCATGAAGGAATTAATATTGCTGATCTCTTAACAGATGGCTTACCCCATGACTGTGCGCCCATCACAGAGTTAGCTTCCCGTATCAGACCACATCTCTCTGCATCTCCACTCACAAGTCCTCCACAAGTTATAACGCTGTTCACGGATGGATGCTGCTTCAGATCAGAGGACGGCTCACTAACAGCTGCGTTTTCCGTAGTGGAACAAACAGAGAAGGGTTTTGTCACTAGGGTATCAGACAGACTGCAGGGTAAACAGTCAGCACAGCGAGCAGAGATGATAGCAGTAACCGAAGCGTTGAAATTTGCAGGGACAAATAGAGTAAACATTTTCAGTGATTCTGCTTATGTCATTACGGCTGTACATGTCGAACTACCAGTTTGGCAACGATGTGGTTTTGTTACCACATCAGGTCGACCTATTACACATGCATGTGAAGCCAGAGACCTCTTAGAGGCTCTGATGATACCCGCGGAAGTGGCAATTATCAAATGCCAAGGTCACTCAAAAGACGATTCCATGATCACCAAAGGAAACGATGCTGCGGATTGGCCGCAGGATATAACAAAATGCAGATGGTGGTACAGACCTCTAATCATTGGTAAAACTTGTTACCACAGTTTAACAGGGCATACCTTGTTATTGAACATAACAAAGCAAGTCCAGAGGAGAAATCAGTCTGGATTGAACATGGTGCTTTACGTGCACCTGACGGCCTCTGGCAAGCACCAGATGGAAGACCAGCATTTCCCACAGCTCTGACTACTTCCATTCTTAAACAGGCGCATGGCCTCGCCCATGTCAGCACCAAACCGATGTTAAGGACACTTAGACATTGGTGGCACCCTTTTCTAACCTCAATGGTGTCCCATTACGTTCTGTCCTGTGACACGTGTCAAGAACATAACGTTAAACCTTCCCTGAAACAATTGCAAGGCACATTTTCACCTATCTGCGGCCCAGGGGAAGAGATTGTAATTGACTTTACAGACATGATCACCAGGGTCCAAGGTAAACAATACCTCTTGGTGATAGTTGACTACTTTACGGGATGGCCAGAAGCATACCCTGTTGGCCGAGAAGACAGTACCGCAGTAATTAAGTGTCTAATCAACCATTACATCCCGCATTATGGATTTCCCAGACGAGTTAGATCGGATAATGGCAGTCATTTTAAAAATGAACATCTAAAGGTGGTTGAGCAGTCTCTGGGTCTCACACATGCCTTTGGTGCCGTCTACCATGCACAATCTCAAGGAAAGGTGGAGAGAATGAATCTCACTCTGAAACTGAAATTGGCTAAAATCTGTGCACAGACAAAATTGACCTGGTTATCTGCACTCCCTCTAGCATTAATGTCTGTACGTTCTTCTGTTAACAGGATTTCTGGCTTTACACCATTTGAATTGCTTACAGGTCGATCTTTTCCTGGACCAACCACGCCTCTGCGGCCGGACACCATTAAACCTCTGTCACATTGTGCCTATTTTGACAAACTAACTGCTCTGATCCAACACTTTTCCCAGCAGGTCACACCGGAGACTGAACCAGAACCTGTTCCACCACCCACTGAGTGGGTGCGACTGAAGACCTTCCGCAGGAAGTGGCACGAGCCCAGGTGGTCTAAACCACTGCGTGTCACCTCACGAACATCCCACTGTGTCCGCCTAGCAGGAAAAGGCGACACCTGGTATCATTTGTCTTCTTGTGTGGCATGTGATTTACCCAGCAGGTCTCTGGAACAGACGGCTGTGGACCTGAGATCTCAGGTCCAAGAGAGGGAGGGTGTTGAAGGTGAAGTACAAGGGAGAGGGAGCGCAGAAAAATGAAAATTACAGGTCACACAAGAAAGGTGATATTTTTACAAAACAAAAGTGAAATGTACTGATCTCCCCACATACGAAGATTTCACCAACAGTTTAAAGCATATGAGAGACTGGTGCGTACAGCACAAAATAAGAAGGGTTTCAGTGCCTCGGCTGGGGTGCGGACTGGATAAACTAGACTTTCAGAGAGTTCAGAGTATCTTAAGTGAAGTGTTCACAGGAGTGGACATAGTTATAACCATATATTCATTATAAGCATTATAAAGTGTATGTCATAAAATTTTAGATAGAATTGTAATACTCTAGATAGGATTTGTATTTATTTATTTTTCCTTTTGATGTTATTCTTTACATTTTCTACTTATTGTTACCATTTATATTAATTAACAAGTTAATCATGACCATGAGATTATGGGAGAATTGGAGTTGTATGGCAATCCTGATCATCATCGCTGTCTTAATTGTAGGTCTTAATTTTGGAATTGAGCAATGGCAAGAAGGAAAGAATGTCACTAGGCCCAAAAGGTCAACCAAACCAGACTCATGTATACAGAGATTGGGGGAGGAATTGAGTTAAATTATGTAAATGGATCAACAACGGCGTTCACATTCAACCTGTGCAGCATCATTGACTGTAATGGCCAGAACTCTAGTTGGAGAGGATATGATGTGTGTGTGTGATGACCCCGGATTGGAATTGGCGTGTCATACCAACACTATGCAGGCAATGCCCGGATGTAACAATTGGCCCTCAGTTAGAAAATATACTGGAGCATGGAAGCCTTATGAACGAGGGGACATATGGGGGCGAGAAATAGGAACGGGATGGAAAAGTAAAGTATCATTTCAGCGAGATTTTAGCATGACCCAAAACCCCTTAACTCTCTCATTGGGAAACATAGAGCATGTCACTGAATTATTTGGCAGGAAATATTCCGTTCCGAAAAGAACAATGTACATCGCCCTAGGGGTAGATGTATCAGGAAAGGACCCCACAGGACTAATCAAAATAAACATAGTTAATCTACCGCCGGTTGCAAAGAATGACACAGGAGAGAGAAATATTTCGATAATATCATTGGGAGGCACCAGTATAGGTATGGATTACACCAAAATGAGCCCGGAAGACATAATTGAGAGAGCCACGGGCTATGGGGAAACCAATCTGTGGCTAGAATGTTAGTAGACACAGCTAAAGAACAAAAATTGGACGATTGTATAGCCTGTGCAGGGGCAAGACCCAGACTGCACATAGAACCAGCTCCCCTTTTTCCAAATGACACCTGGGGTTATGAATGTATGTTGTCCCTAACACGGGAAGCAGGATCTAAAAATTGTAGTACCCTAGCCTCTATTTCCCCCCCGATTACTAATGGATCAAAAACAGGGCCATTTACTCCCAGAAAAGATGAATATACCTGTTTCAATTTCACACCATCATCTCCAACTATTAATTATGGACAGATTAACAAGGAATGGTGTAACGTCATCATACCTGACAATGGAACATTGATAGGGCCATGGGCAAGAGCAGGACTATATTATTATTGTGGTGACAGACGACTGTTCACTAGAGTACCAAGGAACACGAAAGGCCTATGTGCTATGGTTAGGCTAGGGGCACTGGAGGGAACGGAGGGCAACGGAGGGACAACTTCATTGGCCAGACGTAGAAGGCGGCATGTCATTAAAAAACGAACTGCTACTATAGATTTGTCATTAAACAGTCCCACATACATAGATGCTATAGGAGTGCCCAGAGGGGTGCCAGATGAATTTAAATTAGCAGATCAAATTGCAGCAGGTTTTGAAAATATTCCTATCTTAGCAGGATTATTTCCTGTCACCCCAAATAAAAATGTTGACAGAATTAATTATGTCCATTACAATGTGATGAGATTAACAAATATGACAAGGGCTGCAGTAGAGGGCCTGTCAGAACAGCTGGCTCCAACATCTCATGGCAGTACAGAACAGGATGGCGTTAGACATGTTGTTAGCAGAGAAGGGAGGAGTGTGTCACATGTTTGGTGATTTGTGTTGCACTTTCATTCCAAATAATACGGCCCCGGATGGGTCAGTAACGAAAGCTCTGGGAAGGATTGAGAACATTATCTGTCGAAATGAAGGAAAACTCGGGCATAGATAACCCTGTGGGCGATTGGTTAGACAAAGCATTAGGAAAATGGAAGGCTTTAGTGATGTCCATAGTGGTTTCAATTGCGGTGTTTCTAGCCATTTTAGTAACATGCGGATGTTGCTGTATACCATGCATCAGGTCACTGTGCAACCGATTGATAGTTGCAGCAATAGAAAAGAAAGATTTTACCCCACCTCCTTATACCATGCCCCTGTTGGCTGCAGACCACATTACTGATGATGATGATGAACAGGATTATGTGTGACCTCTTACGAGGTCAAGAGAGGGATTGAAGGATATTACTGTTGTTATTACATATTTTATTTTCTGGCAACGATGCATTAGAGTACAACCATATACCTCATATTATGAAGTATTTAAAAGCTGTTTGCAATACTAAATGTGCTTTCAATAGGAGATGTGAGATAGAGGGGCATCTTTGGCTGCAGTTGTGTAGGGGGTGGGGGAAGGTATGTGGAATGTATGTTGTTTTCTCAGGAGTGTTTTGCAGGAACCAGATAAGGCAGAAGTTGGTGATTGGTGGAAACAAGGGGGATCCCGGCCCCCCAGCAGAAGAGAGATCGGCGTGAAATAAGAATAAATGCTGTGAATGTGTGCTGTGGGTGTTGTTGTTCCTTGGAAGGACAGAGGAGTGTTGTCCATCAACCCAGCGCGCGCTGTATTTTGTTTTAATCAGATTAATAAACTTCAATACTTATTAGAGATTGCCTACCTTCAATTTTTGAACATGCAGGACACTTAAAAGTCCAACATTATCAAATCTATTTTTTAGGCAAATAGAGGCAAATTTTAAAGGTTAAATCTTTTATATCTCTTAAAGATTTTGAAAGGATTATACACATTTTTATTTCGTCCCGTCTTGACTACTGCAATAGACTGTATTTAGGCATTAACTAGGCCTCCCTCACCAGACTACAGATGGTTCAGAATGCAGCAGCAGCTCGTTTGCTAACGGGAACACGAAAGTGGGAACATATTACTCCCATTTTGGCCTCTCTTCATTGGCTTCCTGTTAGGTTCAGAATTGATTTTAAGATTCTTACTCTAGTTTTTAAATCATTAAATGGCCTGGCACCGTCTTGCCTGTCAGAATTAGTACAGGCATATATTCCGTTGAGGGGACCTTTCATTGTACCACTTTAATTGCAGCGAAAAAAAATAGAGACCCTGTTTGAGTGGCGGGGCCTAAACTTTGGAATAACCTGCCTTTACATATAAGAAAGGCCCAAACTCTCAGTCTAAAAACCTATTTTTATAGCTTGACATTTAACTCTGTGTGAGAGCTGCGATTTTTATACAATTTTATTATTTTCTTATCTTGCTTACAAACTATTTTAATAGTCCATCCTGTAGATACTGGTCTGATTACTTTATTTCAAAAGTAATTTTTGTTACATAACTAGTTACATTACAAACGTTACCCCCCCAAAAAAACAAAATAATCTCTTTAGCCTTCTCATGACTAAACGTTATTGGCAAGTGCACACCCTCTCACAACAAACTACATTAAGCCTGTCTTTAATAATTTTAATGGAACTCTGTGACATTTTAACTTAAAACGTTTTCATATGTTAACTGTAGTATTTCTCTCTTTAGTTTCTTAAAACTTCTATATCTTATCTAGTGCTTCTGCATATTTCTATGATGATTTCTTAGTTATATAATAAATATAACAGCGTTAGAGCAGCAAAAACTAGTCTGACCAAACATAACAAGTTGCTAATAACGTTACCAGCCTGGCACTCGACTGTACAATTTGACTCATTGCTCTCTGTGCCCGGTAACGTTAGTGTCTTGAGACGTTTAACTGTGCTGTACTGCCCTTTCGGGTTGTTTTTCGCGGGAGAGAGGGTTTTGCTTACCACCACATGACCGACAATGTTCTTGCCTTCGACAGAACTAAACAAAAACAAAAAAGATTGAATTTCCAGCTACAGAACACATAAGTTTCTCTCTCCATGCTGAGTTTGTTTTCGCGGGTACAACCAAAGATTGTCTCGTTATAGAGAGATGTATGGGTCTGTATTACTTACAATTGGAGCATAAAGGCAAACAAGGATCATGAGAGACACCTCAACCAATCATATAACAGCGTCTAGTCTCCTTGCCTGCGTTTCGTCCAATCCGTTGAAGCTGCGGCGATAGCATTGGCCATTATGAGTTTTTAGCTTAAGGTGGCTGGCTTTCCATGGAGTGGCTTTGGTAGTACTTTCCGCACAGGCGATGTTCGATGACGTCACGGGTGCAACAGGCAGGCGTCCAGACTTTGAAAATGCTATTTCGCTTTTACAGTATAATTGAGAAAACTATAAAACGGCAACGATGTAACGCAGCTGTAACGTATAGTAACGTGGACTTGGAACTATAATCTAATTACTATTTTAGAATTTATAACGCTTTAAATTACTCCTCTACCAATAAGTAAATCAAACTACAGTGCCCAACACAGGACTTAATGACTTATTGATTTGATGACATAGCAAAGTTTGAAAGCATGTCATTCATTAAATTAGTGGTCTTCCACAGTTCAGACACTGGTATGTTGGAAAAGTACAACACAATAGATGCGCCACATTCCAGAACAGTGTTTTTGTACCTGCACGACGGTCATTATTTTATGATTAAGAATTTGAAAGCGTTCATAGGCACACCGTACATTTGTGATCTTTGTTACAAGGGTTACACGTCCCGTAGAGACCATAGATGCAAATATGTGTGTGATATCTGTAATGGGCCTGAATGTCTCAGATATGATGTGAACAAAAGACAATGTAACGATTGTCTTAGTTACTGCCGATTCGACTATTACTATGATATGCATAAGAAACCGCCATTAGGTCAAGAATTTTCACAATGTGCTGTGACCAAATATTGCCCAAAATGCAACAGACGTTACCACATTAGCGGCACAGACCCTAAACCACACAAATGTCCTGCATCTTGTTGCGTCCATTGTGGCGAAGGATCCTTCAGTGTCCCATCAACCCTTGTGTGAAAAGCTATAGAGAAGGGATATGTTGTGGTTGACATAACTGAGCTGTGCAACTGAGCATTTCCCACAGCGATCAGAAATATTGTTTTGTGAATATGTTAAAGCGTTTTTACAGTACAAACAAGAAGCCAGCGGGTATCCAGAACATGCGGTGACAGATGCAGACAAACAAGCATACATCGCAGATTACTTTGAAAAGAAAGGATTAAACTGAATCCTGATAAGATAAATCACAATCCCACACGTCGTTCGATTAATAAGCTCTTAATATCTTCTGGGGGAGATTTTCAATGAGGGAGAATCTACCCACCACAAAGCTGCTTGAACAGTTTGCCCAGCATATCTTGGGCAACGGTTATGACATCAAACATTTCTCTTTTATATCAGACACAGTGGCCATAACTCAATGGTGTTACGCTGATGGTAAAGACCGTCAGACCTGAGATATAAATATATTTTTAGGAGCATTTACAACAGCGCATGATCGTTTAGACTGTATGATCTAATGCAGCAGTTCTCAATCCTGGTCCTCGCGGACCCCCGCTCTGCATATTTTGTTTCCCTCTCGTTGAACACACCTGATTTTAAGAGAGCTCAATGAATGAATCGTTCTGATTTACGTGCTCCCTGAACAGTGTTATTTGCTCTCTCCTCAGTGCACACCAGTGTTGTAATGTAACGGAGTACAAATACTTCGTTACTGTACTTAAGTAGAAATTTCACGTATCTGTACTTTTACTTCGCTATTTAAATTTATGTCAACTTTCACTTTTACTCCACTACATTTCCTAGATAAAATGTATACTTTTACTCCGTTATATTTCCACTAAGCATCTTTGTTACTCGTTACTACTAAATAAAATAATCAGAAGAAGAAATTTGTGCGACTGCAATAAGGGAGGTTTGGCGAATCACTTCTCCTAGATTGCATTACGCACGCTCCGCACGCTCTATTTCAGCGTAATGCTTATTTGTTGCCAAAGGCGGAGGAAGCACAACTGAAACCGCCGGCGCCATGGAAGCACCTACTGGAGGGACCTCCCGTTATCTTAGACGACCACCCCGACGATAGTGGTGAACTCGGTCAACAGGGTGAAGATAACGTTATACATCCGTGGCCGTATTTGCAAGAAATGTTTCTGTACATTGGAGTGAAAGATTCTTCCTACCGGATGAAGTGCCTGTTATGCCTACCGAAAGTCACTGAAATTTTGGCATTCAAAAACTCCCCGTCCAACCTGAAGAAGCACATCCAGGCAGGTTAAATTAATAGTTATTCAGTAAAGCCACAATGTCAATGTGATTCAACATTAGTTATCATAAGCCGCATCAGATATCTGGCTAACGTGATGGCCAGGCTAACGTCTGCTTGTTAACATTGCTAAGTAACGTTAACTGACATGGCGCACATGTTAGAACCCCCTTAGCTGTTCTAAATCCACTGTAAAACACGGCTTCAAGGGGCTTTTTGCTTTTATAAAACGGTTACTCCATTAAAATATTTATTTTAATATTTATTTTATTCATAAAATAAACATCAGCAACAAAAAAATATAACGCTATAACACATGTATTCCTCCGCCAAGCAATGTAGTTCCAAAGAGGTTACCAAGCATCAAAGCAGACAAACCATCACAAATGGCAGTTGCGCAGTAACACTTATGTAATGCGGTCACAGCTGTATGTTTGTTGAGTAATTTACAACGGCTTCGAACGCGGCTCAACCAATCAGAATCAAGGACTTGAACTATCCGTTTTATAAATTGTGAATGTACGCTTGCATTGTTGATCAAAGTCACAGTGCTTTTATTGCCACACAACGAGTTGGTTAACACAACGAGTTAACTAACGTAAGGTACATGCAGTGGGAGATAAACGATAACACAAGTACAGTAACGTTACAGGCAAAACACAAACAACAGCAGTTTGTACCAGTTAATAGTGTTATTGCCTAGGTGTTAAGGGCGGCAGTCTGAGTGTTGTTTATAATTCTATGTTATTGAATCAAGATAATATGGTGACATTTAAGTTAACACGTTTTTAAAAATGAAACTATATTCCCATCAGTGATGCAAATTAGAACTAGTTTCTTAGTAATTTGCATCACTGATGGAAATATAGTTTCATAAACATTATCCAACTGCAAGTAAGTTAAACAGTCAAATGACAACTGTTTGTGACTTTAAGAAGATACCCTGAATATGCTTCATGCGTTACTATAACAAAGCCACAATAAAGTTCACAATCAAAGTTCTAAAACTTTTACTTCAAATACTTAAGTACAATAAATATCAGAAAATTACTTTTGATACTTAAGTACAGTATATATCAGATACTTTAAGACTTTTACTTAAGTACTATTGTAAAAGGTAACTTTCACTTCTACCAAAGTCTTTTTCTAGTACGATACTTGTACTTTCACTCAAGTATTGCTTTCTAGTACTTTATACAACACTGGTGCACACAGGAAATCGGCTGAAGTTAATTTAAGAACACGAATACAGTGTCCTCACACAGACAAATCCTACTACGGAAGAGTTGAAGAGTAACCGTAATCTTGAGATTTGCGTAGTCAAGCTTAGTGCCCTTTGGATGGAACACATCCGCCCATTTCAAACTGGAATTATGGCAAAATATCTATTGATGTTTACTTCGCAGGGCTCTTATGGCATATTGAACAAACCTCCTGCATCATTTAAAACACCCTGTTTAAACGGTTTTTACCCCCTAAAGAGCCTGGATTAGAAGGTGTATAATAAACCTTTTTCATGAGCTCAGACATGTTGTCATTTCATCAGACACAGATAAATAATCATTAGATTTTAAAAACAAGGTTTCATTTTCGAAAATACAACAATAAGAATACATTCACATACACATACTGTCTAGATAGCCAAGAAAACGCATACATGTAAGAATATCTTTATCGGTCATGTGTTCACTCACAATTTCACAGACATCATTCTGATCTTTTTTCTGGGATATCAGGTTTATACATATATCAACAGCATAAACAGACATTGTGAGGGCATGTGCAACATCAAATACATTATCATTTTCACACAATGTTTTTAATACTCTTCTGATGAACACGCGGTTGAGTCGTCACCAATGATACATGCCTGTGTCAGATTAACCTACGAGTCCGACAAATTTATCACAATATTCATTTCATTCTTTAAACTGCTTACACGTATGGAATCACACACAATACATTCTGAAGGAACATGCATATCAACATTATCATGTATCACACAGTACAAAGATGAACTATTTCATGCTTATAATACAATTTAAACATACTGTGACGAGGCGCTGTTCTGGGATCAGCGTCACCTGGGACACAGCCCGGCAGCTAGCGCTGATTGAACGCACCTGACGCCGATTAGCTGCCGGGCATATAAGCCGCCTTCTCCCAGCACTCGGGGTCCCAGTACACACAGCACCCTATGCTGTGTCTCACCTACCCCCGAGTGAGAGCGAGGATGAGGCCAGCGAGGAGAACACGGATGACCCGATTGCCCAAGCACGGAGAGGCGGAGAGCACCCTGGATTATACCCTTTTGTTTGTTTATTTATGAGTTGTGCATTAAAATCCCCGTTGGGGTTGCTTACACCACCGCCATGTCTGTGTCGTGTCTCTTACCCCCGTCACACATACGTTTGACAAAACCAATAATGCATGTGTTCTCCATACCACCAGCACTTCTCCAGAAATCCACAGCATCGTTGAAGACTCTCACACTGTTTATCCACAAGATATGTGATTTCGTTAAGTTGTCCAGGATAAAAGGTTCGCCCCATAGTTCACATAGAATAGCTTCTACAACACCTTGAATTCTCTAGGGTGAGGTCTTAAACCACAGGAGATTAACGCTTGAACAACACTATGTTTGAGGGTTGAGCAGTTTGCTTGATAGTTCTTTAAAGTAGCCTTTGAAGAAATAGGGTGATGGTTCAAATAGACAAGAATGCTGCATCTGATTCGGATGATCGATCTCTAAGTTTTATGTTAACTATGACTGCTGAACTGCCACTATGCTTTTATTATTTTAAAACCATCCTCTCAGATACATCCACGGCATCACCATCTGTGCATCCTATGGCTTCGGCGATGTCTTGTCCGCTAGTGGTTGTGATACCCCAGAATTTATCCAACCAAGTGGTGCTAGAATGATGAGAGTTTTCCGGTCCCCCGGTACCAACCTCACACGTCATTGGGGAATGTTCGCTGGTATAGAATGTGTCTGTTGAATCCTGAGACATGGTGAGTTGTCAACAGTTGTGGCTTTGGTGTGTTTTTCAGAGCAGCAGCTTCTTATTGGTTTGTAGCACGGGGCGGTGTCAGACGTTCTTTGTCAGCAGATCCACTTGCGGCTCAAACGATTTAACTCACAGAGTTGTACCGATCACGCAGCTTACACCATTTCAACATTTTGTTAATGTCTGTAAAATTTCATCAAGCACACATACGTCTCTCCACTAAAACATAATTTTGAAATCAAAACAAATGCTACCCAGCTAACAATTTTACGTTATAAAAACGTTCCTGTAACGTTTCAATTAAGTTTTAAAAACGTTTATGTTTAAACGTTCTTAGAACGTTCAAAACGTCCAGTTTTTTAGACGTTGTATTAACGTTATTCTTTGGTTATAAGAACGTTATTCAAAACGTTTTTAGAACGGTTCATTCTGTTGTTGTATTAATGTTCTAAGAACGTTTTTTTAAACGTTATTAAAACGTTCCGGTCGCCATTATATTATTGTTCTTAGAACGTTTTTCTAACGTTCCTAGCAAGTTATGAAAACAATATATTTTAATGTTCTTAGAACGTTCAAAACGTCCAGTTTTTTAGACGTTGTATTAACGTTATTCTTTGGTTATAAGAACGTTATTCAAAACGTTTTTAGAACGGTTCATTCTGTTGTTATATTAATGTTCTAAGAACGTTTTTTTAAATGATGTTTTATTAACAAAGTTCGGGAGGAACCTAAGCATATAATCAGCACGCCGTGCCATCACCAGCAAATACCTATCAGCCGAGCATGCAATCTGCACAACCATCTCGGCTGGTACATCATTAGCAATCACAGCACCTACCCTATCAGCTCAAGCAAGCTCTACCATAAATAGACAAGCAGTCTTACCTGATACTTCTCGCCAGATAAACATCGTCAATATTCATTTACGATGTCTGAGACTCAAGCAGTTCAAAGTGTATCGGCTAGTCAAGAAGATCCTTCCACGCATCGCAGCGGCGCGCATCTAAGCGTAAGAGTTCGGCATCTCTCCCACCAGCGCGATCTCCACCCCATTCACCGGCGTCATCTTACGCCTCTGCAAACCCCAAGATGCCAACATTCCGCAAATGGACGGTCCAGAGTCTTCATAGGGCCCTCACCAACGCGGAAGTCCCATTCAGCAGGCGGATGTCAAAATTAGAGCTTTACACCCTCTACGTGTCGTCCCAGACAGACGCCCCGCCGGTCAGGTCGGACCGAATGGCTGCCAACGGTGAGTCAGGCTCGGCTAGGGGTCCCGTCCATTCCAGGCAAGAGCAATCTTCCGCCGCGGCTCGGCATGGCCTCCATCCCTCGAGACGCCACAGCAGTCATCCAGCTAATCCAGGTAGCGCACTAGTTGCGTTGGAAGCCGCGGACATCCCGGTTAAGCACCTCCGGCAGGCAGAGGTATCTCAGCTCTACGCGCATGACATCACAGCAAATGCAGTGGGTCCCTCAGGCAAGGCCGGCCAGGAAACTTCAGGAGCACCAGCTCATCAACACTTCTCTGGCGCGAGGCTGCCTTCGCTAGGGACACAAGCGCTGGTCTCAGGACCACAATTCTTCGGTGCAGCTGCCGCTGCTAGCGCGACCCCGTCTCCGCTAGACACAAGCGGCCGCCGTAAGATCCGCCTTTCCCGCCCCAGGCTCCTGGCCCGCAGCGCCGGAATCCGTTTCTAGCATGAGGATGCCTCCGCTAGAGTCAAGAGTTCCGGTCTCTGGACCTCATTTCTTCGGCGCCACTGCCAACGTAAGCGTGAGCATGCCTCCGCACGACGCGCAAGCGGCCGCCATTTCCTCCTCTCTCGCTCTTCAACAGGCACGCCCAGCATTCTCACTGGCTACAGCGATCGCGATGCCCGCACCTCCTAATGCGCCTGCGTTGGAACCTCCACAAGTCTCCAGCGGAGTCAGAGCGCAGATTTTGGCAGGTGCGGATACCGATCTTTATTCTCTTCTTTCACCCCTGTCACCTCCATCAGTTGAGCGTCAGATCACATACAGAGATTTATCTTTCACTTTAAAAAATGCTTCACCCCAACACTTCCGCACGTTATCATTTCCCGAATTCACTGTAGCCTTCTCACGCTACACGGAAGTAATATGCACGGTTTTCCCCGATAGGAGACGCGAGCTAAGTGATTACTTGGCCCTCGTGGCTGAGCTCGCTCTCTCCTATGGAGGAACTCACTTTTATACATATCACAAGCTTTTCTCCGCCAAATGCGCATTTCGTGTTGCTCAGTTGAACCAGTGCCCTTATTGGGGAGCCCTGGACGCTGAGCTGCATGGTAGGGTATTCTTGGGGGTGAGAAACATCTCCTGCGCTGTTTGCCGATCCGTGGTGCACTCCACCGGCGAATGCCTCTAGTCTCTCCCTCTCACCCTCCATGTACATCTCCGCCTCACCAGTCCACTTCTAAGGTCCCGCGCCTGCCAAATCGCCCAGCTACCTCGAATCCACGCGAGACCACCGACTCCCGCGCACGAGAGGCCTGCAATAAATTCAACGCGGGCAAATGCACCAGGCAGAGCTGTCGGTACCTGCATGTGTGCACTTTCTGTAGCGGAGCGCACGCTCGCCTGGTTTGCCCTGTATCACATTCCCATGCCAATAAAAAAATTCAGATCTTACCTCTCGACTCCCGTGAACATTTCTCGTTTGTCTCATGAGTTGTCTTCGCACCCTGACCCGCGGTTCACTGATTATATCCTGACCGGCCTTTCGAACGGCTTCGACCCCGGCGTCATAAGTCTCCCTTCGCAAAGCCTTATCTGCCCCAACCTACAGTCCGCAATAAACGAACCGGAGGCAGTCGATAGCCTTTTACAGAAGGAGATCGATGCCAAATTTATTATCGGCCCCTTCGAGGTACCTCCATTCACCACTTATCGCATCAGCCCCATTGGCGTTGCTACCAGAAAATTTTCGGCCAAGAAACGTTTAATATTCGACCTCTCTTCTCCCCACGGTTCTTCATTTCCGAGCATTAACAGCTTAATTCCAATAGAAGAATTTTCTCTGCACTACCACAACATCGATCACGCAATCAAATTGATCACAAAGGCTGGTCGCGGCGCCTGGCTAGCTAAAGTCGACATCACCTCCGCCTTCAAAGTCATGCCAATCCACCCAGCCTTCTGGCATCTTTTCGGGATACAATGGCGTAGAAAATTTTACTTCTCAGTCCGCCTACCTTTTGGCTGCAGAAGTAGCCCCAAAATTTTCGATGTATTATCAGAGGCAATATGCTGGATTCTTTCCAATAATTACGCGATCCCATACCTAATCCACTTGTTGGACGATTTTTTGATAATCTCACCGCCAGATTCCGTGCCAGACGCGCATCTCACCATAGTCCAACGAGTTTTTGAGCAGCTCAACATTCCCCTCGCCCCAGACAAAACATCCGGACCAAGTGCATCCATAGAATTTCTCGGCATCAAATTAGACTCGCTCCAATTCCAGGCTTCTTTGCCAAAAGAGAAAATAGACAGAACGATCCTGATCGTTTCCTCTTTTGGGAAAGGGCTTATCTCAGCCACAGATCCAAGCCCTAGGCCGGTAGTCATCGGAGGATTTTAGAAGCTACATTCGGACGGACTTGTCGCTCATCAGGAAAGCCCATCAAACCCTCCTTTCCCATATCGCCAGACAGTCGTGGCTGTCAGTGCAACCTCGGCCACGTTGACACAAGACTCCCAAGAAGGTCGTAACACCTCATTACATACTGGCTCAACATCTACAGTTTGTTCGTCCAGACTCGTCATTCGGGAACGCCTTCGCAGGGAATGGCTCTCACATCGGAAGCTCTGCTGAGCCGGTATTCATTTCGGACGTCAGCACCGCCACATGAATATCTCACGAGGCAACCAGCTCCTCCATATCACAACGTTGGTCTCATCATCGAAGATAGCCTCATCGCAGCGACCGTCCCCTAGGCCTGTGCTTTCAACTATAGCCACGATACAACAGACACCAATCTCCAGGAAGCCAGTATCTCCGCAGCAACCGCCCCGCAACGGCCCGAGCTTCCAACTCGTGATCTGCAGCGCAGTCACATCTCGTCATGAAGCCAGTGCGAACCGCCCCAAGGGCCCGAGCTTCCAACTCGTGATCTGCAGCGCAGTCACATCTCGTCATGAAGCCAGTATCGCAGCGCGACCGCCCCGCAAGGGCCCGAGCTTCCAACTCTGATCTGCAGCGCAGTCACATCTCGTCATGAAGCCAGTATCGCAGCGCGACCGCCCGCAGGGCCCGAGCTTCCAACTCGTGATCTGCAGCGCAGTCACATCTCGTCATGAAGCCATCGCAGCGCGACGCCCCCGCAGGGCCCGAGCTTCAACTCGTGATCTGCAGCGCAGTCACATCTCGTCATGAAGCCATATCGCAGAAGCGCGCCCCGCAGGGGCCCGAGCTTCCAACTCGTGCTCTGCAGCGCAGGCACCTCTCACATGAAGCCAGTATCGCAGCAGCGACCGCCCCCGCAGGGGCCCGAGCTTCCAACTCGTGATCTGCAGCGCATCTCGTCATGAAGCCAGCATCGCAGCGATCGCCCAGCAGGGCCCGAGCTTCCAACTCGTGCTCTGCAGCGCAGGCACCTCTCACCATGAAGCCAGTATCGCAGCAGCGACCGCCCCCGCAGGGGCCCGAGCTTCCAACTCGTGATCTGCAGCGCAGTCACATCTCGTCATCAAGCCAGTATCGCAGCGCGACCGCCCCGCAAGGGCCCGAGCTTCCAACTCGTGATCTGCAGCACAGTCACATCTCGTCATGAAGCCAGCATCGCAGCGCGACCGCCCCGCAAGGGCCCGAGCTTCCAACTCGTGATCTGCAGCGCAGTCACATCTCGTCATGAAGCCAGCATCGCAGCAGCGATCGCCCCGCAGGGGCCCGAGCTTCCAACTCGTGCTCTGCAGCGCAGGCACCTCTCACCATGAAGCCAGTATCGCAGCAGCGACCGCCCCTGCAGGGGCCCGAGCTTCCAACTCGTGATCTGCAGCGCAGTCACATCTCATCATGAAGCCAGTATCGCAGCAGCAACCGCCCCCGCAGGGGCCCAAGCTTCCAACTCGTGATCTGCAGCGCAGTCACATCTCGTCATGAAGCCAGTATAGCAGCAGCGACCGCCCCGCAGGGGCCCGAGCAGCCAACTCGTGATCTGCAGCGCAGTCACATCTCCTCATGAAGCCAGTACCGCAGCAGCGACCGCCCCGCAGGGGCCCGAGCTTCCAACTCGTGACCTGCAGCGCAGTCACATCTTGTCATGAAGAAAAAGGGGCCCACGCTCCAAATCATGCTTCGCATTGCAGACACTTCTAGCCATGAAGTCAGTAGCGCAGCAGCGACTGCCCCCGAAGGGGCTCAAGATTCCAACTAGTGCTCCGTAGCACAGACTCCACCCGTCGTGAAGCCAGTACCGCAGCAGCGAAGGCCCCTTAGTGGCAAGAAATTCCATCTAGTAATCTGAATCGGCAGACATCACTCATCACAGAGCCAGTATAGCAGCGCTCTGCAGCAGCAGACACCAAACGACATGAAGCCTGCAGCATAGCAGCAACAGCCCCGCAGTGGCCCGAGCTTCCAACAAGTGTTCTGCAGAAGCAGACACCAATCATCATGATGCATGCATCACAGCAGTAACGGCCCCAGCGGGGCCCTCATCCTCTCGTAGTTACCTGCTTCCGGATTGCACCTCCGTAACGCCAAGCATGGTTTTTGGTGGGATTTATGCGTACTTCGGCGGATGTTCAGTTTATCAGCATTTGGGGGGTGTGTTCTGGGCTCGAGCCGGTTCCGAGCCCGGCGCACTTGCCCTGACCAGGGTAGAGTGCTCCGGGTTCGGATAGATCCGGTGAGCTCGGAGCCCACTCCCTGCACAACACGCCAATACGCATAACATGCATACCCATGCTTTACCAATCTATCCCTATAACGGAGCTGTTTATCTGTGAGGGCGAACTCGTGAAATGATGTTTTATTAACAAAGTTCGGGAGGAACCTAAGCATATAATCAGCACGCCGTTCCATCACCAGCAAATACCTATCAGCCGAGCATGCAATCTGCACAACCATCTCGGCTGGTACATCATTAGCAATCACAGCACCTACCCTATCAGCTCAAGCAAGCTCTACCATAAATAGACAAGCAGTCTTACCTGATACTTCTCGCCAGATAAACATCCCTCCTCCACCCCGGCTCCTCTTACTTCCTCAGTCCAGCTGGACCCCCGGGGGGGTGTGTTCTGGGCTCGAGCCGGTTCCGAGCCCGGCGCACTTGCCCTGACCAGGGTAGAGTGCTCCGGGTTCGGATAGATCCGGTGAGCTCGGAGCCCACTCCCTGCACAACACGCCAATACGCATAACATGCATACCCATGCTTTACCAATCTATCCCTATAACGGAGCTGTTTATCTGTGAGGGCGAACTCGTGAAACGTTATTAAAACGTTCCGGTCGCCATTATATTATTGTTCTTAGAACGTTTTTCTAACGTTCCTAGCAAGTTATGAAAACAATATATTTGAATGTTCTTAGAACGTTCAAAACGTCCAGTTTTCTAGACGTTGTATTAACGTTATTGTTTGGTTATTAGAACGTTATTCAAAACGTTTTTAGAACAGTTCAGTCTTTTGTTATATTAATGTTCCAATAACTTATTTTAAACGTTATTAAAACGTTCCATCTGTCATTATAATAATGTTCTCAGACTGTTTTTTAAAACGTTATTGAAACTTTCCGTTTGACATTACACTAATGTTCTAAGAACGTTTTCCTAACGTTTACAGTAAGTATTAAAAACAACATGTTTGAAAGTTCTTAGAACGTTTAAAACGTCCAGTTTTTAGACGTTATAATAACGTTTTTAGAACGTTGCAGTCTCTCATTATAAAAATGTTCTAAGAACTTTGAAACATTTTTAAAACTTTCCATCCCCATTATATTATGGTTTTCTTCTATGCCAAAAATGATTAGGATATTAAGTAAAGATCACGTTCCATGAAGATATTTTGTACATTTCCTACTGTAAATATATCAAAACTTTATATTTGATAAGTTATATGCAATATTAGGGACTTCACTTAGACAACTTTAAAGGAGATTTTCTCAATATTTGGATTTTCAAATAGTTGCATCCCAAATATTGTCCAATCCTAACAAACCATATATCAATGGAAAGCTTTTTTCTCAGATGATGTAACGAGTATGGATACAAAACCAATGACATGTACAAAGAATCAATTAAATGTATACTTTATATTCTATTGTGTTTATATTATAATTAACCATGCAGTTCAAACAGTACTTCAGTTCACATTTATATGAAACACATGAAAAAAAATCAAAAACAATTAAGAACGTTTTATTTTTATATCAAGAAATTTTGTTGTAAGAACTACAAAGAACATTAATTTAACAGATTAAACACTAACATCTAAAACAAAAAAAAACTGTTTTAAATCACTGTGACTCCACGTCAGCTTCAATCACCGAGACATCATGGACTGAAGCTTCTGAGGAAGTCGGGAGATACTGGAATGACAAAAAGATAACAGTATTGTATTAAAGTGTGATGAGATTTACTATAAAAGCACTGGAATGCTGTACTTGCTCATGCAAAATATCTTATTTAAATAAAAAGGATTGAATAAAAAAAAATGTTATGCTTCAGCATGATGAATTAATGATTATTGATATGTGTTTTTTTAAGTTATTTTCTACCTTGCAATAATTAACCGTAGACAGGGACAAATTTATGCATGTGCCTACTGGGCATGACCAGCAGGGGGCCATGGCAAATTTAATATGTGCACTAGTGATGCGCGTATGGCGGTTAAATCCGCGGTGCGCTGCGGATGATCCGCGGGTCAGGTAATAAAAAATACATTCGGATTAATTGCAAGTGGATCGCGGGTGGATGATATTGTATATAAAATTAACAAAATTTCTCAAAAAATACGAATATGTTTTAATTCCATTTTTAATCAGGCGCTAATTTGCAGTAATTTAAAAGAAATGCGCGCGTGTCGGCGGTAGAGGACAGTCTATTTCTTAAAGCAGAAATGGAGGCAAAACAGATCCAAGAGAAATTTAAAAAGGGAGAATTAAAAACAAAACAAAAGGTAGGAAAGAAAAGTACCGTGTGGGAGCGTCTATACTGTGTATAGCTGCAACGCTGTTATCATAAAATATGTGATGCCAGGGGGCCTTTGAAACGTCCATGCCCAGGACAATTTAAAGTCATAATCCATCCCTGACAATAGATACCAATAGATAGTGTGATTTTCCTTCAATTCAACACTGACCTGATCACGTCGGTGGGGCGCAAATTTAAGTGTCTCTGACACCAGCTCCTCGAACACTTTCTCCAAAACCTGAGGATGTGTGTGACGACAGGCATCTAAAAATGTCAAACACATGACAAATTTAAACTACACTTATTAACCTCAGCTTCAACGAGTGATAATAACATCGTCATAATAACATTAAAATACAAACATCTCCTAACTCTAGTGTAGAGTTTTACAAAAAACTTATGAACTTACGGAAACATACGATTATTCTGATGGAATGAGACACACCTATATATATATATATATATATATATATATATATATACGCACACATTTTATACTTGCCTTGAGTCACCACAGACATCCCTTCCACTGTGTTTGTGTCATCCGTAGTGGTGTTGTCAGCAGAAATGCCTGTTTTCATAAAATAAAAATAAAAAATCTTTAATAAATATAACAGCTACCTTTGTAAACATGATTGTTAATTAACACGTTGAAAGTACACTTTCGGTAATATCAGAAGGGTTTAGCAGTTCTGTGGATTGACATAAACAATATAGTTTGTGTTTAGCTTTAGCAAGAGGATAAGTCAACAATTTCTCTACAAGATATGATCTACACCTTAAAGACAGACATTTTCCTACTTTACGACGACACTACAAGACTTTTGCTCAGATTTTGCACAGATTTTCAGCCTGGACTTGTTGCAGAAAGTCTTTGCCAGTCTCCAGATTTGATCACTCAGTACTATCTGAAACTTTCAATGATGTATAGTTTTTAACTCTTTCACCGCCATTGACGAGTTATCTCGTCATTTAAAAAAACGCTTCCCCGCCAAAGACGAGTTATTACGGCAATCAGTGTTTGTACTTTTGTACAGCAGGTGGCGCTATTACACACCACTGGGAAAAAGTACAGAATCCCAGAACCCAGAACCTATATTTCCTATCGGTTTTTAATGATTGTTCTGAGTGTAATCTGGGCGGAATCTTTGACAAAAAACGTTAATTATCTCAGCTGTTTAATCAAAATGATGCATTTTTGAAGAAACCAACCCACATCTACGTAGTGATAAAAAACGAACAAATAAAGACAGAAGAATATGGTTTCTTTTGTTTAAAAGCTGAGACTCTGTTCTTTCATTTGACATATTGTTTGTCCATATATTCTTTACAAAAAAAATTTTTTTCAAAGAGGCTGGCGGCGAATGAGTTAAGAAATCTGTTCAAATTTCTTTTAATTTGCAAGTTACAAGCAACTTGCAATTACAAGTCTTGTAGTGCATTCCATCCATTACTGTTAGAGCTAAACGATTCTGGATGAATTGAGATTATAAATATACCTGCTGCTGTCTGTCATTACTGTCTATTTATACAGTGAAGACTATCAAGTGTTAGTTTACAATTGAATATATTATTTTGTTTCTGTTTGAATCATCATACAAATAATAATAATACAATTTTTGATCACTCCTAGTCTAGGCTATCAACATTGAAGCATACAATTAAAAGACTCACTCGGTAGACTTGATTCAGCTGCATGTACTCCCTTCTGTCCTGAAAAATATTCTGCAGAGGGACTGACTGAAAAAAGAGAGGGACAGTTACTTAATATCAAAGCATTTATCCAAGAGATCAACATGAAAGGAATACAGCAAATGTCTTGTCATGTACCACAGCCAGGCATGTAATCGGAAATTGGACAAATCAAAACTTTTGAATGGTGTATATGTGAAAAAATGACTCACAGGAAGGTCTGCTTGTTAATGCTTTATAAGCATGTGGCTTGCTTTGCTTTTTTAGCGGCTCTTCAGCCTCATCTAATTGACACAAAGATAATTACCTCAGTGCATTTTTTTTTTAATAATAGTAAAAATTAACATTTTACCGTCATTGCAGTCAACTCTATACCGCGATGGTTTAAATATAGGTCGCCGTGTCGGCTCATCATCGCTCTCCAAGTTCGATGTCACTGTAGCCAGCTTAACCTTTCTTTTAGCTTCACCATAGTTCTCTTTTGAAAACATATCAGCAAATGGGTTACATTTTTCTTTGAACATTAATGGTTTATTGCAGGGATGCAAACTCATCAGGATGAAAAAGGTGACAACGATGTAAGACCCCCAATGCAATGTATATGATTACATGAAGAGTTTGATTCCAAAATGAGATAACTCATTTTTTTTCTTTTTAAAAAATCATGTTTTTTATTAACATTTATTATGTTATCATGTTTTTATTGTATTAGTTTGCAGTATTTTTTTACTAACTATGGCTTAAATCAAAACAAACTAACTGCAGTTTGATTGATATTACTTGGAATGCACACAGAAAAGTTTTTTGAAATTCACATGCAAATTTCATTCGCCAAATTGCATTGGCCTTTTCTATAGTAGTCAGAGTTGATTGGTTCTCAAGGGCGAACCCCATCTGTCGTTCTCGACACAACGTCGAGAGACCAACAGAAAGGGAATCACAGTTCTTTCAGTTCTCATTTTGCAACCAAACACTTCATATATATAGATATATATATATTTATATACGTGTATTTTTTTATGTCAAATTTTAACTTTTACAAATATACAACCACATGAAGAGTTAGTACGTGCACTCATTAGCACAGTGACAGGAAGTGACAGGTGATGATGACTACAGTAGTCAACATTTGATTAAACAGTTTTTAACAGGACAACAAAATGTTGACTACTGTAGTTGTCCATATTGAGTCCATTTACACAGCAAGGTTTCTCCGTACATTTTACCCCATATTATGTTTCTTGGGTCTACTCTATTCATTTCAAGGCAAATAAACCAGCACACATTTACCTGCGCACAGACCCTCCCCTCATCCTTCATTTTCAAAAACTCCTCTGATTAGACGAATCACAATAATGACCCATATTGGATCCAAAGCAGGTTTCTTTTTCTGAAAGGTGACAAGTTTGCATCCCTGTATTTGACAATTGATACACTTAATTTAAACTAATAACAACAATTAATTGATCAACGATTGATCATAGACATACCTGCATATCCAAGAACAGACACTTGGTATCTCTGCCAGGTTTCCTTGTCGGGCAACTCTGCTTTTTTCACCCTCACAGACACATTTTTACGTGGCCAGTAACAGAAAACATCCTGCAATTAACCTAAAAATCTAAGATTATTCTAATCGGGTCTGGGAGACAAACAAATGATAAAAACATGTTGTCCTAGATCCACCCACAGAACAGCTAAAGTCAAGCATAGCTGACAACAATACAGAAAGTGCATTGGTCTCTTCTGTACAAAGTTGTCATGGTAATTTAACAATTACATACAATTTCTGATACAGTTAATTTCATAATTTTTGTTGACCAATTTAACTTAAAATTGTGTATTTCTGTTGACACCAGACATAATGTTTATATAAAATATATATATTTAGTAATTTTGATGTAGCTAAACAGAATCATGAAGATTTCTATTCTACTGCATTATTAAGTAATGATGAAAGCATTCATGACAATGCAGAAACCAAGTTGCAATGACAAAATCTCTGCATTCATGCGCTTAACAGACTGTCTGTCTTCTGCTCAACGCTCATCATTGCAATCGCAGTAGACCTACAATTTTTTTTGCAAAGGTACCGTTAAATTACTCTAAAGGATTTTTAATCAGATAATGTAATTTAATTGAGGAATCCTGACAGCCCTAATAAATAGAATATGAAAACCACCTCCAACCCCACACACACAGAAACAGTTACATTACCTCTACAGTTTTGTCGAGCCACGTACATGGAACTGCCTCTACGGTGTTGTCTTGTTTAAATTTTATGATGGCATAATGGTTGTCTGTTGGCTAAAAGGCAGAAAATCTCAATTTAATTTTAACACAATAATGAATAAAAAATAAACCTGCTGATATGTAAAACAGTGAACACATACCTCGGAGTGTGTGTTGTGCAGATAAAAAGTGTGCATGAAAATATAACATAAAAAGCAATTTTGCAAGCAAAAATAGTGGAAAAAGTGGCAATGTCCAAACAAAAAGTGAGGGGAAAGCAGCAAAAAAAGCTAAGAGGAAATTCCTTAATACCAAATTAGATTTTTTTTTAATCACTGAAGACTGTCCAAATCAGACAATAACCGTATTTGGCTAATTTTAGTATTTAAAAGTTTGAAAAGAATGGAGAACTGGTCAAAATTATATAGAAATTATTTAATGTCAATATTTTACAACTACAAAAACTATTTTACATATCAAAATCTTTAGAAAAGATTTATAAAAGCATTTTTTAAATATGTTTTTACAAAGCTACTACAAAGATTTTGTACAAGATTTGTTAAAGTTGTCCATCATGAGAATCCAGAATGTTCCTTAGAATGAGTGTAAAACTGTAAGAATAATTAGGCAGCCATCACTCTCTACCATAAAAGCCTTTCTGACCAGCAGCTCGTGAGGCAGTGTCTTCATTCTTGTCTGGCTGATCTTGGCTTTGTAAATGCCAATAAGCCTTGAATCACAGGGCTCCACAAAGTAAGGCTCCAGATGGCCATACACACGACAGAGCAACATTTTTGACCCACTTTCTTCCCCTGGTAAAATGGACACAACCTCACAGCATTCTAGATCACTCAGAGCAAAAACATTGTCTGGTTTTTTGTTTCGCAAACTGGTTGCAGGTCTCAGCATTTCTTTTTTATGCCTGTCCATCTCTCCTAGACGTTTCACAATCTGTGACAGAGGACTCCGGCCAGAGCGAACCAACCTTTTTAGGTGGTGCAAGTAGTTTTCAAAACAGAAAGCACTACATTCATCCAGGTTGCCAAAAGTGTTGGCATCAGATGCAAGATGCAACATAGAGTGTACGTTGTACACTAAGAACTCACTGCCGTACACAGCTCTCCCTTGCTCAACAAAGAAGGTAAGCAAATCACTGGCATATGAATTGTGCTCCCTTGCAAGCCCTGGACTGACGAGAATACACAATGCCACACTAAATGCCAAAAAGTGATGAAACATTTTGTCAGGCAAAACACCCCTCAACACAATTTTCCCTGTATAGAGGGCAAACTGGCGCAGCTCTGTGGCCTTCCACCTGTCGATGTCTCCTAAGCAGCGTGGCTTTCTAGCGAAAACATTTGGAATGCATGGTCTTAGTGCCACAAGACTATCACTTACTTGAGTGATTTGATTGGATGACAACCTAATTCCCTTTGGCCCACGTAGCCACAAAATAATTAATTTCCTCATAACCCCAAGACAACACTGGTGCATATAGTCAGCAGGAAACTGTGTGATCATATCAACTGACATCTGACAAAATGGTGACTCACCTGAAAGGTGGTGTTCGTCTTGAGTCTGCCCTCTGAAGGACTCATCTGTTCTGAGACTTAGATTGCGAATTTCAGGATAAATGACCCTGTGGCCATCCCACATACCTTTTTGATCACACTTGTCACAGCCATAATATCCTGAATATTGCTTGATATTTTTAACCATAGCTTTAGCTGGGGCATCACAGGTTACACATCGTAAAGACACTTTGATGTTCTTGTTACCGACTTCCAAGCCATTCTCCATCAAATAATGAAGATCACTCACAACGTCTTGAAGAAACTCAAGATTCTTAGGCTTTGAGGACCCATAACACAATGCAAGGGGAAAAACGGAGGCGGGAGACAGATTTATCTTGCAGAGAACAGGCCACAATGCATGAGTGCTACTTTTAAAAATGGGCAAACCATCGATGTTCAAAGAAATGTCTACTTCACTCATTTGCCCTAAAACCGAGCTGGGATACATATTCAAATGTTTAAGAATTTGTTCTTTGCACCCCATGTAAATATAATTCATTCCAGATTTAGCTTCCCAATCTACCCGGTCGCAAGTAGCAAGCAGTGTTCTTGCCGTTTTGGGAACCTCTGGGTGTCCATTTTCTTTCAGAATGTTTAGGAGTGAATCAATGGCATTGTGTTTAATCTGGAACTGATTAGTCCACTGAGCTAGTCTGTCACTAAATTTAGCACTAATAGAAGCAGAAGGTTGTTCACTGCTCTTTTCTGCTATGTTATTGTCAGAATAATTTTGCTCGCTGCCTGATGCCTGTTCGTTTTGCTCACTCTCGCTGTATGATGCCTGTTCGTTTTGCTCACTCTCGCTGCCTGATGCCTGTTCGTTTTGTTCACTCTCGCTGCTTGATGCCTGTTCGTTTTGCTCACTCTCGCTGCCTGATGACTCATTTTGTTCGTTCTCACATACTTGAGAAACCGGGATCTGTCTGATACATATTCTTTTATGTAAAGTTTGCATATTATCTACGGACAATCTCTCTTTGTCTGCCTGGACAGCTTCAGTTTTTATTTGTTGTCTTTTAGCTCTTTTCCAGAGTGTGTTATAAGTCTTGTCTTTTTCTTGCATTGTTGCATGCAGATGAACGTAGCCATAAAAGCAAAAAGCTGCTAAATAAAAACCAGCATGCACTAAGGGGGGGGGGTCATACCAAGTCCAGATCACACTCCATGATGAATAATTTTGTGAAAATTCAACTGTGAAAGAGAAAAAAAAACATACATCTTCAATAATCTGAAAAACCTGATGTATTATAGGGAATAATAATCTGATAATTGTACAGTTGATTTGATAACTTTATCTCAGTTAAATTAATTTAAGTACAGTATATTAAACATAGAAATATGGATTCAGTGCCATAACAACGGCATAATCAGATAAAATAAACCTTATAAATTCTGGGAATAATATTTGATGATTTATAGGCCCTACTGATGTTTTGATTTCCCCTTCCAATATGCTAAAATGTAGCGTTTTAAAAAAATATAGATTCAGTACCTTATATAAAAACATAACACGCGCAAAGAGTATAGAACCATGAATGTCTAATGAATCTCAAACGTCCAACTAACTTTAGTTTACAGCTTTTGAAAAAAATGCGCGGCTTTTCCCTCCGGCAGCCCAGGGGAAACGTTAAAAGTCGGTCCTGAAGAGCCGTAACATAGTTTAGCTCGATCCAACCCTAATCAAATATAACTCTTGCTATCTGGGTTAATAATCCTGAAGACACTGATGAGTTTGTTCAGGTGTGTTTGATTAGGGTTGGAGATGTAAATCTCAAGAAAAACGAAAACATTTGATATATCGAAAGAGTGAACTAAATGGTACGGAAGAAAACATCGTCTTCGCAGAAACATTTATCAACGTAATTTCGACTGTTTTTCTTAGTTGGAAGTAAGTTAGCATTACTGCTAACAACTCTGTCAATGGCGGCAGCAGTTTTCGAGAAAATCCAATGACACGGCCAATCATAACCTCATTAAAACAAACGTAACTTCGGCAAAACTAAGCTAATCAAAATTGTGATTAAAGTAATTGTCATACAATCAACAAATTTCACTATGCTTAACTTACCTGAAAGTCGCTGTAGCTCTGAACAGTCGTCCGTTAGTCCCGCATACGCACGTGCTCTCTAAAACCATGCCTACTGCACATTGTCACGGTCATCAGCATCAATCTTGAAAGTTTTTATTTTTAATTTTTTTTTATGTATGTGCATTTATAACACTATTTTTGGTATTATACTACCTTAGTATCAAATGACAAAAAAAACTTGTTGACGCTAATGTGAGGCTGTTAATGCAGCGTATGGAAGGAATTTCTGACTTCCGTTTACAGTCTCTCTAATTTTTTCCTTTTATTGAATGTCAAGAAAACTCTATTCTGGACTTTTCTTTTTGCCATTTGAGCAAATGGGAATGCAAAAAAATATATTTGTGGTACACTCAAGTCAAACATTTTTAATATTGTTGTCATTTGCTCACCCTCATTTCATTTCATAATAACTTTCTGTAAAAAAAAAACACTGTAGGTTTAAATCTCCCACACAAATAAATAGCTTATTGTATGTAAGGCAAAGAGAAGGGACATTCTTTGTCATGTTGATTGTTCGGTTATAAACAGATCCTATATTCTTGTTCCAGTTTCTCTCTGCTGACTGCCTATTTTTTCCTATTTTGTGGCTATTTTTGGCTATTTGAGCAAATGGGAATGAAAAATATATTTGTGGTACTCTCCCATTCACTACAACTTCCGCTGCTGAGAAACGTTGTGGAGTTTGAATAAGTAGTTTTGAGAAATGTATTTCGGATCTGAAATATAAGCAAGCGACTGAGGGAAAAAATCTCCTGACAGATTCGCTTAATAGGACTAGTTGTTATAATCGCACTATTACAGCACAGTTGAATTGCCCAATAAGACATTTCCCATGCCTAGGGGGAAGCAGTCAAGAATAGGAAGGATGTCTGAGGTTGCAATGGTTCGTCGGTAGGCATCCTCTGTGTTTGGGCATAAATGATTATAATACATAGCATACTTACCTTTCCTTGCCATTATCAGAGAGACATCTCATGAGTTGTGTGTCCCAATTTCATCACAATACCATGCCTTTTGGTGAGATGCTGCTGATAGTGCCCTTTGTATGGTTCCCATCAATGCGACACATCGTCAGTTGTGCACCTCAGCCTCATTGGGTGTTTCAGCCCTTTATCACTAGACACCCTCAGCCAAGGTAGGCCCACCGCAGATTAATCAGACCTGTGTGTCGCATGTTACAAGGTCATCTGGCAGAAGCAGTGGGCAGCTATCACAGCAGCTCAAAGGCACCACAGTCGTTACCTGCCGGCCCTGAGAAATCGAACCGGCAACCTTCTGGTCACGATTCCGACTATCTAACCATTAGGCCATGACTACCCAAACCGTTAATGCGCGCTCAGTCCCCCCACAGTCCTGTATGGCATACCATTACAACACATTACCAAAATCAATGCAACCATATGCACCAACCCATTGGCTAAGGCTGTTATAGCCCCACTGGCTCCGAGCCCCTGGTCCCATATGGCATCACAAAACAACACTATTTTATTACGTGGTCAGCAGCCCATATTCCGTCATTCTGTTTCAACCACAGCCAGCTTCTACTCTCAACGACAGTGGCAAGTTCTTTGACTAGTGTTCGTTTGGTCTGTCCTCTGATCCCCACTTTCTTAAGCAGCCTTATAGTGGAATTGGAAACACAGCCCCTGCAGCCCACTTCCACCAGGAACACTTTCGATGTCCATCTCCGATCTTCAGCCTCCACTGACAAGTTGGCATTACCGTAGATTTTTTCTTTCAAATCTTTGTTAATGACCTCATCCCAATGGTACAATCAGCTCAACTATGAGGAATGTCCTACTGGCGCTGGACCACAGAACCATGTCCGGCTGATTGATGGCACTCATTGCTAATGTTTTTTTGAATGTCCCCCTAACAATGGAATTATACCTTTTGTAATGCTTAACCCACCCGGCAAAAAGTCGTTTGAAAAGACGTCTGGTGTTGGGTGGGAAGTTCTTAGAACATTACATTAAAAAACGCAATGGTAACGTTTTCAATGCAAATGTTTTAAGAACGTCCTGCTAACAATGCATTCATAACGTTTGTGATGCTAACGTTTTTAAAACGTTTCTCTAACAACGGAATGGAAATGTTTTTAATGCCAATGTTTTTAGAACGTTACATTAACAACGCAATGGTAACGTTTTCAATGCTAATGTTTCAAGAACGTTCCGCTAACAATGCAACTGTAACGTTTGTAATGATAACATTTTTAAAACGTTACATTAACAACGCAATGGTAATGTTTTCAATGCTAATCTTTTTAGAACATTCCTTGAACATCGCAATTATAACGTTTGTAATGCTAACGTTTTAAGAACATTACATAACCAACGCAAAGGTAACGTTTTCAATGCAAATGTTTTTAAAACGTTCCGCTAACAATGCAATTTTAACGTTTGTAATGCTAACGTTTTAAGAACATTACATTAACAACCAAATGGTAACGTTTTCGATGCTAATGTTTATAGAACGTTCAGCTAACAATGCTATTATAACGTTTGTAATGCTAACGTTTTAAGAACATTACATTACCAACGCAAAGGTAACGTTTTCAAGGCAAATGTTTTTAGAACGTTCCGCTAACAATGCAATTATAACGTTTGTAATGCTAACGTTTTAATAACATTACATTACCAACGCAAAGGCAACGTTTTCAGAGCAAATGTTTTTAGAACGTTCCGCTAACAATGCAATTATAACGTTTGTAATGTTAACGTTTTAAGAACATTACATTACCTACGCAAAGGTAACGTTTTAAATGCTAATGTTTTTAGAACGTTCCGCTAACAATGCTATTATAACGTTTTAAATGCTAACGTTTTAAGAACATTACATTACCAACGCAAAGGTAACGTTTTCAATGCTAATGTTTTTAGAACGTTTTGCTAACAATGCAACTATAACGTTTTAAATGCTTACGTTTTAAGAACGTTACATTAACAACGCAATAGTAACGTTTTCAATGCTTATGTTTTTAGAACGTTCCACCAACAATGCAATAATAACATTTGTAATGTTAACCATTTTAGAACGTTTATAAATTGCAGATAACGTTAACAAAACGTTCTACAAACGTTATTGCAAGAACGTTTTTGATAAACTTTGAGAGAACCTTCAGAGAACGTTAGCCAAAGTTACGGGAACGTTCCCTGTTAGCTGGGTAGCACCCGGAGAAACACGACCGTTGGTGACATCTGTCATCGCAGAATCAAGCCCACATAATATATACAAAGAATCTTCAGGGGTCTCTTCTCAACCGTCTGCGAACATACGACACCACACACCGGGATTACGCCGCCCCATTCACCAACGAACAAAGGATCCTGTCGATATTTGTTTAGGTCACTCCAAACATGATTGTAAAACAACAACCAGTCTTGCGCTGGGAGAAACAGATACGGATCAAGACCGGCCCTCTCCAACCCCTGATCGGTGTTGTACAACGACACACAGCGTCTCGCCTTGTCGAACTCAAAACTCCCAACTCGATTACCAGCTAGTGGTATACAAGCTCTTCATTTTCATGTATAAAACTTGTTATGAGAATATGTTCCGCACTCCTCGGAGCAAAAGTCAAATCTTCTGATTCCACACACTCTTCAGTAGACGAACAGGCAATGTCATTTTTAGAAGTCTCCCCATTGGATAGAGCCATTGTAGCACGTTAAGACACAGATTGAAGTTTCTGATTTAAACCTTGAAAAACTAACAGTATTTAAACAACTACTACCACACTCCCGCTAGGTTTTCACACCGTAATGTGAGAACAATCGGTGTCAGGCCATGGGATAGATAGACAGCTACAGGGCTACAACAACACAGCCATAAAATATAAACTGTCAAAGACTGACAGATCATAAAAAAAACATCCTAATTTGATTGACTGGTCAAATAACTAGCCTGGGAGAGTAGGAGGACAGGCACACTTTGATAAGATTGCAAACCTCATGCCTCAATTCACTTATTTGCATGATAGAAGACACAAAACAAGAAAACAACACTGAGCAGAAAACTCTGCATAATACATTTATTTTATCTCTCTCTAATTTACAAACACAACCGTCTTTCACAAATAGCCTATAGTAAAATCAAACAGGCTGAAAACACACGGTTTGATAAGGGGGGGATGAGGGATGTATGTAGTTAGCCCACTGAAGGAAGGGTTGGGGTCAAGGGGTTCCCCAACAACAGCCATAAAACATAAATCTGGTTAATCATTTCCGGGCCGTCCTGTTTTATCAATGTCTCAACCTCGTTGGTGTCGCATTTTTCCGGTTGACGCAGTGGAGGAGTTTGGTTCGAGCTACAATGCCATTTCATCCAGTTCTATCGGCTATTTGGTTTCGTCATTCGGGAACTCAAATGCCGATGAGTTCCTTCACTGTTATAATGACTTGTGCTCAAACATTCTAGAGTCTATCGCTCCTTTAAGGTTGAAGCATCCTAAGGTAAAAAAATAAATAAATAGCAACCTTGGATGAATGATTCCATCCACTCGCTCAGACAGATTTGTAGGAGATATAAGCAGAAATGGCTTAAGAACCGGCTGCAGATCTCGTATGATTTTCAGAATGCAACTAAGACGGCTAAATCTAAGTATCTGTCTGACATTATCAAAACAAACCATAACTGCTCTAAAATATTGTTTTCTGTTGAGTCCGTTTTAAATCAGGGGGTAAATACCTTGTCCAATGGGTCTTTGGCATCATGTGAACAGTATTTAATTTTTTTTTATGAAAAAGTTAATAGGTTGAGACCTCACAAGCAGCCCGATCTAGCTCTCTGTGAGACAGCATGGAGCTCTCCCAGCTAACAATTTTACGTTATGAAAACGTTCCTGTAACGTTTCGATTAAGTTTTAAAAACGTTTATGTTTTAACGTTAGAACGTTCAAAACGTCCAGTTTTTTAGACGTTGTATTAACGTAATTGTTTGGTTATAAGAACGTTATTCAAAACGTTTTTAGAATGGTTCCATTTGTTGTTATATTAATGTTCTAAGAACGTTTTTAAAAACGTTATAAAAACATTCCATTTGCCATTATAACAATGTTCTAAGAACGTTTTTAAAACGTTCCATTTGCCATTATATGAATGTTCAAGAACGTTTTCCTAACGTTCACATTAAGTTTTAAAAACGTTTATGTTTTAACGTTCTTAGAACGTTCAAAACGTCCAGTTTTTTAGACGTTGTATTAACGTTATTGTTTGGTTATAAGAACGTTATTCAAAACGTTTTTAGAACGGTTCCATTTGTTGTTATATTATTGTTCTAAGAACGTTTTTAAAAACGTTATAAAAACATTCCATTTGCCATTATATGAATGTTCCAAGAACGTTTTCCTAACGTTCACATTAAGTTTTAAAAACGTTTATGTTTACGTTCTTAGAACGTTCAAAACGTCCATTTTTTAGACGTTGTATTAACGTAATTATTTGGTTATAAGAACGTTATTCAAAACGTTTTTAGAACGGTTTCATTTGTTGTTATATGAATATTCTAAGAACGTTTTCCTAACGTTCACATTAAGTTATAAAAACGTTTATGTTTGAATATTCTTAGAACGTTCAAAACGTCTAGTTTTTTTAGACGTCGTATTAACGTTATTGTTCGGTTGAAAGAACGTTATTCAAACGTTCCATTTGCCATATAATGTTCTAAAACGTTTTCCTACCATTCACAGTAAGTTATAAAAACAATATGTTTAAACATTCTTAGAACGTTCAAAACGACCAGTTTTTAAACATTGTATTAACGTTATTGTTTGGTTATAAGAAAGTTATTAAAATCTTTTAAGAACGTTCCAGTCTCTTGTTATAAAAATGTTCTAAGAACGTTATATAAAACATTAGGAAATTAAAAATACTATTCCGGTTCTTTTGTAGCAACAGCCAACAATACATTGTATGGGTCAAATGTATAGATAGTATGGATACAAAATCAATGACAAGTACAAAGAATCAATTAAATGTATACTTTATATTTTAGTTATATTCAGTTTATTTTATAATTAACTTGCAGATCAAACACTATTTCCAGTTCACATCAATATAAAACATGAAAAACAAAACAATCAGAAAAAATGTATAACTTTAAGATTTTCAAATGGATTGAAATTATTCAAAATATTTAGAACATTCATGAAAAATGTAGACATGGCAATATTTTTTCATGAAAACCGCTTAAACAATTAAATCTTAAAACAGACAAAAAATAAAAAAACAAATATTTAAAGATGCAGAGATATATTATACATGACAACTGTTATTAAGGATGTCACTGTGACTCCATGTCAGCTTCAATCACCGGGACATCTGAGTGGACCTAAGCTTCAGAGAATGTCGACAAAAAGACAACAGTATTGTATTTAAAGTGGAAGTTCACCCACAAATCAATTTTGTGTGATTTTTTTACTCACCCAGATGACGTTAAACAGGTTTAGAGAACTTCCGGCGTCTTTAGAGCACAAATTAAGATATTTAGGTGACATCCGAGAGACTTCCAGGCCTCCTCATAGACATCATGGTGTCAGTTTTGGCCAAGGTCCAGGAAAGTACTAAATACATTGTTAAATTGGTCCACCCGTGCATAGTGGCTCAGTTGAATTTTTTTGAAGCGACGAGAACGCTTTATGTTTGAAAAACAAACCAAACTACCGTTTTGTGTCAGTGTCTGACGAATGTCAGTGTATGCCACGCGTTCACAAGAGCACTTCTTCTGAATGAAGAAACACAGAGTTGCGCTTCCGCGTTATGAGTCAGAATGCCCAATAGGGGCAATCCCCATGCGTTGTGCCAAGTGCTCTCATCCAAGAAGAAGATGAAGAAGTGCTCTTGTGAATACACTGAAAAGACAGAGGAGAATGTATTGATTAAAGTCTGTATTTTGGTGTGTTGTTCGCACATAAAGCATTCTCGTCGCTTCAAAAAAATTCAACTGAGCCACTATGCACGGGTGGACCAATTTAACGATGTCTTTAGTACTTTTCTGGACCTTAGCAAAAACTGACACCATGATGTCTATGCGGAGGCCTGGAAATTTCTCGGATGTCACCTAAATATCTTTATTTGTGCTCCGAAGATGCCGGAAGTTGTCTAAACATGTTTAACGTCATGTTCACACAAAGTAGAATTTTGGGTGAACTGACCCAGTCCCGGTCAGACTCCATGAGGGATATAGTTTTGTGAAATTACCACTGTCAAAGAAATGAGAAAAAAACAGACAAATGAATTAATCTTAAAAAAACAAGCCTGATGCGTTATAGGGAATAAATATTCTGATAATTTTACAGTTGGTTTGATAACTTTATCTGAAACGGTGACAGAGTTAAATGAATTTAAGTACAGTATATTAAACATAAAAATATGGATTCAGTACCGTATATGAAAACCAGTGGCGGCTGCTGATCTTTTAAAGAGGCGAAGCTCATTTTCGGCCTAAATCATAAAAATTGTCCATTTATTTATATGTAAATTCTGCCCTACGTTCCTTTTCAAGAAAATGCTCTGTAACCCTGTCGTACCAACTAGGCGTCTTTTCCAGTGACTTGACCAGTGTCCTCTCAATGGCCAGCAGAGCTAGGCTGCTTAAACGGCCTTGGCCCGTTGTGTTACGGGTGACTATATGAATTAATGAACAAACGATCTAATATATATATATATATTTAACTCAACGGGAGGAAATGTGGGAATTATGTTAAACTGAAACAATTAATGTGGTGTGAAATTGTGTGAAATATACGATGAAGGTTGCAGCAGTTTGTCTTTCGACTACACATGCAAAATCCGCGATGGGACTGAGTTGGAAATGGAGACACAGAGTGATACGCGTCATAATCTGAAGACCACACCCACACCAACCGTCTCTTTGCATTGCGAGAAGCTGCCGCCTCCTTGTCATTTATGATTTATAACAAAAAAATGATGTATGACAATCTGTATAGCAAACAAGCTAAAAAAAAAAAAAGAAATACGTTTTTATAAGCTGTCGACCCCAAAAAACGAGCGTTTTAGGACATAAAAGTGGATTAAAAAGAGATGACAGACCCTCCAATCATCACGCAGACGCTCGGAGTCCGGGCCAGCCCACTCCTCCATTCATCCCAGAGACGCTGAGCGTCCGTGGGCGGGACATAATCGCAGCATTATCCAATGACCGTCTTGTTTCTAAGCACTGAAAAAAACTGTTTAAAGCAGCCCCATTGAAGTCAATGGACGCTGGGCTTCAACAGAGTAATGCACTGTACGCTACGGGAATGAATGAGAAGGAAATCGAGTCAGCCGACCTAAGTAGCTGATTCTGAACGAAATTGTTTTCGTTCGAGATGAACGTGTTTAACGCATTTTTAGTCAATAAAATGTTAACATAATAGTACATATATTTGACCATTCATTTTTTGACAATTATAGGGGAAGCTGAGCTTCCCTTGCAGTCTTAAAGAAATCGCGACTGATGAAAACATAACACGCGCAAAGACCTAAATGTCTAATGAATATCAAACGTCAAACTAACTTGAACGCTTTGGGGGAAAATGCGCGGCTTGTCCCTCCGGTCATCTAATCTTAGCCCAGTGCCAGGCAACGTCGGTACTGAGGGCCGCGCTAGCAGAGTTTAACTCGATCCAACCTTATCAAACACAAGTCTTGCTATCTGGGTTAATAACGTCAATCCCGAATACACTGATGAGCTTGTTAGGATGTGTTTTATTAAGGTTGGAGCTATAAACTCTGCTGCGGCTCTCCAGGGCCGACGTTGCTCTTAGCCGATTTGGGTTGAATATCAAGAAAGTGCTCCAACGAAAACATTTCGATAAATCGAAAGAGTGAACTAAATGGTCCGGAAAAACATCGCCTTAACAAAAACATTTATCAACGACATTCGACTGTATTCCTTAGTAGTAAATAACGTTAGCCTAGCTAACAGCTCTGTGAATAACGGCCGCAGTTTTCGAGAAAATTCAATCCTACGGTTAACCCAATAATAACTGCTGCAAAACTAAGATAATCAACATTGTTATTAATGTATTTTTCATAGAATCAGCAAATTTCTCTATGCTTACCTGAAAGTCGAAGTAGCTCTGAATCAGTCGTCCGTCCGTTAGTCCCACTGTTTGAATACGCATGTGGCGTGCTCTCTAAAACCACGCCCATACTATCACGGTCATCAGCATCGTAAATCCTTTAAAGTTTTTCAATGTATTTATATATTTTTAAATTAATGTACATTTATCATACTATTTTTGGTATTATACTACCTTTGTATCAAATTACAAAAAAAAAAACTAGTTAATGCTAATGTGGGGGTGTTTCTAATGCAGCTTCTGTAAATTTGATATCGTTCTCTCTGCTGACTGCCTATTTTTTCCTATTTTGTGGCTATTTTTGGTTATTGAAGAGCAAATGGGAATGAAAAATATATTTGTGGTACTCTCCCATTCACTACAACTTCCGCTGCTGAGAAATGTTGTGGAGTTTGAATAAGTAGTTTTGAGAAATGTATTTCGGATCTGAAATATGAGCAAGCGACTGAGGGAAAAAATCTCCTGACAGATTCGCTTAATAGGACTAGTTGTTATAATCGCACTATTACAGCACAGTTGAATTGCCCAATAAGACATTTCCCATGCCTAGGGGGAAGCAGTCAAGAATAGGAAGGATGTCTGAGGTTGCAATGGTTCGTCGGTAGGCATCCTCTGTGTTTGGGCATAAATGATTATACATAGCATACTTACCTTTCCTTGCCATTATCAGAGAGACATCTCATGAGTTGTGTGTCCCAATTTCATCACAATACCATGCCTTTTGGTGAGATGCTGCTGATAGTGCCCTTTGTATGGTTCCCATCAATGCGACACATCGTCAGTTGTGCACATCAGCCTCATTGGGTGTTTCAGCCCTTTATCACTAGACACCCTCAGCCAAGGTAGGCCCACCACAGATTAATCAGACCTGGGTGTGTGTCGCATTGTTACAAGGTCATCTGGCAGAAGCAGTGGGCAGCTATCACAGCAGCTCAAGGCACCACAGTCGTTACCTGCCGGCCCTGAGAAATCGAACCGGCAACCTTCTGGTCACGATTCCGACTCTCTAACCATTAGGCCATGACTACCCAAACCGTTAATGCGCGCTCAGTCCCCCCACAGTCCTGTATGGCATACCATTACAACACATTACCAAAAGCAACGCAACCATATGCACCAACCCATTGGCTAAGGCTGTTATAGCCCCACTGGCTCCGTTATTGTTAGCTCAGAGCCCTGGTCCCATATGGCATCACAAAACAACACTATTTTATTACGTGGTCACTTGGCAGCCCATATTCCGTCATTCTGTTTCAACCACAGCCAGTGGCTTACTCTCAACGACAGTGGCAAGTTCTTTGACTAGTGTTCGTTTGGTCTGTCCTCTGATCCCCACTTTCTTAAGCAGCCTTATAGTGGAATTGGAAACACAGCCCCTGCAGCCTACTTCCAGCAGGAACACTTTCGATGTCCATCTCTGATCTTCAGCCTCCGCTGACAAGTTGGCATTACCGTAGATTCTTTCTTTCAAATGCTTTGTTAATGACCTCATCCCAAGGTACAGTCAACTCAACTATGAGGAATGTCCTACTGATTGATGGCACTCACTGCTAATGTTTTTTGAATGTCCCCCTAACAATGCAATTATACCTTTTGTAATGCTTAACCCACCCGGCAAAAAGTCGTTTGAAAAGACGTCTGGTGTTGGGTGGGAAGTTTTTAGAACATTACATTAAAAAACTCAATGGTAACGTTTTCAATGCTAATGTTTTAAGAACGTCCTGTTAACAATGCATTCATAACGTTTGTGATGCTAACGTTTTTAAAACGTTTCTCTAACAATGGAATGGAAATGTTTTTAATGCCAATGTTTTTAGAATGTTACATTAACAACGCAATGGTAACGTTTTCAATGCTAATGTTTTAAGAACGTTCCGCTAACAATGCAACTGTAACGTTTGTAATGATAACATTTTTAAAACGTTACATTAACAACGCAATGGTAATGTTTTCAATGCTAATCTTTTTAGAACGTTCCTTGAACATCGCAATTATAACGTTTGTAATGCTAACGTTTTAAGAACATTACATTACCAACGCAAAGGTAACATTTCCAAAGCAAATGTTTTTAGAACGTTCCGCTAACAATGCAACTATAACGTTTTTAATGCTAATGTTTTAAGAACGTTACATTAACAACGCAGTAGTAACGTTTTAAATGCTAATGTTTTTAGAACGTTCCGCTAACAATGCAATTATAACGTTTGTAATGCTAACGTTTTCAGAACATTACATCACCAACGCAAAGGTAACGTTTTCAATGCTAATGTTTTTAGAACGTTTTGCTAACAATGCAACTATAACGTTTTAAATGCTTACGTTTTAAGAACGTTACATTAACAACGCAATAGTAACGTTTTCAATGCTTATGTTTTTAGAACGTTCCACCAACAATGCAATAATAACGTTTGTAATGTTAACCATTTTAGAACGTTTATAAATTGCAGATAACGTTAACAAATCGTTCTACAAACGTTATTGCAAGAACGTTTTTAAAAACTTTGAGAGAACCTTCAGAGAACGTTAGCCAAAGTTACGGGAACGTTCCCTGTTAGCTGGGCTGCTACCTGGTCCTCCTTTGATCCCGTTAGTCTTCACACCTGTAAATCCATCATTGAGAACTTAAGAATGACTGCTTGTTCTCATGATATCCGGCCTACTCGTTTTTTAAAGTCCGTTATAGAATATGTTGTCTCTGACATACAGCATTTTGTCAATCAGAGTTTGAGTACAGGAATGGTTCCAGATAGTTTAAAGCATGAAACACAATCACTCCCATTTTAAAGAAACCTGATTTGGATTCATCTGTGTTATCAAACTTCAGAGCTGTCTCCAATTTGCCTTTTATGTCAAAAATTTGAGAAAGCAGTGCAGTTGCAATAACAAGCCTTCCTGACTTCGTCACATTTTTGAATTGTTTCAATCCGGGTTTAGGAAAAAGCATAGTTCCAAATTGGAGCATTGCACTTATGCATCAATGAATTGAAATTGTGGCTGACTAATAACTTTCTGACCCTAAATAAAGGGAAAACAGAAGTCATCCTATTCGGACCTAGTGATGCTTTTAATGTTAGCACCTACAACATTGGCACCCTAACAAAATGTGTTAATCACAGGGTAAAGAGTTTCTGTTTGGACACCGGCCTCAAGTTCTAAAAGCAGAAAATGGAGTGGTTAAATCATGCTTCTTTCATCTCCGCCGTCTAGCGAAAGTCAAATCCTTTCTGTCTTAAGAAAATCTTGAAATACTCATTCATGCTTTTGTGTCCTCTAGAATGGACCATTGTAACTCTCTTTATTATGGAATACATCGGTCTTCTCTTGAGCGCTTCCAACTGGTCCAGAATCAGCCGCTATGCTACTGACTGGGACACGTGAATTTGAGCACATAACCCCAGTTCTGTTTTCGTTGCAGTGGCTCCCGGTTTAATTCAATTCAATTCAAGTTTATTTATATAGCGCTTTTCACAATGTGCATTGTTCCAAAGCAGCTTTACAGGAGCAAATAAGAAAACACAGAGGTAAAACACAGCACAGTGCATAGTGTTTATAGAACAAGCAAGATCATTCTAATAGATAATATCTAATAAATTAATAAATAGATGCAGTCTCCCGGTGAGCAAGCCAACACTGCCCTGCTGTGGCGAGGAACCAAAACTCCCTTATTGATTGATGGAGAAAAAAAACCTCGGGAGAAACCAGGCTCAGGCGGGAGGGCCAGATCCCCTCTGACGTGTCATAGCTGCTCTCAGTGACCCCGACCAAGTCACCGAGCAACATCCCCGAGGAAGGGGGGGAGCCCACTGCCCGCGACCCAGGCAATCCCACTCGCCGAAACCATGCACGTCCAGCCCGGTACCACTCCGCGATCGACACCAGAGAAACAGAGGAACAACCAGAGAAAATAGTAATGGCATATTGGAACATTAATCCTCTGCTGTCTGACATCGACCACAAAGCAAGACCATCCAGACCCACACAGCCCCAACAAATAAAATCCCCCCCAACCACAACCAACGAACCCCCCCCCACCTCCCACGAACATCAGCCCAGCTACCCCCAATCAGGGCCACTGAACTCAGCTATAACTTCAAACTGCTGACATGTGATGGAGTTTAGCATTTAATACCAAGCATTGTAACTTTTAGCATTAATGTGACAAGTATTCCATCTTTGCTCTCGGTTGGGGATAGAATGGTCTGAGCTGGGATGGTAGTCTCTAATTCGGGATGGGCATATGATGTCCATCTGGGCCTGGCAGAACTTTCCCTACCTCGAGATGGGCATCCCGAGGCGGAGGCAGAAAGAAAATAATTAGCGTAGCTGCTGTTCATTTACTATGCATTAGTGAAAGCTTGGGTGAAAAGATGTGTCTTTAATCTAGATTTAAATTGGGAGAGTGTGTCTGACCCTCGAATAGTATCGGGAAGGCTATTCCAGAGTTTAGGTGCTACGTATGAGAAAGCTCGACCCCCTTTTGTAGATTTAGTTATTCTAGGTGTTATCAAAAGTCCTGAGTTTTGCGATCTTAGAGAGCGTGATGGGTTGTAATGTGATAGAAGCTCTGTTAAGTAAATAGGGGCTAGACCCTTTAAGGCTTTATAAGTAATTAAAAGAATTTTAAAATCAATACGATACCTAATGGGTAACCAGTGAAGAGATGATAAAATTGGGGTAATATGATCGTATTTTCTTGACCTGGTTAGGACTCTGGCAGCTGCATTTTGGACTAACTGTAGTTTGTTTATTGAAGATGCAGGACAACCACTAAGAAGAGCATTACAGTAGTCAAGTCTTGAGGTCACAAATGCATGAATAAGAGTTTCTGCGTCAGCAACACAAAAACATTTCGTAATTTGGCAACATTTCGAAGGTGGAAGAAGGCTGTTTTTGTGACATTTGAGTCATTTATTTTTAAATGACAGGTTGCTGTCTAATATAACGCCTAGGTCTTTAACTGTATTTGTCGGAGTAACAGTGCAGCCTTCGATTTGCAGGTTATAATCTGATATATTCTGTTTACGAGTCTTTGGTGCTATAAGTAATATTTCTGTTTGTTAGAGTTTAAAAGAAGGAAATTACTAGTCATCCAATGTTTCATATCTTTGATGCACTCTGCCAGTTTGGATAGCTTGAAGGAATCAGCTGGTCTTGAAGAGATATATAGCTGAGTATCATCTGCATAACAGTGCTAATTCCATGTTTTCTAATAATGTTGCCCAGGGGCAGCATGTATATGGAGAAAAGCAAGGGTCCTAAAACCGATCCCTGAGGTAATCCATAGTTTACTTGCGTTAGATTAGACGATTCCCCATTTAAATGGACATATTGATATCTGTCAGATAAGTAAGATCGGAACCATTTTAGTGCCTGTCCCTTAATACCGGTATAATTTTGTAAACGATCTAAAAGTATTTTATGGTCTACAGTATCGAACGCAGCACTAAGGTCAAGCAGGACTAGGAGTGAGATGTTACCTTTATCAGATGCCATAAGTAGATCGTTTGTAATTTTAACGAGCGCAGTTTCGGTGCTATGATGCGGTCTAAAGCCAGACTGAAATTTTTCGTGCATGTCATTATTTTGTAGGAAAGAGCACAACTGAGTGGACACTACTTTTTCTAGTATTTTAGACAAGTACGGGAGATTTGAAATCGGTCTATAGCTTCCAAGTTCACTGGGGTCTAAGTTTGGTTTTTTGATAAGAGGCTTGATTACAGCCAGTTTAAAGGGTCCTGGGACATGGCCTAGATTAATTGAAGAGTTGATAATGTTATAAATGGGCTCAATTGCAACAGGTAGTAACTCTTTAGTAATTTAGTTGGAATGGGATCTAATAAGCAGTGGTGGACGAAGTACACAACTTCCCTACTTAAGTGAAAGTACAGATACTACTGGTCAAATATTACTCCACTACAAGTAAAAGTTGTAAAGTCAGATTCTTACTTAAGTAAAAGTACGTACTTTTAAAAGTACTCAAGTATTAAAAGTAAATTTCCTTTATGTCAGTCGTGCATTGTTTTATTGTCCCATATCTTATACCTCTGAAGCAACCTACTGAATACACTGAGTAGCTCACAGTATCAGTTGTATTAAAGGAGTAGTTCACTCCAAAATTTGCCCCCATTGACTTTCCTTAGTAATTTTTATTCCCACTATGGAAAGTCAATGGGGGCAAATTTTGCAGTGAGGAACTCCTTTAAGAGCTTTATATGTGAAGCACATATATCTTTAGTTTATACATAATCCTGTATACTAATGTAGCCTAATTATCCTCATTAGCCCCCTAGTCCTATATGTATTTATGAGCAGTGTTTTTTATTTTTTATATTCCCTTTACCAGTTTTAGCAATAATTTACCAGTAAGTAGTAAGGTTCTGGTAAATAGTATATAGTGTAGAAGCCATGTGTTTGCTGGATTTATTACCATAATTTAACTACAAACATAAACTATAGTATATATATATACTATAGTATAATGAAACTATGGTATTTTTAGTTGCTGTGGTTTTACTAAAGATTATTAATTAGAGTATGTTTCCTATATATAGAAAATGTAAAATTTGTGTATACTGTGGTTTAACTGCAAATAACATCCCTGCCGAGAATTTTTTTATTAAATTCCTCTTTGTAGTGTGTTTTGTTCCAATAGGATTTATCATCCCACCAATAGAAACCATCACATACAAGTAGACAACAAGTATCCATACTACAATTTGATGTTGTATTTTGGGCAGGGTTCTATTGTTTATATTTTAACAGGAATACTTCAACTATAGTTACTTCATTAAAAACATCATTAATTTTCCAAATAGCTTTAAATGATATAGCAGCAGACCAGGAGTTAACACGCACGTGTAGCTCAAGGTGTGTGTGATGCTTATTTACCGTTTAGCCGTTATGACGATCATTTTCATGACAATGTTTCTACGATATTTGACTGATTGTAACCCACGGATGATTACACCACACTTTAACATGTGCCGTTTTCCTCTTTAATTGTTCTATTTTGCCTTTTTAAAGCGCTATCAATGGTGTAGCAGCTCCTACGTTTACATTAGTTTACTGGGGAAGATCCCAGAGTTGCCAGATTTGCGTAAAACAATCTGCTAAATGGCCATTCAAAGCTTGCCGGAAACCTGCGAGCTTAGAAAAACTGAAATACTTGGCAACAGTAAAAGGTCCTGGCACATCGCAAGCCAGATAAATTGCGCACACAGGAAAACCCGCTGCATAGAAACCAATTTCTACTTTTGGACCTTTTTATAAATGTAGTGGAGTAAAAAGTATGATATTTGTCGTTCAAATGTAGTGAAGTTAAAGTACAAGTACTCAGAAAAAATTATACTCAAATAAAGTACAGATACTCAAAAAGTGTACTTAAGTACAGTACTCAAGTAAATTTACTTCGTTACTGTCCACCACTGCTAATAAGCATGTTGTCGGTTTGGATGTTGCAATAAGTTTAATTAAATCTTCCTGTTTTATAGGTGAAAAACACTGTAGCTTTTCTTTTTGGGTGATGGTTGGTACTAATTCATCAGAGACACACTTGGAGGTTGGATTTTAACTACGTTGTCTCGTATTTTTTTTATTTTTTCTGTAAAAAATGTCATGAATTCATTGCTACCAAGGTGTGGCGGAATAGCCAGGTCAGGAGAAGTCTGTTTGTTTGTTTGTTAGTTTAGCAATTGTACTAAATAAAAACCTTGGATTGTTTTTGTTAGTTTCTATGAGGTTACGGAGGTGCTCGGCTTTTGAGGCTTTTAGTGCCTTTTTATAACGGTTTGCACTCTCTATCCACGCAATTTTAAAGACCTCTAAATGGGTTTGTTTCCATTTTCGTTACAGTTTACGCGTTTCTCTTTTTTGGCCGCGAATGGTGCTATTGTACCATGGTGCTTTGATCTTCTCGTTAATCTTTTTTGACTTCGGGCGACCGCTTCTAATGTATTAGAGAAAATAGTTCCCATGTTGCTGGTCATGTCATCGAGCGATTCTGTATTAATTGGCAAAGTTATTAAGGGAGTCAGATCTGGCAGATTCTTAACAAAACTATCTTTAGTAGATGAGGTGATTGTTCTACCAAGTCGATAACGAGCTATACGACTGATTTCTGCAGTGCGCAGTGTATATGTTATAAGATGATGATCAGTGACATCGTCGCTTTGAGGTATAATATCGATATTGGTTAGATCGGCTCCGTGAGATATAATCAAGTCTAGAGTATGATTAAGTCTATGAGTGGGTCTGTTGATGTTTTGTGTTACACCAAAAGAGTGTAGAAGCTCTTTAAACGCCACTGCTAAAGCATCGATAGCACTATCTACATGGATATTAAAATCTCCAACAATCAGTACTTTATCAACGTTAACCAATAGGTCCGATAAGAAGTCCGCGAACTCCTTCAGAAAATCAGTGTAGGGCCCAGGGGGTCTATACACAGTAGCCAGTGTAAGAGAAAGCAATGGTTTTTTACTTTTGTTTGGAACAATTATGTTCAACACAAGCACTTCAAATGATTTAAATTTATGCTCTGTTCTCTGAGTTACGGTAAGAAAGTCTCTAAAGATTGTTGCTACACCACCACCTCGACCAACCGGCCGTGGCTCATGCATATAACCGTAGCTTGGTGGAGTAGACTCATTTATACCAAAATAATCATTTGGTTTAAGCAAGGTTTCAGTAAGGCAGAGTATATCAAAGCTGTTGTCTGTGATCATTTAATTTACAATAACTGCCTTTGAGTTTAGTGATCTAATATTAAGTAGCCCGAACTTTAGGAGTTGGTTTTGCTCAACAAATATATTGTCTTTAATCATGATAAGGTTTTTTCTCTGACTTTTACATACATTTTTATTTTGTTGTATTATTCGGGGGACAGACACAGCATATGCATTTGGATGTTGTAACATTTTTAACAGTTGAGTGAGAGGAACACAGACTAGGGTTAACGCTTGTACTTACTAGTCAAATTTAAGTCCCGGTTAAGCTTAGGGTGCATTTTAAATGACTAGTTTAAGTGTATAAATCGCTGCACAATCTTTCCCCTGCCTACCTCTCAGAGTTACTGCATAAACCCTACTCTGTGCGATCTCTGAACATTTAAAGAAATGTTGACGGTCCCAAGGTCTAGACTTTAATTCCAGGCGTTTGCCATCACCAGCACTATATTATGGAACAACCTTCTGATTGTGTTTCGTGCAGCATCTTCTTTGTCCAATTTTAAATCCCTGCTGAAGGCATACCTATTGGATCAAATTGCAACTAGGTAAAATTGTGATGCCGTGCTCTTGTTTTAGTATTCATATTTGTAATGTTTGTTTAAAGAGAGTTTTATATACCCGTTTTATACTCTTTTTGTAAGGATTTGTTATTCCTTTATTTGGTATGTACAGCACTTTGGTTAACCGGTGGTAAATGTGCTATAGAAATAAAATGAACACAAACAAACAAATACGTTGACCGTTCTCAGGATATTCACATTTTTTTAGATGTACCTGTATGGGTCCCAGTCTGTGAAAACCATACAATTGAGAAACAAAGTTCAAAGTTTGATTTGATGTTCGATGTCAATCTCTAACATGATCTAACTTAGTAACCATGAACAATATCATGATTGTATAATGACTAGATTAGGAATATAAGTGTTGAGTCAGTGTATTTAAGTGCTGAAGTACAAGAGCTTTTGATTGTGTACAGCTGCTCATCATCATCATCATCATCATCATCATCATCAGATCTTATGTGTTCTCATTGGTGAAGGAAGAACTGATGACATCACACATTAATTTCCTCATTAAACTGGACATTGGAGAGCAGCTGTGTGTCATACAAACACTATTAGATTGAAGCTTTATAAGGACACCTCATAGAACGTGTCTGGTTCTTCTGAGAGCTCATTATTCAACATGAATTAAATAGTTGTTCCTCAGTCTCAGAACTTTAGAAAGAAAACTGTGGCAAATTGGTTATTTAAGTGGTGTCACAAAGCAGCGGGGAAGCAATGAGAGTTGCAAGGTTTTGCCATTTTGAGGGTTTACAAATAACAAGTGGAATAAAACAAGTTTTAAATCTAATTGAAAGAGATTTTGGGGCAGACCTGACCTGTAGAAAAGAGTCTGTCTCCATCCCTCTTGAGCTGGGGCTGATCTACTGTCTCGATATATGGCACATAGTCTCCATGTGAAATCTAATGTATGATTTGGTAGGGTGTTAACTTAAGCCTGTTAGCACGGAAATCCTGATCCAGTCTCCATGCAAATCACCATCCAAAGCCACGACTGGCTTTGGATGGATGCACACAATGGATGCACACAAAACAGAAGCTCTTGGATCACTTCCAATAAGATCATGTCTCATTTACCAGTGAGAAGATTTACAAACGTTGCAGTACAAAGTAAATAACTTTACTACAAATTTGGCGTAAATGCAAATGATACGTAAAATATCTGGTGTAATTGAGCTAGATTTGTATGGATTTTAAAATTAATTGCAGGCTGGTGTGTACCAACGTTAAGCAAATAAATTATAAATTACCTTGGTGGCAGTCCTGTAGTACATCAGAGTCTCCCACAGCAACGGATACTACTCCACAGAGTAAAGTGTCTTCTGCAATAGAGGCAACTCTCTGCTCAAAGGGTTTAGAGAGTTTAAAAACTTCATTTAAAACTTTCTGCATTTAGAGGCGACATAGCCTATTCTCTCTCAATTTCAGTAAACATGCTCGGGACACATACAAACTCCGAATACTACAGCGGATATTTCGGACTGCTGAGCGAATCACTGGTCGACTACCATTATCACTGCAAGAACTTTACTCATCCAGAGTGAGCGAGTAAAAGGGCTCGCAAAATCTCTCTGGAACCCTCACACCCAAATATGTGCGATACTAAACTACTCACTTATACTCATATTTATTTATTATACATATGTTACTGATTTAATATATCATATAGCTATCCCATTCCCTTACACAATTTTTTATAGCACCTTATAACTTGTTTATATATGGCACATGCATAAAATATAGCATCCGGTGCTCTTCTGTTATATATAGTTTTTTTTATATGTGTATTGTCTATTACATATTTTTGTATTATTATTTTGTTACCTGTGTCTTGTCACTATATGTGAGCTGTTTAGTAAATGTATTCTACTACTACAGTATTTCTATGTGGGGAATTGTGGACAGACTTGTGCCACATGACCATCTAGCAATAAAGCCTACTTACGCTGCTGCCACTAAAGACAACGCTTACTATTGTTAATGTATATTACAGGTATCATATAGTTTTGTCATAGCAAAGAGTTAGAGACAGTAAACAGAACAGTTTAGCCATAGCAGCAGAGATCATTCAGGAATGGGATAAACCGAGATGACTGTAGAAATAACGTTTTATTTTGAATGACATAGAAATTCACAATGCTGATGATTTTCCCCACGTTAATTCTGCCATCGTTATACTGGTAGTACATCGACAGCTGCAAAAAATCGGAATTAAGCCCTTTGGTACATAAACACAATAAAACGGCTGGCTGGCAGACCAAATCAGTCCCGACTGCAGTCACCGGGATTTTCCACTCCAGTCCGTGCACGCTGTTATCAAGTCATAAACGTTTAAATACAGCATATATGTAACAATACGGACAATGTACATATATAAACACAAGCAATCATTACATAGTATAAAGAAGAGGCCATTATCATTTAGTATATCACACAATTTCGATCGCCACTAGTCCCCATGTTGGCTCCCTGAATCTTAGTGCCTATCCTAATCCTATTGGACAACAAAAGCGGAAGTCAAATGTGAACAAAGCGATCCACAAATAAATGTCATTAAAATAATTTTGTAAATATGTTTTATTTGCAAATCTCATTGTACTTATTTGTGAATTCCATTTATTTTTGTGGAACGTCTAACATGTATTTATGGTTCACTTTTTGTGCATATGTGGATTTGAAAAAGTTTGTGAAACTCTCTATATTTATTTGCGGATCATAGTTTATTTATTCAGAATATTGCAACAATTCTCACCCCATAAGTTACTATTAAAAATCAAAGTTGTATTTGTCAGTATTAATGGACCAGAGCTTATGTAAATGGTGAAGAGTTTAATAAATATTTGAACAAATGTATTGCCAATTCATTGCTCAATGTTAATAGCCTACATGTATATGATTAAAAACGTGTTTATTTGGCTTTTATTCATATTTAATAATTTATTAGCATACATATGGACAGAAACACAACATTAAATGCAAGAACTGTTGCAGAGACTTTACCTGCTCCAGCATCATTTCAAACATCAACTTAACCAGAGCGAATGAGACAAGTGGTTGAAATCATTGAGCGTACATCAAGACAGAAAGGCCTAGGCTTACATTAAACATGAGAACTGTTGCGGAGACTCTGTACTAACATAAACAACGGCAAATTATTGATCAGTGCACATACATAGCAGCCTGACTACGTCAGACTTCGTACTTCCACTCAATTTCATTTCGCTTCTGTACTCCGTTTAATATAGCTGACCATCTCCCCGTTTCTCCGGCTCCATACAGAAGGCAGAGAAGAGTGTTTGGTTCACATTTTGAATGGAGGTGATGTTGTGGCCCTACTCCCGACAGTTTTTGGGAAAAGTTTAAATCGTCAACTTTTACTGATCGTCAGCGAGAAACTGGTGAGGCCAAAATCCGGCAAGGCGATAGGCTTACGGGTAAACCAATGATTTTTAACTTCAGACAAGTGCCCGCCCACGAGAAAGAAAACGCTTGTCATTTAAGCCTTTCCAGACTCTGTCTACGAAGCAAAGTGAAGTAGCAGAGTTTGGTATTACCAGGCTACATGAATAGAGCGCTATGGTAAACATTGGAAACGTGAACCACCATGCACCAAGCACCAGATGTGTTACTGAGACTCTGCACTGGCCATCTTTTTAACATGAACACTTTTTAACTGCCGCAAACGAGTCAAGGGGGAGGAGGCAGGGCTCTGTTGTCACTGCGTTCACGTGCAGTGTTTGCCAACTCACCGTCAGAAAAAAAAGAGCGATAGCGGGAACGCGCAGCTGGTATCGATACGTGGGACATGCCAATTGGAACCGGTTGAGGTTTTTCAGTAACGAAATATCTATATTTTTTACAAAACTAATACATAGTACAAAAAGCAATTACATACAATTTAAGGCATTTGGCAGACATACAGTTTTGTACGACCGCCGTGAAATTATTTTTTCCATGGTGGGATGTCTGTACATGTCAGTGTATATTATAGCCTTGTATGGTATATCAGTACTATTGAAGATAAATAACAAAATACTTTTGATGACAGTCTATTTTTTAAACTGTATTGTAGTGCTTTAAGAGATCCTGCATATGTGCGTTAACGTTCTACATTTCTATAGCATAAAGTTATTTTGAACACGAATCCAAAGCCTAAACGTCTTTACACTTCTGAGACGTGGAAAGTGGTTTTCTGAAGCATGGATGTTGCATACTTTCTATTATATATTAATTGGGACTTATCATTAAGGACACTTCAGACGGAGAGTTTTGTGGATTCATTTGCATTAAATGCTGCCAAGTCCCTCGTTCTGGCAGTTCGGAATTTTCAAATTTGTTATGTTTTACCAGAAAAAAAGAAACTTATAGGATTAATTTACCGCATAAAATATCATATCAAATCGTTTTAGAAGCATTACATAATCTTCAAATTCACAGGTACATAGTATGCAAACTGCTCTTTCCGATTCTCTTTTTGGTTCAACATAACTGGATACTTTCTTAAAGGCCTGACTCCATGAGCACTCTGTTCGCATAAGCCCCTTATGACACATAGAAAACAAGTCTGATTCTTTCAAAGTACCAAAGATTTTAGAAATAGTTTCCTCGGGTGAAGACAAATCATCCTGCAAAAGTGAATGAAGCTTACTAAAAGTATATGTTTGTCCCAATGTCAAGGCTGTATCAGTTACTCCATGTGCCGGAGAAGAAAATATGCCAAAACGTGATACCCATAATTTATGATTTAAGATATGCTGTGTACATTTATGACCCCTTTGTTGTTGTTGTTCAGTAAAATTTTTACAATGTCCAGACCTTGATGTCACTGCTTAGAATGCTTGGTCTTTGACCTCCTGTGAATGAAAGCAACAAAAGATGAGTTAAAGAAAATAGAAGCACTGCTGTTGATATTTTCCAGAACTCGTTTCACACGCCACCCCCCTGATCATGCTTGGGTATTTAAACAATGTTAAGATGGGGTGTATTTTAAAAACGCTACTCTTCTGGTACAATGGCTGCTCCTAAAACCGTCCGAAAGGTGATGGATCTGTAGAAATGGATGAAAAGTTGACTTTTGAACCCAAGAAAAGACAGAGAGTTAGTCTGACAAAGTTTCTCCATAAAGACTATGATCTTGTGAAACGTGATTTCTCCATGTCTGGCAATTGTGTGGGGAGGTATCTATTTGACAAGACATCGCGTAGCGTCAAGCACTATACAGTCGATCTTGGAGATTATTTCACATCACAATTTTTTGGCAAAGGGTTTATATTTTACTAATCGATGGCGACGACCATTTGTCATCCTCAAACAAGGTATCGAAAGTTACCCTGTTTTTATATTTTTTGATGCAACAACAAGACAAAACTGTGTGAATATGCATGGCCGATTCCAGAGGTTGAGCATCACAGGCACTATGATTTGAAATTTTTGTTTCAGTGGAAAGATGTTCGTATGCTTGACAATATTTGTTCATGCATTGATGGTGTGATCTTTATGAACGATACACTTCCGTTAAGGTGAAGTTGTTCCACCCAGAGAGGTGCGTCACTAACTCCAAGGACCGCCTCTTGACCCCACCCACCTACTACAGCCTTTAAAATGGTTCCAGTTTGTATCACTCGCTACAATCGGTTAACATGTCTCAAGAAACTGTCGTCCACCACTTACGCCATCAACCCCTGGACGGTTCCAGCAATGCCTGTCGACAATGCAACACCAATGGACAACGATTTGCCAGCTTGTGACAACAGTTGATTGGATACATTTTTCACAGATATGACACAGATATATCACAACAAGAATTTCATCACGACCCCGTACGGCAGGAGTATATCTATATGGTGACAGCAGATCTCGACGTGTCAAATCCGCATTTAAATACAAAGTTGTTGATGTCGTTTGAATTTCTAAAGTTAGAGCGCCATTTACCAAAGGTTATGAGGAAAACTACACGCAAGAGTTTTTCACCATAACCACATGTATCCCGCGAGACCCTCCTGTCTACAGATTGAGCGATTACGACGGAGTGCAATGGTTGCAATGGACGGCTGGTGCAATGGCTCAGATGGCCTGTGAATTTGCATCATGGATTGATCAAAAAGAATTGGGAGATGAACAGATGCCATAAAACAAAATTACCTGTCTAGAATGTAAACATTTGTGTAAAACCTACCATGGCTGAGGTTAGATTTTATGTTACACTCCCTGCAATGCATCTTCATTTGTTTATCCGGAGAATTAAATATCTAATTTCACAAACCCTCTTAGCGAGAACTATAAACCTAAAAGGAGAATGGGAAGTAGGATTGATCGAATTTGAATATCCACGTCATGGTACACATTTAATGAGGAGGATGCTGCTTTTATTCTTGACCATGGTGAAACCAGAACAATACAGAGCTGATAAACCTCCTAAAGACCAAGAGATTGAGATTTTCATCAACAGAGATCCAAAGATATCAAACACACTTTGCAGAGTAAAGTCTGGATATTATGACCACGTTGTTTTCTTGATCAGGGAGATCAATATACCCAAATACACCCATACATAGCGATATTTTCTTTCAAGAAAAACTGATGCTTAATGGAGTGGACATTTAAAATACGGATGACCGGAGGAAAAGATGAATTTGGCTTGATGAGGAGTGACAATGTAGCCTATAAACTAAACATCCTGTTATCATCGCTATTTGTGAAAAAAGAAAACCTATTCTTAGGAACTCTACTAAAATCTATCGTACTAGCCATGGTCGATAATTATGCATTTGTAGGTTCATACGATTAAAAACCCCTTCACTTTAAAAAATTATGATTTAGAATTCCTGGCCGTCTATTTTGATGGGCAACAACACCCTGCGAAACGGCTACAGCCACTGAATATGAAAACGGACGGCGCACGGCATCTTCTATATCTATTAACGGCGGATCAGGAACGGATCACTAATAAAGAGCGGAAATATTAGACTGGAGGCATGTTTTAGGCAACCGCTAGCCCGCACAATAAATGTTACTTTATCCTGGTTGATTACTATTAATACGTCAAAATGAATAATGTACGGCTTACGGCAGTGATGGATAAGGTCTCCTGCAATATCCATTTTCTTGGTGTACTAACATGCGACCTATCCACCCAAAAAGCAATTAAAAAAGCTACCGTAGATGGTTATATAGAACACACATCCTTCTGGATTGCCGGGACAACACTGGTTGTAAATGATAATGGTGTAGGATGTTTTTTCGACAGTTTTGGTAATAAACCAGATTACCACGGTTTCCGCAAAATATCAAAAACTTTTTAAAATGCAATTCTAAGGAATTACAGCATTCGACCGTAGAAGTCCAAGATTATTCTTCAGACACATGCGGTCAGCATTGTCTTTTTTCTCTACCGCATGGCTAAAGGGTTTGATTATGATTATGTGTTGAGATTGTACGGTGATGATTTTATTAAAAATGATCAAATTGTGTCAGCTTTTGTGAAAAAACTAAAACATGTTCGATGTAATGAAAATGTTTTCAAGTGTATTCAGATAGAATATAAGCCAGGATGAAAAAAACACATTTTGTAAAATGAATCTTTGACTTAACCCTTGGACACTAAACCTTTGTCAGAGCACATGTATTGTTAAACAAGCAAATCACATTCGGACCCAGTTTTACATGCTCAGGAATAAACAGGTCGGGTATATCCTTTAATTAAAAAGTTATAGTTTATGGCAGATTGATAAAGCTTACTCAAAGTCTCAAACACAGATAAAAGTCTTAAACCTTAAACATTTAATTGAAATTTCTATATTATACAATGCAATCCCATCTGACAGACTTCATGCTGTGTTACGAGTCAGGTTACATTGCCAGACTGTGAGGGTTAGAAATATAGAAGATAAACCCAGGAACCAGAAAAAAACAAGCCTTTGATTACCAAGTCATAAAAACACACAATTATAAACTCAGTTTGGGACATGTTTGATAAGCCAGACCCCTAGTTTCATGCTGTGTTCTGAGACAGACACCCGCTGTTAGTCCAGCAGAAAGGAACCAACATTTGGTGGTATGGGTGTCAGATAGACAGGACATGACCCAGGCACCAGAACAAAAACTTTTATAAAAACTTTAAAACTTGCTCTTAGAAGAACCATCACACGCATAACACATTTAATATCTCTCTCTCTCTAATATACAAGTCACCCACATCAGACTGTTTTTACAACATCAACTGACTGCAATGCATCACCCTACATACACAGACAACAAATTATACTTTTTAATCTCATTTAATTTAAACACTTTATCTATTTTATCTATCATCAGTGCTTCTTAATTCTTTAACACATTTTGTGTCGTTTCATTCATAGAGATTATGGTCAAAGTCCAAGCATTCTGAAACCAACTCAGGCAAGTTCTTTTTAAAACTGACTGGGTATTTGCATGTCTGCTAATTTTCTTGCTCATGTGGGGCTTTACCCTGGTTGCTTCGTCTGCTGTAAGGTCTCCTAAGGACTCGGCCAGTTAACCTGATGTTGATATCCCGATGTAACAAAATGTGCAAGAGTTGGAAATTCGAATTCATCGGAGGACACCGCCTCTTGCACCGGCACGGATGAAGGCAGTGGGTTACTGGCTGACGGCTGAACAGGTATGGAAGCGGTAGGCTCACGCCTTGTCCAGGTAAATGTCACACCTTGGGTTGGTTTGATGGGAGACTGAGAAGGAGACGGACGTTGGATGTCAACAAAGGTCTCCGCCTCTTGCACCGGCACGGATGAGAGCAGTGGGCTACTGGCTGACAAGAGGGAAGCTGCACGTCTTGTCAAGTTAAACTTTGCGCCTTGGGTTGTTCCAGGAGACGCCAACATACTGCAAACGTCAGCTTCCATCGCTGCTAGCCTTGAAAGTAAAGCCTCCAATTTCCCTTCCACAGTGACCATTCTGTTGACCACTGATTCCTCCATGGCCTTCACTTGGACCTCAACCTTCTGTAGAGCGGTTTTACAGTTTTCCTCCAGCACCTGGAGGTCGCACTGGAGCTGTCTGTGTGTCCTCTCTGCATTGCGTTGCAGCTCCTCCATGAAGTTCATCTCCGTAACCTCCGTGAAGGCTTTTAAATCCTCCTGCGCCGCCTTCTGAGCAGAAGACAAAGCTTCTCTTGAGGCCTTCAGCACCTGGATGAAAAAGTCCCTCATGGTCTCGTGCTTTAAGAGGAGCTCCTCTTCTGTGGTAAGGGTGTCTTCAACTTCCTGGTCATCTTGCTGACCTGCCGACATGTTTGTTTTCAACTGTTTTCAGTAAGAGCAAATCTATGGTGTAGTCCCAGGTCTATCCACTCTGAAAACTGGAATAAAGGAACTACACAAACAAAATTCACAATAAGATGATGTGACTCTACACTTAATTAATTATAAAATAATTTACACTATTAACCCTTTATCTACCATCAACAAATAAAATATTATACTCTTACTTTTTGAAGTAAAGCAGACTTGCCTGTATATATAAATATAAACAAATTGAAACAAATCTCTGGAGTATTCAGTCAGCGGGTCTTCGAGCAAGTGAAGTGTGAAAACAGAACCGCTCCTATTTTATAGCAGGTGGTCAACAACAGTATAAGCTACAGATTGAACTGACATCATAACCTGGAAAGTTCATCAGTAGAATAGACTTGAACATCCATTCATGCGATAACCTGCAGACATGAGTAACATAGCCTTGAAAATAGATCAACACGGTGATCTGCAGACATACGGTATATGAACCCCAAAACACTCATTGCACATCACTAAAAAGGATCACGTAGACCACACAAAACACTCGTCCTATTTTTGTATTTTATTGACATATGTGAGAGTAAAAAAGACAACGTGTCATCAGCAATGGGACACAATAAACATGTGTGACGTAATGAAATCAACACTGACATGAATCCATTCTCATCACATACTGAACCCCCACGCTTCTCCCTGTGCTTGATGTTTAGACTAATACAATGTAATTTAAAAGAAAACAAACCAAATGATAAAATGACAGGCACTTAAATATAAACCATCCACATGATCTGACCTATAGCCATCAGGACTCTGACCATCACATTTGTGTCTAGTCGTAGCCCCCACCACTCTCTTGTGCCAACCTTCAAGGTCTAACGGCCAACGACTCTTACATTTATGCTATGCTACTTTTTTTTAATTTGATTAGTATTCGCTCTTTAAGTAATCTTCTTTTTGTTTTTCTACTGATTCTATATTATATAATTTATGATGATCTAAATGATGATCTGCGGACGCCGTAGTCCCACAGGTGCTCTTAGTTTACGTGATTCGCTTGACACATCACCTGAATAATGTATAACAATGCAGATGTAAAACTAAGAAAGGGATTCTTGATATCTTAAATATTGTTCCATGGCAACGTGTGAAATTTGAACCAGTCACCAAATTTGTTACATGTATTCTTCTTATCAAACCGTGCCACTTTCTAATTTACAGTCACTAGCAGGGCTCTAGACTAACTTTTTGCACTGGTTGCACTGGTGCGCCTAACTTTTTTTCTTAGGTGCACCAGCACAAAAGTCAGGTGCACCCAAATTTTCGACCGCATCGCATTTAACGCATTTAATATTTAACTGGTATTACCAGTTCACTTTTTTTTTAATGTCCATATAGGCAAAATTGACTTGTAAATGACTAACTAACAATCTGGTCAAAACAAAGTTCTATATTTGAAGCACAAATCTACAAGTTAAGGTAACTTACTGAGTGTTGGTGCTTAAGTGCTTCACTGAACTGAAATTTAAACTTAAAAGACCTCAAGATAAATGGACCAGGGCTTGACATAACCTGGGAGGTTGATGGCTCCGTGTCAGAGCATTGCTTGTGATTTTCAGACGGATCAGGGGCCTGTTGCACAAAACTAGGATAAGGGATTAAGCCAGGATATCTTGGTGATCCTGGCTCAATTGATCCGTAATCCGGTTGCACTAAAACTGGATAGGGGGCAGGGGGATATGTTATGGTATAAATTACCATGGAGATTTATTCTGTCGAGCTAGCCTGCTCCAGACCAGGCTAAATTCCAGGATCTATTTAATCTCATCCCTAATGTCAGTCAGCAGTCACCACAAATGGAAACCAATAGTTATTTCACTGCTCACTATACATTGTTATCACATATAACTAGACCCACTGTCATTATTTAAACGTTTGTGATCATTAATTTCAATCATTTTGGATAAATAATGATTTTTAGATGATGTTGCTATCATTAGATAATTTACAGTTTCCCATAGACTATATATAAAATGATAGAATATTAGGGCCACAGAGGGGAAAAAAAGACAAGTCATAATATTGTAACCAGTTGTTTTAAAGGAGGACAGTTGTTAAAATGACAGATGTGGGACATTTCGTGAAATTGTACTTCAGTATGGTTTCATAAAGAAAGACATGCTGATGTGCCAGAATATTAAGTATCACATTGTCATAAGTATCAAAACTGTAAAAAGAATATATGTAGCTTTTCTGCAGAAAGAACCAGCCTCATAAATTTATGACTTTATCCTTTTTCCTCAGTGTGGCCCTAGTACTCTGTCATATAAACAAATACACATTCCATATGAATAAAAACACAATGTGTAACATTATGTTCCTTTATTGAATAAGGACAAAACAAAGCAGGTAAACCATCAGCTCCTTTCGAAACTGAAGTCACAGTGACTCTACAAGATGGAAAGCACAGAATCAAAGCATATTATACAAAATGATACATACACATTCAAAGGTCTGTATATAACACACCCTGCATGTCTGCACACTAAAATAAATGCAGGACAAATCCATACACATCAACTGAACAGACAAATGAATGGATGCAGTAGCCTCCCTGCAGCCTTGTATTACACACAGTATACCGCACAAACATCATAAGAGGCCAAATTCGTAAAAAAACGAACCCAAAAAAACCCAAATTCCTCTGCCACCGCAGGACATATTTAACCAAATTGAAAGCACACATACTAACTAAAATAATTCAACACATATTGGTCCCTCAGCAGCCGACCACTGTCGTCATCAGGAAGATTGCCGGATTGTCCCAGTCCATGGCTGGTGGCACTCTGGGGGCCCTCTCCTTCCTCAGGCAGGCCACATTTGGAGGACAGCACAAGCCACAGTAATATCACATGCCCTAACAGGGCTGACCCTTAATTTGTGAAGGCAGTGAAAGCGTGCCTTCAGAGGCCAAAGGTCATTTCAACTCTGGCCCTGGTCCTGGCATGGGCATGGTTGTAGGCCTGCTGTGCTTCCTGGGGGTCTGTGAAAGGTGTCAGGAGAAAAGGCTGGCAGCCATACCCCCTGTCTCCCAGCAACACACCAGAGAATTCACCTGTCAACACAAAATCTCATCATTACTACCTCATAAACACAGTGATATTCTTGACACAGCCATGATGGTTATAAATAGGGGTTGTGTGTCTTACCTTGTGATAGGCACTGATAGATTTCAGAGGCCCGAAAGATTCTGGAGTCATGGACTGAGCCAGGCCATTTTGCCACAACATTGCTGATCACACAGTCAGCATTGCAGACCATCTGAAATCATAAGATGAGGAATATTACACCAATCAATGCACATCACTGGCAATGCAGAGTGTTCGTCAATGGACAATATCAAAAAGTTATGTTCACCTGAACATTAATGCTGTGAAAGGATTTCCTATTCACAAAATCGGCCTCATGGGCACCTGAGGGGGCTTTTATCCTTATGTGTGTGCAGTCCACTGCACCAATGACATTGGGGAAACCTGTCACACAAAGTAATGAGTATCCTACTATGTGTTAACAGTTGTCCTGTAATTTGTAGATCCTCTTACCTGCAATCCTATAGAACTCCTCTTTGATGTCACAGAGTCTTCTGTGGCCAGGGAAGGAGATGAAGACATCTGCTAATGCTTTGATAGCCAGACACACACTCCTTATTGTGCGGCAAATTGTGGCCTTGTTCAGCTGTTCTGCATCCCCCACTGAGTACAGGAAGGCTCCACTAGCAAAAAAGCGCAAGGCCACACAAACCATTTGCTCCACACTCAGTGCATGGCTCCGTGCAGTGCGGTGCTTAATCCTGGGACCCAGTAGTCTGCATAGATACCTGATGCCATCTGCAGAAAACCTGTATCTTTCATATAGATGGTCATCAGGGAAGGCCAGTGGGTCCAACAGGTCCCTGAAGACCCTTTTTCTCGCCTGAAGGCTCTCCTCAGCACAAGTGCTTCTTCATCCACCACATCTCGCAAGAATGGGCATGCCATTGTCAGAGCAGAAAGGAACACACAATTTTGGGCCTTCATATAGGCTAGTGGCCACACCTGGTGCTGGGGGGGTGGGCAAAAGAGGCCGGTGCCTTATAACGATGACTTGGTTGTACTGATTGCTGGGAAAATAAAAAAAACCTTAGAAAGATGCCACCGTCCTGTGTGCTCACAATAAGAGCTCATATGTCATGGCTCACTTGACTTTACGAATATACCTCATTTTTATTTTGAGCTGTGTCATCTTCTTGGAGCTGGGGGAGGAAAGAAAAATAATGATTAATACATTTGTGTTACAAATAGCATACAGTGTACATTGAAGGCATATCTCACCTCCCTCTCAAGTTTTTTTATTTCAAGGTCCAGTTTCCTAATTGTCCTCTTTTATTTCGGACTCCAGTGCAAGATTTTCCATCTGTTTCTTCTTGTACTGAATGTCTATGTCTGCCAGTTCTATTTGGCGCCGGAGGTGGTTGCCATACAACTTTCTGATAGCTTGTGAGCTCTGTGAACACAATACAATTAGCGCAGCTGGAATTTGGCAGGATGTGGTGTCCTTTTATTAATACGCACTATGTTGCCAGGCTGGTTTTCCCACTGTATAGCATCTGGGTCCTGTAAAAGAAATTAGATTTTGATGAGGACTCCTCACCATTGTAGAGTAAATAGTACTTTCACAGTCTTAACATGATACCTCATGCCTTCTGGAATCCAGAGAGATGGTCTCCTCCTCATCATCGTCTCCATCATGTGCTGTTGCTGCTGCACTGGGGCTTTCACCCTATCACATTTAATCGGATTCATATTGAAGCTAGTAGACAAGACATGCCAGGCCTACAGTATGCCTTTGATGGAGTACTCACTGGATCAGCATCGTCTGGTGCTTGTGCTGGTGGCTCTAACAGGAACACAGTGCTGCCAGACACTGCAAGGCAATAGGTAAACCAAAGTCAGACAGTCCAAATTGATTCAATATGAATGTGGTTGTATCCCATGTAGAGATGGAAGGACATACCTTGAATGAAGCGGGTGGCATCTTGGGAGGAACCTATGCTCGTCTCTTTCCCCCCAGGGATCCCCTCTAAGACGGGCCTGCCTTTATTTAGCTCCAAGGCCATGTCCTCTGCTGGGGTAAGGTCAGCCTTTGGTGACCCACCACCCGTGCCTTGTCTGTGGGTATTATTTTTCACTGCTAAAACAGTACAGACAATGTGTGCAGGCACCTTCTGGGTACAATATATGCTTGTGCTTTGTTAAATATTAGTCAGGGACCATACCATTCTGCAGAATGTTCTTGTATTTGATTTTGACCTGCTGCCATGTCTGTTTTGGCCCATTCATGTTTAATCTACATCGCACGCACACACACACTTTATCACAAGAACATTTAATGGAGTCACACTGCAAAAAATGACTTGGTATTTTTGTCTTGTTTTCAGTAAAAATATCAAAAAAAAAAAAATCTTAAATAAAGATGTATTTTCTTGATTGCTAAATGACCTAGCAAAATAAGTATAGTTTAGACCTATAAACTTTAAGTAAATGTGTGCTTAAAACAAGCAAAAAAATAAAAAATCTGTCAATATAATAAGAAAATTCTCTTGAAATAAGTTTACTTTTTCCATAAACACTTAATTTTAGAAAAGTTCTCTTGTTTCACTGGCAGATTTTTTTGCTTATTTTCCTAGGTAATTTTGCTCAAGAAAATATTTAAGATTTTTTTTAGATATTTTTTTTAAAACTGAAAACAAGACAAAAATACTAAGTAAGAAAGACATTTTTGCAGTGCAGTGAGCAACCGACCTTGGGTCCTTTGAAAGGCGCTATATAAATTAAAGTGATTATTATTATAGCTCATCTATTTATTCAATTAAATTTTATTTATATAGCACTTTTCACAATTGTTTCATTCTGTTAAAGCAGCTTTACATTAATAAAAGCAGGAGAAACACAAAAAAAAAACGGTGGACAACATAAGAAGCAGAGTACAACGGCTAAGATTAAACCGTACTGAGCGTAGTAACGTTAAATAATAATGTAAGGCTTTAATAATAATTTATCATAGCTTTATACAGTGTGATGGAGTTACTTTACACAATTTCACTCATATCTGCAGTGCATTTCAATAAAAAATTTAACCGTTTCATAATTACAGTACAACTGCGTTTTTGGAGATGTGAATTAAATATTTGAATTGTAATTGTGATGTTTCAGCGGAGCGGTGAGTGTGTAATTGTGCACTACTTACGCATTCAGGCGGTCTGCAATACTTTGCCACGCTTTTTCTCTTTGCTTTATCACTGTGGCGGTGTTGCCTTTCTTCTTAATTATATCTTTTACCTCCTCGTATGCCTCCATGAGGATTTGTGCTTCCGACGGGGAAAAGTACGCGGCTCTAGTTGCCATGGTAAATCAGTTAATCTGTGATCTGTGGCGGGGTCTATTTGAGTGAGCCGTGAGCGCGCACCTATCCAGGATTGGTTTCACCTGGCTTAATGAATCCGTGTCTGCTCATCCTGGCTTGGTCTTTGTGCAACCAATTAAGCCTGGACGCACATGTTTTGGCTTCATTGAGCTCAGCTGAGTCATTTATCCCAGATGTCTTAATTCTACTTTTGTGCAACAGGCCTCAGGCCTTAAATTAACATTATTCACGAAAAAGTTATCAATTGTTCTTTTCATCTTCTCTCATCATCCCCTGCTACATCCACTCTGTTTAACTGACGGCATTAGGCTGCCAACCTCTCTGTCTGACTGCAGCACACGCCTTCACAAACGTACACACCAGAGGTTGCGCTACACTTTTTTATTGTGCGTCCTTTTGACTGACAGGCTCGTAAAAATCCGTCATTATCTATTATTACCCGTCACTATGGTTCATTATGGTGGACACAGCCAGGGCCATGGCAAAGGGTTGGATGGCTGCGTTAAATCACGGGGGAGCTCACCAACACCAAGCTGGGGGTACGGTAGTTAACCTTTCTAAACTAATTCAGTTGAATGAAGGGGAACTGCGTTTGTTACAGAGAGGTTTGACGTTTATTCCCAACACTAGAGTGAAGGAATTCGACATGCCGGAGCTACAGGTACAAGCCTCCAGCTACCACTGGCGACAACCTAACCCTTCAGGTCATCCAGCCAGAACTTTGCCATGGCCGTCTCCGACGTCCAGTGCGTCAAGTCCCGCTCGACTTTAAACTGCGACCCTGGCAGAGGAGGGAGAGACACTCCAGTCTCTTGGATGTAAGTATTGAGGGACCTCAGGACATCCCGTTGGGCTTTCGGGAGCCCGGCCGAGAAGTTTATCACTGGCATCCGCACTCTGGCATTGGGGAAGCGCTTCTCCGCCACGGCCAAGGTCCCCATGACCATTTTGCGGAGGGATAAGGCCGCTCTTTTCTTCCTGTCATTGATCCCTACCGCTAAAATAACCACCTGGGTGTCCGAGCATGTTGGCGTGTTATGTTGCAGCATCCACAAGATGTTGGACCACTGAGCCCCTGGGTAGGACACCAGCTGTATAAGGTTATCACCCAGGTCTGTGATCCTGTCGATATTGGAATCCCCCAGTATCAAAATCAGTCTTAAGGGGTTCAGGACCCAATTGGCCTTCTTATCTCCCTGGTGGTCCATTTTAACATGCAAGCTCTGGGTGGGCCCCCCTGTCTGGGCCCCTACCAACTCGGGTTTCTGCTGGCCGTCTGGCGACCCCTCGGCCCTTTTCTTTACCCTCCTCCCACTTGGGCCCGGCTGCTCCTCCTCCCCCTTCCTTTTGTCCCTTGATTCCCCGTCCCCTCCTTCCCATGAGTCGCTCAACAGAGCTTCCCAGTCTAGTTCTTCCTCCACGCTTGGGCCCTCCCTTGCCCTGGCACCCTCAGCCTGAGGCTCCGTTTCCGCCCTTTCAGCCTCCACCCGGGGTGAATTTCCTCCTGGGTTGAGTTCCCCTTGGGGCTGAGCCTGATTCACCATTCCCGGTGCCTCAACGCTGGCCGAATCATCCCGCTTTACGGGATCCTGTTGCTTTCTGACACGCTGGGGTAATGCTGTCTGTGCCTCCAGCAACTCAGCCCTGACCTCGGACCGCACCTGGTCCACAATCTCGGCCCTGAGCTCCTGTCTCAGTTCCTCCCTCAGTTCCTCCCTCAGTTCTCGTCTCAGCTTTTCTCATTGTGCCGTCTCGGCCTCACTCTCCCCAGCTGTGGTCACCTCCATCCCGGAGCCCCCGGTCTCAGCCGGTCCCCTCCTGGCCACCACCAGAGCCCGTATTTCTAACTCAGCCCACTGCACCACCCCCTCCCGTGTATGAGGGAGGTTTCTTCGCAGCCACCTTTTGGCCACCTCCCAGCCTCTCTCTGCCTCTGAGAGGTCCAGAGTGCCCAACTCTCTATGAAGGCCCCTCAGGGTATCTTCGTAGTGCTCTGCCAGGATTTGCCGGCTGGTTCCCAGCCAGTTCCTGGCATTGCCCCACAGCATTTGGGTCGTACCCTCTGTTGGCTGTGCCGGTCTTACCAGCTGTTCCAGCCATGCTGCGGCCCTGTTTAATGACCTTGGACCCGGGTCCCTTTCCGTCTCCGTCAGATGGTGCTTTGTTTTCAGAAACCGGAAAAGGACCCAGACAATTTTTTGAAGTTTCTCTTCGCGATCCATGATCTCACTAAAAGTTTAGAAACAAATGTTATCAGCCACTGTCTCAAACGAAAAGTATGTATGCATCAAGTCTGTCCCAAAAGCCATAACCCCAGAAGAGACTAATTCCAATCAACTGCATTGTTTGACGAGGTCGACCGACGGGACTGCACCAGCTGACCTCACCCTCACCGGACTGGGCGTAGGGCCGCTCACCCACCAAATCCCTCGGAGGAGAACCCCCAAGGGACAAGGTAGGTCAGCAAACAATGCATCTCCCACCCCTACCCTACTCAAACCCACTCCTACAATAGACCAGCGAGACGCACTATATACACACCTCTATCCATATCACCCGCATTGTTTATGAGGTCAACTGACGGGACTGCACCAGTCGACCTCACCGGACTGGGCGTAGGGCCGCTCACCCACCAAATCCCTCGGAGGAGAACCCCCAAGGGACAAGGTAGGTCAGCAAACAATGCATCCCCCACCCCACCCTTCTTAGACTTAGACCAGTGAGACGCTGTAGATCTATATACACATTATCCGCATTGTTGACGAGGCCGACCGACAGGACTGCGTCAGCCGACCTCACCCCCACCGGACTGGGCGTAGGGCCGCTCACCCACCCTATCCCCAGGGGAACCCCCAAGGGACAAGGTAGATCAGCAAACAATGCATCTCTATCCTAACCATATATCGGATACCTTGCATACCCACTATTTTTTAAGGGAGAACGAATCAGGTATCCTGCCGCCCTTACTTTTTAACAACGCAGTGATCCGATGAGTTGAACATAGGATGAAAAAAAAAATAAGAATTTTTTTTAAATAAAAAAGTTATTAAATAAATGACCCTCAAGACCCGGCACGGCACCTCTCCTGCTCTATGGTCGAAAATGTGACCTTATCGCATCCGCCTATCCTAATTACGCCCCTATCTACCCCACCCTTACTTTGCCCAAAACTGTGTGTAACAACAACACCCTAGGTCCGAAGGCACTGGCGAGGTAGGTTGTGAAAATACAACAGCCTCCCCCACAGCATCTCGCTGTAGTTTGGGATAGGAGACCGAGGAAAAGGCACTGGCCGGCGCATGTTTCTGAGTGTCGAAGGACCCCTATCTAACGCGCAGTTTTTGAGGCCAACCTCCCAATGGGGTTACGTTGAGCCGGGATCCTGACCTTAGGTTTAGAGTTTGGTGTGGAAAAGGCGAATCTTTAAATATCAATGATAAACGCACAGTCGTTAAAGTCCAGCACTTATCAGGGTTAAAATGAACCCGGTTCCTGACCTTAGGGAATACGAAATACGACAGCAACCCCCACGGCATCTTGGGGAATACGAAATACGACAGCAACCCCCACGGCATCTTGCCGTGGTTTGGTGTGGGAAGCTGAAGAAAAGGCACGGGCCGACGCCTGTTTTTTGAAAGTGTCACCGGACCCCTCACTACCGCGGTGTTGCTTGCACTCTGATTTGATCTCTATTATCCCAAACCCATTACCATAACATGTTCTCCTTTAGTTAACTGCCCCCTCTTTTTTTCTACCCGGAGGCAACTCTCCGAGTACTGGTCCCACTTGCCAAGTATTATTTGGTAAACTATTAACTGTTCCATTATTGTTTGGATCTCTTACCCCATTTGCTCCCTTAGTCTGTTACATAACCTGATGTAAGATATAAGTCGTTGTTCTTTTCTCTTTTTAAGATACAAGCCCTTATGTGCGTTTCTACTGTTGCCATGTTTGTCTGTCATTGTAATTATGTTAAGATATGATGGTCTATTTTTTGGTTCCAACCAGGAACCGGGCATTCCACCCATTATATACTATTCCCTCACTTGTAGGTCTGGGGAAGAATCTTTTGAAACACATCATCAGTGGTAGACCCCAGAGTCATCGGGTGTTTCGGCCTTCAACTACCAGACACCCTCTTGATACTCTTGATAGCGTATACCAGGTATTTAGTCCATTCCCCATCCTTGGGCCTCTCTATACTACCGCCCCTTCCTCTCAACCGGGAAAAGAAAAATAATTTTAACAATCAAGAACTAAACCCGGATTCAAAAAGGATCCCCCACCCTGGACTGGGCTTTGGGTATCCCCCGAGTGCAGTGTAAGATATGCTGTGAGTTAGTGGTGCTAGTCACCGTAAAAAATTGGGTTCCTTTTAAAGCCCTTCAACCCTGGGCCACCGTCCCTACGTGCTGTCCTAGTGGACATAGGGGGGCAGGATACCTACCGTTCGAGAACCCTTGTTAACACCGCAAGGTAGCCAGGAACTCGAATAATTCGAAAACGCCCACCGATACCCGCCCCCCGATACCCAATCGAAGGGAAATGACTGGCTGGGGCAGCAAGGCCCCACCTTCATCCAATCCCCCCTCCTAAAAACTCTCACAATCCAAAACAGACGTCATTCTTACCTAGAACAACCGCAAGGTGTAAGAATCCCTGTCTGGGCCTAGCAACCCCTGAGCATCCTCTATGTTGGCACCCAACTACACAGTCACGGGGAACCGTTACGCTACCCATCCTGTATATCTCTTTCTCTGTGAACATTTTGTTAAGGGCCCTGTTACAACTTACAGATTGTAACAAACACACTCTTTCCGTGTTTTCTCTTTTTTTCTCCCCGTCTATCTTTCTCTTTCAAATTTTCATATCATGTTCCCTTCCTCCTGCAACCAGAATCACGTCCCTTCGGTAGGTATAGGTAAGTAGACCATCAGGGAGGCTTAGGCCCTATAGGTTTCCCGACATTAGGTGTCAGGCCATCCAGAATCCTGACCTTAGGTGTTAGAGTTTGATGTGAGCGAGAGAGTCGTTTACCGTATGCCCCCATCGAGCCTGTGTTTCCTTGCATTTAGGCGTTACAGTCAACCGAGTGCCCTGGCCCTAGGTGTTAGATCATCAGAGTTTCCTGACTGTTCCGTTTTTTGGTTCCCACGGAAAGGGCAACCCAGTGTACAAAGGATATTACTCGGTATTCCACATTTGTTTGCTTATTTTTTATTTTTTTCACAAAGGATAACCAGGTAATAAACCTGGAAAAACAGAAAGTGCAACGTTTAAATTTTCATACATACAAACAGCCCCAGTTCATTACCTCAATATCCCAATAACCATAAGCAACAATAAATAACATTAGTCAAAATACAAATATATAATAATATTAATACTATAATAACAATAATAATCATCATCATCATAAAGCAGACAAGAAACCATTTGAAATTAAGAGCTTACCAAGTGGCTGCACACCGGGTTGAAAGTCATTACAAATTAATGAATCTTGCACTTCCTTTTTATAGTAAACACCGGTCACATGTTTCTCACAGGACACTCCTCTCTTAAAGGGGCACTACACTATAACCTGCTAAACCTCAAACGTTTCTCCATAAGTGTTATTTGCAACATGTATACACTTTTTTATGTATTTCTAAACATTTGATTAAACAAAATCTCACAAATGACCAAACTCCACAGAAAACACAACACCTCCCACTTAAGTTCCTGATCTTATGATCCAGGGAACTTACCAAATCACTGAAAAAAAGGGCCCTTAACATTGCACAATATCTATATCTTTTTGTCTGATGAAGGCACGACAGATAGAGGAGCAGCTTAGTCCAATGTCCAAGTCCAAGTCAATCACATCCCCTTTGGCAGGTGTGTGGTGTACTGCCGGGTATGCGAGATGCATGCTCTTACTTCTTCATGTATCTGCAATTTGATAGGCATGGTGGCAGCGTTAGGCTTGCACCAACCAGCCAACAGGGGTAAGGACAATGACAGGGTGACAAAGATTTGGACCAGGGGAAAGGGCAGAGTGCAGTATGAGAGGGCAGGTGTCATGGCGGCTAGGGGGATGAGTTTTTTTCCTCCACCGGAAGAAAACCACCAATCTTCTCACGTCTCTTCTGATAACTGTCCTGGGCAGTGAAGAACTCCTCTTCTTCCGGCCACCCACCAGGGAAACAGGAAGGCCAGCACATGTCACGATGTCAGCATCCCTGACAATTCCTTTACTGTCAGGATATACTGTCAGTATCCGACCCAGACGAAACTGACTTCTCAAAGCATTCGGGTCAGCAACCCAGACGAGATCGCCGACTTTGACGTTCCTCTCAGTCCGGTGCCACTTATGTCGAATGAATAGATTTGGGCCAGCTAGTTCCCTCCACTTTGCCCAAAACCGGTCCACTCCCGATTTGAATAGCCCTTAAACGCCAGGGATGGGCCTCTAGGTCAAGCCCGCTGGTGTCTCCTCCAAGCGATGCTCGATCCAATATGAGGGAGTTAGGTGTCAAACTCAATCGAGTCTTCCTGTTCTTGAGCTTTGGCATCGATTGGGCGTTCATTTGTCAGGTTGGCTGCCTGATAGAACAGAGTTGGAGCTCCCCCCATGTGAGAGACTGTGCAGCTCCTCCGAGGCTCATGAGCGCCCTCTTCAACAGCTTCACAGCAGCCTCCGCAGCTCCATTTCTGTGGGGTGCGTCTGCAGGGTGAAAATTCCACTTCCACTCAGTCCCGTTCTCAGCAGCTACATCTTCTATGGACGCAGCCTGCAGGCGAGCCAGATGTTATACAGTTCACATAGGGCCGACTTGGCGCCAACAAAGTTGGTGCCTCTGTCGGACCATAGTTTCTTTGGATGCCCCCTTAGAGCAACAAAGCGGGAGTATGCTTGGAGGAAACTTTCTGCCGATTGGTCGGTGAGGTCCGCATGGACAGCTCTCGAGGCCATACAACAGAAAACAATACCCCAGACCTTCTTGCTTGTCCTTCTTTTAACAGCGTCTTTCACCTCGAAGGGGCCAAAAAGGTTGAGGGTTGTATACTCAAATGGACTTGCTCTTTTGGTACGCTCTTGTGGGAGATCACTCATTACTTGCTGACACATCTTGGCTCTTTGCTTTCTGCAGGTGACACAGTTGTTCAGCACCTTCTTAACTGTTCTTCGTCCCTGTATGATCCAGGCTTTCCTTCTTGTCCGTAGAAGGGTAGAGGCAACACCTTCATGATTTTCTTCATGTGCCTCCCTGGCCAGTAGGGTAGCGAGCCACGACTGGCATGGGATTAGCGGTACAGCCACTCTATCCTCATTCCAGCGTTGGATTCTCCTCCGCAGCAAGAGTCCTGTCTTTCCCTCCTTATGAACAACTAGGCGATCCAAGGTTGTGTCCCGGAACTCGACACCATCTTGAGCTTCAAGAGCTAGATCCTTGAAAGCTGTTGCTCTTTTTTCCACAGACAGGTATGGTCTTGCCTCCCACTTTGACCAAACTGGGGCCGGGCTGTTGCCTAGCCAGATTTCTACTGCTTGTCTCATCCAAGCGATGGTCCCGCATAACCGTGCCAGTGAACTGAACCTTCGGGGGTCCACAAGGCGCACGAGTGCAACACTGGTTGGGCATGACCATTTTCTGGGCTGGGCTCCTGTTGTAACCAGTGCTGAGAACGCCTTCCTACGAAGTCCCCCGATCTCTTCTACAACAGAGGGGTTGATCTCTCCGGCAGTTTTCACAGGCCAATCTGACTCAGGCAACTTCAAAAATTCTGGGCCTTCCTGCCAGACTGATCCTTCAGCAAGCTCCTCAGGGGATGCTTCTCTTGTGAGGAGGTCAGCGACATTCTGTCTTCCTTCGACCCACCTCCAGCTATCCACTGATCCGGCCTTGTGGATTTCTCCAATCCGGTTTGCAAAAAATGTCTGAGCCATAACTATCCTTCTGGATAGCTCCCAGTATTGTCTGACTATCGACAAAATGGATCCACCGATTGACCTTGATGTAGCAGTGCTTCTCGAAGTATGTTTTCAGGCGGGATGCAAAGACAGCCCCGCACAGCTCTGCTTTAATGACATCACCTTTCTGGTCTAGAGGAGTGAGCTTGGCCTTTGATTCAACCAGCTTCACTATGACTCCATCTTCTGTCTCCCACCGTAGGTAAAGAACGGCTCTGTAGGAAGCTTCACTACCATCGGAAAACGTGATCCCCATTGGGCGACCTATAGCTCCAAGGGGTGTGAGACTCCTGTCGAATTTAATTTGGCCAAGCCTCACATTTTGTTCAAAGAGTTTTATTGCAGCCTCTCGAAGACGTGGCGAAAGAGGATCGTCCCAGGTGTCCTTGGAGGGATGGTCTCTTCCTGCTTCCTGAAAGGACTTTCTTATGAGCATCACTCCTTGTTGCTTGGCAGGTGAGGCCAGGCCGATGGGGTCATAGAACCCTGCAATCTGACTCAGCAGCATGCGTCGGGTGAGAGGGTCGGGGGTGCTGCCTCTGATCTCATCCTCTCGTAGATTCAGACGGTCCTCATCTTTCCTCGCCTCTTTGAGAAGTTCACTGACGTCAGCACACGGAGTTTATCAGATTCAGGTTCATATCCCAATCCCAATGCCTTGTTCTCCTCGTCCCGCATCTGGTTGGGAAGTATCAGAGTCTTGGGCTCTGTTGACCTGACGTTGCTGGGGTCAATGGGATTTTCACTCCTCCCACATTGGCCTGTCAGGACCCAGGGCTTGAGGGAGAAGCCACCTGCTTTTAGGATCTCTTCCACTCCTTCAGTCATCCTAATCAGAGTTTGGAGATCATCATGCGACGTCAAGATGTCGTCCACATAGCAGTCCTCTGTCAGGATCCGACATTCTTCAACCATGGATGTGAACTGAGGCAGGCGGCAAACACACCGATTTCATCTTCGGGGTTATCCCTCCAGAGGAATCGATGGAGATGGACCTCTTTGTCCTTCAGCCACACTGAATTATACATTTTCTTTACATCGCCAAGAGCAGCATACAATCTGCTCCTGAACCTAAGCAGGACACCTTGGATCGGGTTGAGGACATCAGGGCCTTTGTGCAGGAGGTTGTTCAGGCTCAACCCTTTGAACTCCTGGCTACTGTTCCAAACTATCCTCACTGGCGTCGAGCTAGAATGAGGATTCGGGGCAACCAGATGGCTGATGTACCAGACTGGGCCGTTCCAGCCCTTGATCTTTTCCTTCGTGAGCTCGATGGCTGCTCCTCTTGATACCATCTCGCGGATCTGCTCTCCATATGCCGCTTTCCACACAGGTTCTCTTCCCAGCCGAGCCTCGGTGTTCAGGAAGGTTGCTTCTACTGCTCGGCGGTTGTCTGGCAGAATCGCTGGGCTTACTTTCCATGGGTAGGCCGCATCCCAGTGCGGGGCGTCGCTGTTTGTCCGCTAGCACATAAGAGAGGCAGTCCTTTATCTTTTCTAAGTCCTTTTCTTCTCCAAAGGTCATCTCTTTGCCTCCCGGAGGGCACTTACTGCACTTGCAGCTCCCGCATTTCGGGTCACACGCTGCTCCAATACTATCCCATTTGAACCACTCAAACACCTCCTTATTTGTGACAGTGGTGCTGCTGAGGGTCACTTCTTCCATCCTCGTTGGGTCCTCACTCAGGTCTTTGGTGTCCACAAGGACCTCCTTGTACCCTCTTGAGGATGTTCTCATAGACCTTGCAAAGTGAGTCTCAGACTGGTGCAGCATTAGGTCGACCACCTCGAAGAGATCAGGGTGAGTACCGCCAACAGTTTTGCCCAATGGCCGTCCCAGAGTACTAGATCTCCCTCCAACTTGAATGGCTGTGGAACTAGACGACCTTCCCTGTGACTGATCAGAAGATCGATTTTCTCAGGGCGGACCAGCTCTTCTGCAGCGACGTCAGGAAAGATTTTTTGCAGTTGTTGTGGAGTGACAGGCTGACTTATCTCCGCAAATACTCTCTAGACCATAGCAGAGCAGTCTGTGTTCCATTACCGTCCCCTTGATGGTCTTCACTCTTAGTCGCAGGGAGTACCTTGCGGTTGTGACTGTCGTTCTCATCCCTCCTATTCCGTGAACAATTAACTTGATGCGCTCGCCAATCAGTCCAAGCCGCTGAGCAGCGTTGTTTGTTTATATATTGGTGTCAGAGGCAAGGTCAATAAGAGTGCCTATCAGCTGGCCTGAATTAGTTGTCACTTCCAGTAACATCATTATAACTGGGTACTCTTTCAGTCTACCTCCAGCAGTGCAGATCGTAGTTGAGGCTTTGTTGGAAAATGCCTTCCTGAATTCTGCTCTTAATTCCGGAGTGACCTTTGCCAGGAGCTCTCTTGCTTGCCGGTCAGACCAAGGCCTCTTCTCTCCACCCTTTTGTAACTTGCACCTCGCTGCCAGCGTCTTTCTCTTGAGCGATGGACTTGGGACAGAGCAGATAATGGTGAAGCTCTTCCTTGCGGCAATCCATTTTACTGCAGAGGAACCTCGGGTTGCAACGGCCATCCTTCAGATGGAAACACAGGCACCGATTGCATACCCCATGGGTCTTTAAATGGTCTTTCCTCCCCTGGATATCTAACTCTCTGAAGGCTTTGCAGGCAAACAGCCTGCCAGCGTGTGCCTCATCAGCACAGGCAGTGCACGAGCCCCAGTGTGACTTCAACTGAGACTCTCTTCGGCCTGAGGTACTGTGGAACTGTGATGGTTATTCAGGGACCCTACAAAGTCTTGGAAGTCCTCGTCCGAATGGCTCCAAAGGCCCCAGATATCATCCAGATATCTATAGTACCTTTCCGGTTTCTTGGTACATTTCATTAAGGCCTGCTCTTCCCATTCTGCCATATATATATTGGCATAGGCTGGGGCAAACCTTTCGTCCATCGCCGTACCTTTCACCTGCAGGAAGCATTTTCCTTCGAATTCAAAATCGTTACGCGTCAAACTTAGCTCTAGGAGTTGTAGGATCACGTTATCTGGTCTGTCCTCATCTGGATATCTTTTGAAACAGTTTTTTATTGCTCTTAGTCCCTTCTCTGTCTCGATGTTTGTATAAAGGCTATTTACATCCATCGTGAACAACTTCATGTTTTCACTCACCTTGATGTCTCTATTCTTATCTAAAAAGTCCCATGTGTCTTTTAGATAGCTTTTATGTTGTGTTGCCAAGGGTTTTAAGTAGTGGTCTAACAATTCTGCTACTCTGTAGCTTTCACTCCTACAATCTGAGACTATTGGTCTCCCTGGAGGCATGTCATGGAATATCCATTTTTCTCTGGGTTTGTGGATTTTTGGTAAGAGGTAGAACCTTCTTTGTCTAGGATTTGTCTCCCCTGCGATGTACTGTCCCTGTTTCTTAAGATACCCTTGTGCGACTAGGCTGTCCACCAGATCCTTTATTTTCTCTATTGAGTCTGTAAAAATTGGTTTGTCTAGTTTCTGATAGAATTCCTTATCTCCTAGTTGTCTCATGGCCTCTTTTTATGTATTGTGTTTTGTCCATAATAACCACCGCAGACCCTTTATCCGCAGGTTTGATTACAATATTTTTATTTTTGGATAACTGCATTAGAGCCATTTCTTCCTCATGGCTTAGGTTGCCTTTCAACTCCGAGTGTCCCCCTGGCAACCTTTTCATTGTCCCCTGGTCTTTGGCAATTATATTCCTCGTCACTTGTGGGACTTTGTTCATCGGGGGCTCCCATTCCGATTTTGGAAGAAAGGGCTTTCTGTCCTTCTTTCCCCCGCCGTTTCCCCGAAGAATCCTGCCAACCTTAATCTTCTATGGTACTCCCCCACTCTAGTCTGTAACTCAGGTATATTAGTTTCCTGTAGGTTACTCACTGGTACAAATGACAGACCCTTCTCTAGTAATTGGATTTCATTTATCGTTAAGAAATTAGTTTTTGAGAGGTTAATTACCGTACCGTTATTGGGTTTCTGTTCTTCAATATCCGCTCCTGTTAGGTATGGGACCCATAATTTCAATATCCCCTTTGCCGTCACCTTGGTCCAATGTATGTTATCCTCTATCGTGTCGAACTGGTCAGCCGGTAGAGGCGGAATGGCATACCCTGACTCCTGTATGAGCTCATTGAGCTGCCTCAATACTCGTTTGTCTTCCTGTGGTAGCTTTTGGTTAAAATTGATCAATGGGATCATTATCCGGCGTTCGGAAACGTATCTGGTGCCGTCTCTACTATCGCTGTCAATAGTTTTTTTAAGATTCTGGAAGTTTGTCACCTCTCTACTGTTCATTCCAAAACTCAGTATGGCTTTCTGCACTCCTGGTGACACTGGAGTTCGGTGTTTTATAATGAAGGCCGCATGGGACAGGTTGGCACCCGGGTAGGTGACCACTTGGAACCTCTTGTCCGAGATCCCCGGTAGGCGTCTACATTGGAGTCTCCTATGATTAGGAAAGGTCTTTGTGGGGATAACCTCCAGTTCCCATATTTGTCCCCCCTTGGGTCCATTCGGACCCTTAAAGTATTGATAGGTACCAAAGGTACCTCCATAGGTCTTGTCTGTCCTGCTACCAATTCCCTCCCCTCCCCCCCCGGTCATTTCTATGTACCAACGGAATCCGGTCTGGGATTTCCTTTGCCCCCATGTCCGCCCACTTCCCTCCGCCCCATTTCTGTGGTGTCCTTTGTACCCCCACAGGTAATATATCCTCCCCCTCTGACAGGCTGATTTCTTTCATCTTCCCTATCCTCCCGATCCAGGTACCGTCCTTCCCTTCTTCCCTTTCTTCCTCCTCCTCCCCACTGCTCCCCACTGCTCCCTGCTAGTAGGAAATCCTCATTCCCTCCTTCCTCTTCTTCCTTTGTTTGTCCTCCCCCCTCCTCCGCCTGATATGTTTTTACTATTTCTTCCTTTTGCCCCCCATGTTCTCTTCCTTTACAAAGCTCGCCTTCTCCCTCCTCCATCTCTATCGCTTCCCCCCTCCTCCATCTCTATCGCTTCCCTTAAGCTTTTAATTTCCTCCATAAGTTCTTTTTCCTTTTCTGTCCCTCCTGATCCCTCCCCTTCCTGTCTCACTATCTCCCTTTCTTTCCTCAATTCCTCCCTCAAACCCTTTTTATATTCCTCCTTTAACTCTTTCTTCAATTCCTCCCTCATTTTTTCTTTTTCATTTTCTCCCTCTTCATGGACCTCCATTTGGTTCCCTTCATTTTCCTCCCCCCTTTCCTCCTCCCTATTCTTATTTCTTCTGATTTCCTGCACTTCCTTGTGTACCGTACGGATGGTGCGTTCTTCTATTCTTCGCACATTCCGCTTGGTCCATTTGACCGCCACTTCCCAGGCTCTTTCCATTTCCTCCAATCCCATGGTACATATTGTGGCTCGCAGTGATTCCACTGTCTCTTGATAATGGTCCCTAAGGACCATGAGACTTGTGCCCAGCCAGTTTTGGGCATTGCCCCATAGTGTCTCCCTCGTCCCATCCGTCGGCATGGCCGGTTGTACCAGTTCCTTTAGCCAATTTTTGGCTCGATCTAGTCCCTTAGGGACTTGTTCTCTCCCGGTCACGATCTGATGATGCCTAATCTTTATAAGCTTATGTAGCTGTCTCACCAGTTGTTTAAATTGTGCATCTTTGTCCGCCATTTCTAAAGCGTAAGAGAAAAATGTTTTAAAAGCCAACCTCAATAGTAATGGACCCCCAAAGTCATTAGGTGTTTTTTTGGTCCTGTTCTACCAATCCCCCGCTTTTTTTGACGTACCCAACCGACGGAACTGCGTTTGCCGACCCTACCGTTACTTAACTGGGTTTAGGTTCCATCGTCTATCCTGTTCCCTGAGAGACACCCCCCGAGGATCGGGTAGGTAAAAAATTCTAAAGCGTACCTTCTCTCTTCCCTCTTTGCTTGTCTCAGAGTGACACCCTAGTTCCGAGGCACTGGCAAGTTTTAGGGAATACGAAATACGACAGCAACCCCCACGGCATCTTGCCGTGGTTTGGTGTGGGAAGCTGAAGAAAAGGCACGGGCCGACGCCTGTTTTTTGAAAGTGTCACCCGGACCCCTCACTAACCGCGGTGTTGCTTGCACTCTGATTTGATCTCTATTATCCCAAACCCATTACCATAACATGTTCTCCTTTGGTTAACTGCCCCCTCTTTTTTTTCTACCCGGAGGCAACTCTCCGAGTACTGGTCCACTTGCCAAGTATTATTTGGTAAACTATTAACTGTTCCATTATTCTTTGGATCTCTTACCCCATTTGCTCCCTTAGTCTGTTACATAACCTGATGTAAGATATAAGTCGTGTTTTCTTTTCTCTTTTAGGATACAAGCCCTTATGTGCATTTCTACTGTTGCCATGTTTGTCTGTCATTGTAATTATGTTAAGATATGATGGTCTATTTTTTGGTTCAACCAGGAACCGGGCATTCCACCCATTATATACTATTCCCTCACTTGTAGGTCTGGGGAAGAATCTTTTGAAACAATCATCAGTGGTAGACCCCAGAGTCATCGGGTGTTTCGGCCTTCAACTACCAGACACCCTCGTCTGAGGCGGCCCGCTGCAGGGGATCAATCCTCAGCTTGTGTCCGTGACCAATCGTCTGCCTGACCTGTCCAGATCCGCAATTGCCATTGTTGGGATTCCGGCGCCCTACTGAACCCTTAATTCGGTTCGTAATACAACAAGCTTGGCCCTTGCTTCTGCTGACCTCTCACCAAAAAACGTATTTGTAACCTCTCTGCCCACAAGCAGATTTGTTTCTTTTAAAAAGGTGTGTGTGAAAAGGCAACAACCCCCACAAAGAATCCGGTTTTCAATCAGACCTTCACTGCCGATTACAAGTGTTAAGTCTACCCAAGCGAAGCCTGAACCCCCTGGACTTTTCAAATCGCTAAAACCAACCCTCAGCTAAATTTATGTGATTTCTGCATGTTACTCTTGATAGCGTATACCAGGTATTTAGTCCATTCCCTATCCTTGGGCCTCTCTATACTACCGCCCCTTCCTCTCAACCGGGAAAAGAAAAATAATTTTAACAATCAAGAACTAAACCCGGATTCAAAAAGGATCCCCCACCCTGGAGTGGGCTTTGGGTATCCCTCGAGTGCAGTGTAAGATATGCTGTGAGTGAGTGGTGCTAGTCACCGTAAAAAATTGGGTTCCTTTTAAAGCCCTTCAACCCTGGGCCACCATCCCTACGTGCTGTCCTAGTGGACATAGGGGGGCAGGATACCTACCGTTCGAGAACCCTTGTTAACACCGCAAGGTAGCCAGGAACTCGAATAATTCGAAAACGCCCACCGATACCAATCGAAGGGAAATGACTGGTTGGGGCAGCAAGGCCCCACCTTCATCCAATCCCCCCTCCTAAGAACTCTCACAATCCAAAACAGATGTCATTCTTACATAGAACAACCGCAAGGTGTAAGAATCCCTGTCTGGGCCTAGCAACCCCTGAGCATCCTCTATGTTGGCACCCAACTTCACAGTCACGGGGACCCGTTACGCTACCCATCCTGTATCTCTTCCTCTGTGTTCCATTTTTCGTTTTTAATCCATATTCCACCATAGATATATTTTTTTGTCAGAATATCTAATCTATTACTCCATCCATCCTTCCTTAGCCCTCTCACTCATCCCCCTCTCATTCAGTCATCAAGACCAGTGTGACGCTCCATACTGGCTATGCAAATCCATACAATTTAAAAAGTCACCGTTTTCGAGGAGATCAGCTCCAACTCCCTTTGTCTCACTCCAATATTCATCCGAGTCAACTTTTCTGGTGGAATCTTCCCTCAGGGTCGATTCCTGGTGGTGGAAATGGCATTCGTGTCCATCCTCCTTCACCTGCCCTAAACATTTTATTAAGGGCCCTGTTACAACTTACAGATTGTAACAAACACACTCTTGTAAACACTCTTTCCGTGTTTTCTCTTTTTTTCTCCCCGTCTATCTTTCTCTTTCCAATTTTCATTTCATGTTCCCTTCCTCCTGCAACCAGAATCACGTCCCTTCGGTAGGTATAGGTAATAGACCATCAGGAGGCTTAGGCCCTATAGGTTTCCCAGTTAGGGTTGGGTGAAAAGAACCTCACGCCCCAAACTGATGTCCAGGGGTGAGTTATGCACTGTCCATCTCCAATCTGTAAGAGACCCAGGCACTCAAGGGGGGTTCCATTTAGGTGTTAGGGTTAAGTTCTTTAGGGTTTAGTTTGTTAGGGTTAGGGTTAGGATATAGGGATGATAGCCACGATGAATCAGCAGAGGATCATTCACTAACCCCGGAATGCTTTTCTGAAGCGGTTATCTCTGTCATTTCTTGCAGGAGGGCCTAGAAAATCGGTGCACTTACTATTGGAGGATGCTCTTTCGAATGCACTTGGTTAAAAGTCTCTAGCTCCACCACCAGCCGAGATAAGTTAGCAAACCCTGTAATTTAAAGTGGAAAATGAAATGATTAGATTTTTCCCATCCCACTCCGACTCGATAAAGGACCCCAAAGGTTAAAACATGCTGACAGCAAGAACGCAATATCAAACCAGCTCCTTCCACCCCCACACCCCACTTCTCTCCCATCTCCCAAGCCACCCCCTTGCCTCTCGCCCACCTGGCACCTGGCGTCTCTGCCCATCCCCTCACCTCCCGCACTCAAATGTGCTCCCGCCTCCCCCTCCCCCGTGCCTCTTCAGTCCCCTCAACCACCACGCTGCCCTACTCCTCTTGCCCCTATCCGCCAGCCCTCCGCTTGCCATCAAAAAAACGTCTTCCCAAAGGCTCTTCCAGTTCAATCAAGTAACAGCGCTCGGACCAACCCTCCCTCTCTATGGGAAGTGCATACGCAGGAGGTAAAATTCTACACCGCTGCGCCTCTACTCAACCAGCTATCAGTGACGGTTAATAAAAAAACAGCACAAACTAAACTCCCTACGCCTCATACCATCACCCCATCCCGGTGCGTCAGCACGAAGCTAAGAGCCTCGCAAACTACTACAGCTGTCCACGCCGCAATCCACACCTCGCCCTCCCACCCCCGTCACACAACCACTCTGTGAGTTCCTCCCATCCCCTCGCCGCCAAAGAGCGCCCCCTCACCAAAGTAGAGATGAAATCCTGCCTCTCCCCCCAATCCCCTACTCCGTCCCCCCACCCGCGTCCATTCCGGCACCGCCAACCTCCGTGAAAACCAAACTATCCAACAATGACCATCGTCACCACCACCCCTGGACATCCTCACCCCCTATCACCATCTACATCTACTCGCTCAAGGTCCGGGCCCAGCTCGCTCTGCCCGCTCAAAAATCCCACCTCCCGTCCCCTGCGCCCCCTCCCTATTCCCACTCAAGCGCTCGCCTCATAGCGTGCAATACACCAAGGAAGGAGAACAACTGCGGGAAGCTCCCAACAACAATGAAGCACCACACAACGATAGTAAAACAAGAGGAGCAAGGGAGAAATGACAACATCTGCGCAAGAAAGGTTCGAGACAAAAGCACCGGACGTACCTTGAGAACCCTGACTCTCGGCACGTTCATCCCTCGGGATTATCATCATACGCACCTCCCCGATACCCACCCTCGCATCGTCCGGTTCCCACTACTCTTCCCCCCCAAGTGGAGGACAAAGGAAAAAAAAGAAACACCTAAACTACAGAAGCTTCGCAACTTCACCACTCCCAGTACCCGACCGGAACCCAGCCCATCCAACTCTCCTGCGCGCTAGTAAGAATAAAGCACGAAGAGAGCTAAGGGGACGTGAGAAGGCAAAGAGAAGAGGGAAAAGGGGGAAATCAAGACATCCATAAGAAGAGTAATAAGTGAGGAGTGAAAGAAGGGCGAAAGAAAGAACGGAAGAATAATTTAGGAAAATGAAGGAGTTGATGAAGCGGAACCCAGGGACCCGAGCCAAAGAGGCAGAACTCGGCTAGAGACCCCCACTCCAAAAGGTTGAGAAAAGCAGGAGAGGACATGAAGGAAAAAGATTAGGGGGGGAGAGGAGAAGCGAAGGGTGTGATAGAGGAGGAGAAGAAAAGAATAGGGATATGGAATAAAGAGTTAGTTCTTAAAAAGATAACAAAAAGAGAGAAGATACGAGAAAAACAAGAGGAACGACACGGCGCTACCATAGACAGGCACAAGGGAGCTGCCAGGGGCAGGTGGGAAAGGGCAGGATAGAACAAGAAAGGGGCAATAAGGAATTTAAAGGACAGCGAGGGTTTCGACAGATAAACAAGAGTCGCATGCGCATTAATAATAGTAGAAGGAGAACTTAAGAAGGAAAATAGAGGAAAGCAAAATGGGAATGGGACGGCTCCTCCTCTCCTAATCTAAACAGTGGACGGCCAAAAAGATCCTCACCCACCTCAGTCCCTACTCCATGGGGAGACAAGGAAGGAACACCCAAGCCACCGCCCTATAGACCGTACGAAGAACAAGTTCAACGAATGGAAGAAAAAGCGAAAAAACAGGAAAACGGATGGGAAAAGAAAAGGAGCGGACGGAGGTATGAACTAGTGAAATAAAGAAAGCGAAAACGACGAAGTAGAGAACAGACGGCAGGAACGGGAGTATAAAAGAAGGACAAAAAACAAGTTTGAGGTGGGGTTGAGGGGTGGAAAGTGAATAAAAGGGAGGAGTAATGTAGAAGAACGGAGAGCTCGGGGTACTACCTGCCACGCACCGCTCCCTATCTCTCCCGGGCCTCCATATACAAACCCACTCCTGCACCTTCCCCGTCCCGCCTCCCCCGATTAACCTATATACCACTTCTGACTCCGTTTCCCTCCCACCCTCCACCCTCCTCTCCGTCCGCGCACTAGCGCAGCAATCGTCCTCTCCTCTACCGTACCTTTCCCCCCTACGCCTCTCCGGGCACCACGGTCAAGCCCATCTCCGCCCATCTACGGGCTAACCACCCAACCACGGTCACCCCCCTGCGTCCCCCCTCCCCCGCGGAAAAGTGAGAGTGAGGGCCGCTCGAATACTTCTCACAGAAAGACATTCGGCATCACAGACAAGGAGGAGCAGAGTAGTAGGAAAAGACAAGGGACCGAACAAAGCGGGATGGGGAATCGGCTATACAATGCGTCCTCTCGAGAGAGTCACTCCCGTCATAGGAGCAAGTTCTCTGGCCCACCCATCACACGCCGACCTGCTTACCCCCCTCTCACCGAAACGCCTCTGCTCTGGCCTCCTCCCCCCCACTACACCACGTCGTGCGACTACCGGCTCGGAGCACGTCACCCACTCGTCACAGAACAACAGTACGAGAAATCTGATCCGGCTATGTGCCCTAGGAAGAGGAGTAGGGGGACAAAGCAACCAACAACGAGCGCCCTCTGACCACCTCCCGCCTTCCGGCGAAGAGCGAAAAAAAACGTCCAACCCGGACCCGCGCATCTTTCGCAGACCGTCCTAGACGGCAGTCTAGCACGTAGCGTAGACCGCCTACCAACCCCAAATCTCGCCATCCACCAAGCTTCTCGTCATCCGTAGCTCAGGGTAAAAATGCGATACGAATAAGGTAGGAGAAAAATAAGAAAAAGAAGAGAAACAACCGAATATCCCCCAGCTCCACTCACCAAGAGGGGGGAAGATTAGAGCCAAGACACCAGCTAGAGAAAGGCCGGTAGAAAAAAAAAAAGTGGGTGATAGGGAAGAGGGAATGACGGCGGTTAAGAAAACACGGTAGCGGTAAGAGGAAAAGGGCAAGCAAGGACAGGGGAGAGTAGAAAAAGTGCCTCACGCTCCCACTCCTATACCCCGCACCATCTTCACCAGCGATCCAGGGGCAAGATCGTATCAGAAAGAGGGCCGCGGGAAAAAAAATACCCCGCTCAATAACTTACCATCAACCCAATAGCCTGTTATGCTCTGTAAGACTGGAATGAGGGAACCAGAAATATGTGGGTAGGGCAGATCAAACCCTCAACTCCAGCGAAAACTCTCACAGCACATTCTCCATGGCAAAATAGGCTGCACCCGACAACCTCCGTCCAGTCCACTCCTCCTTCCCCCACACACTCCTCGGGCGTCTCAAAGTAAGTCACTTCCTCACCAGAACCTCCTCCCCCTCCCATCTCTCCCACCCCGCCCAAGGGACAAAAGGATAAGGGGAAGAGAAATTGAAACTATTCGCCGATCTTCACCATCCTTTCCCCTACTCCTCGTCCTCCCTCTTCTTCCCCATTTCGGCTCCCCCCCACGCGCCAAACCCGGACCAACACGAGCCAAACATCGCTAGTTCCCACGACCAGCTTCATACTAGCACGTCAGGATGAAGATTACGAGGATATGCAGCGTGCGCGAACCCAATCCTACCTGCCTCCCCCCTCCACGATACACCTTTTCTTTCTGACCTCCCACTAGGATGGTGCCATAAAGGGGACTCGAAAAGGGGACAACATAGTAGAGAAGGGGAGCGTGTGAATAAAACAGGCAGATAACTTCGCAACCGACAGTAACTCCCGGAGTCCACAGACTTCTCAAACACCTCGGCAATCCACCCGGACTACAATACCAAGTGCCCCCCCGTCGAACATAAACCACCAAGTTCCAGCCGACCAGATTATGCTCTCCGCCCAAACCTCTCCACACCCCCCTCGCTAGACGCACCCCATTCCAAAATAGTTGCCGTAACGTGGGCATCATAAACGGCCTCCCGTCCCCTCCGCCCGCCAAAGTGATATACGCGTTCCCGACCCCCCACCCCAGCAACGGACGTCTAGGAAACGACTCACCAACTAACCGGCAAAAACGTGCGATAAAAAGCCGAATGAATAAAGACACAGATATCAGCCCCAACGTACAATAAAACTGAGCAGAAACAAGAATATAGAATGGGAAAAAAAAACGCGGCGGCAGTAGTGAGGAGAACGAGAGAAAAATGCGGAAGAAGAGAGGTAAAAGAACGTTTTCAGGGGAGAAGGTGAAGTGGGCGTAAAAGGGTTAGTTGTAAGAGCGGAAGAGCACCGGAAAGCAAATAAAGGAGTATCGAAGGCAGAACTAACCTGAAGAGACGAGCTATATGGCATAGGAAGGCACCTCCTGGCCAAACTCGAGTACCGCCACCCCCGCTGTTCCCCTGCGAACTCCGACACTCTCGCTGTACACCCCCTCAAGTTTTTCTTTGAACGTGTATGTTTAGTTTTATGAAGAGGGGTGTCGGTTCCAACAGGGTTTGTAAGAATGGGTTTGTTTTATCGGAGGAACGTGGCTGCCCAGGGGTCACTCGTTGACCGTAGGCGTGATGTGAGGTCGTAGAACAGGCCACATAGGATATACAGATGAAAGCCAACATCCCACGTATACATACATCACAGTGTTTTGGGCAGGTAAGGGAATCTGTCAAATGATGTTAAATGATATCCCCGTGACATCAGGTTTTAGGCGCTCGGGTTTTGTGACCTTAGGTGTTAGGGTTTGGTGTAGTTAAGGGAATCTTTCAAATGATGACGTTGAGGTTTATATTAGACGGAAAACATTCAACTCGTTGTGTTTCGCACGGGAATTCTAACATCAACTGTGAGTGTATTAAAATGCGTCACTATTAGCTGCTTCTCACATCAACGCAGGCCTTTTCCAGCAGAGGGAGCAAGAGTGCGGGGACGGGTCAGGGTTAGGGACATTAGATTGTTCCATAGAGAACCACAAGAAATGAAGCAAACCAATTTTATTGAATTGAAATCAAAAAAACAATTAACATAAAATGAGGTATTATTCTTCACCCTCGTCCTCATCATCGGCAAAGTACTGCAGTGAGAGAGAAAAAATAACCAGGTAAGACTAAACCATAGGGTTACAGATTATGTGTAATATTTCCATTACTTGCCTCCTCTATGTCCAGATGAGGTGGAGGAGGAAGAGGAGGGTGTGGGTCTGGTGGCTCTTCCTCATCATCTAAAGATGTGTGGTCGCTGTCCTGAAAATAAGACCGATCAACATCATTTTTTTATTACTGTAAAACCACTGTTAATTTTCCTAAGTGCTGTCATGGAAAATACACACTAATCTTACTGTCTGACTGATGAGATCGGTGGGTGCCTGGAAAAATATAACAAAAAAATATATATTTGAAGTATATATTTACAATTGAACATCTGCATGTTTATTATTTAAGATTTCTACTTACTTGACTGAAAGAGCTGTCTATCCCACTGTCTGTCATTGCTATTTCTGACAAATAAAATGAGATCTCGGTTAAACTGGTTCATGTCTACAATTTTTATTGTTATTGGCAACTAGATTTTCAATAATTTTACCAAAGAAGAATATTCATGTTTGTAATTGTATTGTATACGGGTCAAAGTGTATCCACCATGTCATGTTCTTTAAATAAAGTGTTTGGAAGTAATAAGATGTTGAACCAAATGTGGTGAACTATCAAAGCTTTATTTAAACCTTATTTGAAGCTATATTTGACTGTGATGGGTTTTTGTGGTATTGGGTAAGGTTAAGGGTGAAAAGAACCTCATGCCCCAAATTGATGTTCAGGGATGAGTTACGCACTGTTCATCTACAGTCTGCAAGAGACACAGGCACTCAAATAAATTATACTCTTTAAAGGGGTAAAATAGTTAGTTTTAGAAGTTTTTAGCTTTTAAAGTTTCCCCATTGAGGTTTTAGAATGTTCGAAGAGGTCCACATTTAGCTGACAAGATCAGACTTTGGTTGGGAGAGCTCAAATTACTAGTGTTTACATTTTTAAGGGGGGTTCCATTTAGGTGTTAAGGTTTAGTTTTTTAGGGTTAGGATATAGGGATGATAGCCACGATGAATCAGCAGAGGATCATTCACTAACCCCGGAATGCTTTTCTGAAGCGGTTATCTCTGTCATTTCTTGCAGGAGGAAAATGAAATTTATTTGATATTTTCCCATCCACAGTCTACGATAAAGACAGTAAACATGCTGACAGAAAGAATTATATCTTGTCTTTTAAACGTGTAGGTTTAGTTTATGAAGAGGGTCGTTTAATCCCTTAACGTCTTCAGTGAAGTTAACCCATTAAATCTTCAGTTAAATTGAACCCATTAAATCTTCAGTGAAGTTACACTAAATATAATGTTAAGTTTTACCCTTAACGTCTTCAGTGAAGTTAACCCATTAAATCTTCAGTTAAATTGAACCCATTAAATCTTCAGTGAAGTTACACTAAATATAATGTTAAGTTTTACTTAACAGTTAAGGACTACTGCAATGCGCTAATGGCTGGACTCCCTGCTTGCACAACCAAACCTCTACAGATGATCCAGAATGCAGCGGCAAGAGTGGTCTTCAATGAACCGAAGAGAGCACACGTCACTCCTCTCTTCTTAAAGTTACATTGGCTCCCTATTGCGGCTCGCATCAAATTCAAATCCCTCCTCCTAGCCTACAAGTCCACCACTGGTTTGGCTCCCCCTTATCTTCTTTCGCTAATGCAGACGTATGTACCCACCAGATCTCTGCGCTCTGCAAACGAACGACGTCTTGTGGTGCCATCCCAAAAAGGTAAAAAATCGATCTCACGAACCTTCTCTGGATCGGTACCACTTTTGTGGAATGATCTGCCCGCGGCATCAAGATCTGCAGATTCTGTAGCCATCTTTAAGAATCGTCTGAAAAAACATCATCTCTTCAACACCTTACCGATTAGTCCTGACTTCTATCTCTTTTCTACAAAAAAAATAAAAAATCTAACCTAACTTAGCACTGTATACTGTGGTAGGCTTTATGAAGCCAGTTTTATTGATTGCACTTTTGCTTTTTGTTGTACGTGCGTTGTCCGAATTGCTTTAATTGTTTACCCCATCTGTAAGTCGCTTTGGATAAAAGCGTCTGCCAAATGACTAAATGTAAATGTAAATGTGAAGTTAACCCATTAAATCTTCAGTTAAATTGAACCCATTAAATCTTCAGTTAAATTGAACCCATTAAATCTCAGTGAGTTACACTAAATATAATGTTAAGTTTTACCCTTAACGTCTTCAGTGAAGTTAACCCATTAAATCTTCAGTGAAGTTACACCCATTAAATCTTCAGTTAAATTGTTCAGTTAATTGAACCCATTAAATCTTCAGTGAAGTTGCACTGAATATAATGTTAAGTTTTACCCTGCAGTTCTGACTTGTATTTAGCAAACTGGAGTCCTGATATTTTGCATCCTTTATGTTGGTGAACACATATAAAGTGCTTAATTTCGATTGTCGGATAGTTGGACCGCTTTTCATTTGGAAATCTAGGAAACCATATGGTAAAGTGAATATTATTTACAATATAAACATGATATTAACAACAAGAGCAATAATAATGAAAAACTCTGCTTTACAGGTGTATTCGATCAATGGAATTAAGTTAAGCATTTCTAACTTATGACAGTTAAATACCAAGACATAACATATTTAAATTATAGGGATGTGAGTGACTATATTTGGAAATTCGATCTCCAATCATTATAAAATAATTAATAAACGCTTTTTGTAGATTGGGTGTTTTTTCATGGGAAGAAAAACGACTTCACCTCGGGGTTAATTTACTGCTACAGAAGCATTCTCTTTCTTATTTATCACTTATTTGCTTCACCTGAAATTACTTTATAATACAAAAACAAATTATAATTTGTTACTATGTTCCTAAATCATAGTTCACTCAGATCGCAAGTTCATTTATCGCCTGGACCGCGTTATGCTCTGCTCACATCACCATATCAAAATGATAAAAATAAACTCGAGCCACACAATTCAACTTTTATCGATGACAAAAACAGATATTATTGTGTGGCTTATTGTGCGGCGTTTGTTAATGGGGTAAACGAAGAGCAGCGCGTCTTCTCCGCTGTCGGCTTTACTGTAACCGGCTGACGAACAGACTTTACATTCCAATAAAAAAATGTACATTCCAACATTAATATGTTTTGTACGTTCTGTTCCGTTCTCCGCGTGCAGCGGAAAATGACCTCTTTATTCTCTCAATTTAAACAAGGAACATTCGAGTATGATTCCATTGATAATTGCCCATCGCTACTTTAAATACATTTTACATTTTCGAAATCCGAATGCGGCAATAGGCGAGAAATTATCTTCATTTAAATATAATTTTTTTGCGTTTCAGTAATGTGAGATTGTTAACTTTTCCTCTGTTGTAGAATACTGTGCAGTGCCCTCTCTGCCCAAAACATCTCTCCAATTTGAGGCAACATTTAAAGATCACCCACGCTGTCTCAGATCTGGAAGAGAGAGGAAATCCTTTTGCAGTGGGCACGGGGCAAGGTGAAACTAAACAACGCCAAGTGCCCAATCTGTAAAGGGAGATACACACAAATTAAATATCATTTAAAGATGCACAAACAATGTTCAGTAAGTGAGTGCTTTATTTGGAGTTTATTTTAACTATGACAGACGGTTAAATAATATTCACCATTAATCTATTGTTCTGTATGCCTGCACAGATAGATGACATTTTACATCAACTCAAGTGGTTCGAGACCATTAAAAGACTAAAAAGGTTGAGGGCCAAACGTCCAACCAATACACTGGTCAGCAAATTTGACGAGGAGGACAAAGTTGGACAGACAGTGTCATCTGCACCATACTGTGCAGAATGCAGAACTGTCACATTTTGATGATGAGTTCTTGCAGATACCGGGTATGTTTCAGTTTATCTTTATTGCTATTGTTGTAACTTAGATACTTAAACAGATTTGGACTTACTTTAATTGGTTCTTTCCCTGTTTCTGTTTGCCATTTATAGTTTGACCTAGTTTTCCCTAAAGTTGTCTTCATTGTGTCTTTCTGTTGACCTGTCCCCTGTTAATTGTCTAATTTGGTTCCTTTGTATGTATTCCGTCTGTTTCTCTCTACTTTTCCATGATTTGTAGATTCTATTTTGTTACAGTTGGAATTAAAAGACCATTATTGTTTACTCCCCCATTGTGGGCTTTTCTACAGACAGCTGCGATGACTGCGATGTTAACACAATGTTTTATTTTCCAGATGAAACTTTAGACTTACAATCTCCGCCACATAACCTGAGGACAGAATCTCAGGCTCTAGATGATGTGTTGTCTGAGCTACTGAGTATGTTTCAGTTTTTTATTGTTCTGTTGTTACTTGGCTGCGATGACTGCGATGTTAACACAAAGTTTTATTTTCCAGATGAAACTTTAGATTTACAATCTCCGCCACATAACCTGAGGACAGAATCTCAGGCTCTAGATTGATGTGTTGCATTCCACCAATTTTGAAATCCACAAAATGATGGTCAACTTTTCAGTCCGGCTGTCCTCTCTCCCATGAAGAGATTATTTTTTATTTCTGTTCATGTCAGAATATGTTCTTGCTTTTTTCACATTAAACTCTGATGATTTACACACAAGTAAAACAGTTTGTTATTTTACATTGATTGAATAAAAGAAGACAGATAGAAACAGAGAAAAGAAAGAAACGGATACATGATGAATACTATACAATAGCACATCTTTTGTTGCTTTGACACAAAATGCATTAATTGAACATAAATGTAAAATGTTTTGACGTCTTTAAAACACAATCTCAACCAAGACCAAAGCTATTTTACTTCCAAATTTACAATTGTATCTTAACTGTATGTCAGTGCAGATAACATCACTTTATAACAGAAGCTTAGTTTTAAAAATGTTTTTTAAAAATTACAAAATAAACAGCAATGAGGCTGTGGTTTTCTTGTAATTATCAGAAAAAACGCACACACTCAGATGCCTTTCCCACCTGAGGACATGTACATCTTCACATGTACCCTTAACATCTTCAGTGAAGTTAAAACTATTAAATCTTCAGTGAAGTTGCACTGAATATAATGTTAAGTTTTACCCTGCAGTTCTGACTTGTATTTAGCAAATTGGATTTCTGTACTTCTATAATTATTGTTGTTTTTTATACCGAAATAAAGAGAATAATCTAACAGCGGACTTTGTGTATCCTTTGAATGAACTCTTTTTTTCACATATTTCCCTCACACCTCTTAGGCACCATCTCCATTTCCACAGTATCCAATACTGCCATCTAGTGGTAACTTCTACAAAACGCAGTATTTCACTGATCATTAACATGCGATACAAGACCTTTCTTTCCCCATCCACAGTAAAGAGTTTTGTCTGCGTTCACCTCTCGTCACGTTAACTAGTTGTATACGTTAATGAAAGCACTTTACACCAATGACGGCATACTTTTGAAAACTTTTCTGTGCATGTGATAGATGAACATCTACACAGTCGTCCACAGAAGTTATAATGGCTGGCATACCAAGTTTTGAACATTTAAATATGCTGCGAGTGAGTTGTGAAATTTTCTCTTGTTAAGTAGTTTTTTTTATGTAGGCCATTGATTTTTTCACTTTCTGGGAATCAAGATCTTGTACAGACTGGGCCAGTTTGAGCTGATGGTTCCACACGGTTTGTTGCTGGAGCATATCTTAACTGAGCATATATAAAGATTTATAAATACCTATCGTTCGTTCTGTATTTCATTCTTAAAAAAACACAGTTTTGCTCATCATGCTTATAATAAAAAAACAAGAACATGCATAATAATAATGTATAAAAATGACACACACTTAAAACACTACATATGACATGATTGCATGTCACAAGGATTGCATATTAAATGAGGTGGAAATTTCAAGGTTCAACTTTCTAGGTTATGACATGAATATGTTTTGTAGGTTATTCTATTGGTGAAAAGTTGCTATAAATGAGAGCTGGTCTGTGTTTACAGCTCACTGGCCTCAGGATTTGTCGACCGAACACTTCAGAGCTCCGTTCCATTGGATTCCTTCTTTTCCAGAGTTATGACGACTGAACAGGTATGTCTGCTTTGCTTATGATGTTAGAGTTTTGAAAAGAATTAAAGCTGCAGCCAGAATTTCACAGATAATTCCAGTTTTGAAATGTAAAGTTATACAGTCATTCGCTTTGTTGCGGAAATTACACGTCCGAGGTTGCTTGATAGGAAGGTTTGACGCGTAAGATTCTTGCACAATATGATTCTTGTTTCATTCAATCACTCACACCTACATTGGTGCTTAATGACAAGAAAATGTATCAAGTTGGATGATATGAAGAGTTTGGTTCCAAAAAAGGGATAAATCTGTTGTTATCGTGCATATCGATCAATGAAAACATGATATTTAATTATTTCAAAATGCACTTATCCCATTGTGGTACCAAACTCTTCATATATACATTATTGAGACATTTATTCAGTTAGAATGTTGGATGTCAGATTCACTTCACTTACTCTCTTGGATAAAACAGTGAATAGCCATGTGTCAAAAGACTAACATTTATACAATTAGTACAATCAAACAGCATGATATGAAATGGTTCTAACCTCTTTCCTACAGATGCAAATCATGTTAGCTTTGAGAAGCCATTCTTGATCAGGAACATGTTCAAGTATACATGAAAGCCATTTATCATACATTTCACTTACAAACATATGTGTCAAAATGTTGACTAATTTATCAACGCATGTGAAAGGTGATGGCCACCAGACCTAATGAAATAGTGAATGTTATGTGTGATTTATGTACGTATCGTTAAATATTTTTTGTACATGAATCAATAAGTGCATGAAATGATCTACTATGTTTTTACTTATTTGTCTCTTATTTCACAGATAATGACTGACAGTGGCGTGGACAACATGGGGCTCAGCAGCACTGTACGTATAAATGATGAACACACACGTTGGAGCTGATTCAAGCACAATAATTAGATTAGGCAAAGATAGGCTGTAGTTTTTACAAACATGCCTTTTCAAAAAAATACATTACTTGTATTTATGTTAAGATATGTCCGTGCAATTTGCAATCAGTTTCGACAGCTCTGATAAACATGTTTTGCTTAGGACCTTTCTTAAACATGTAAGGGAGTAACACCCCTTAATGAATAAATCATGAATAAATATTTTAAGAATCTCATTTGATTAAAGGCCCCCACAGCACTGCTTATCCGCACCGTAAGGTAGGTTTCCTTCCATTCAAGTGTGCTTGAGAGCGCTAATAGAAATGAAGCATGCGTTTACTAGTGGGTTATTTTGCAGGACAGCAAGGAGAGTTCCTCATCTAATGAAGAGGAGATGGCGGACCCTCATCCTCCTGCTCCGCCTCCATCTCCCCAGCATTCGCCTCAACGGGCTCCTCCAATTCCTGCTTCCCAGGAGTATGCAATGGAAATGGTTTATGTTTCTGTTAAACTCAGTAGATTAGGTACCTAATAAATATTTGTTTATTTCCCTCAATGCAGTGTTTCGCTGATGAGGAGGACGATAGCATATTTGACTACATTTGTGATCATATTTCATTTATTTCTTTTGTCATTTATTAACTTTAATAAACAATGTTTGTCACCTGAGCATTGTTCTGTCAGTTGTTCTGGTAAAATATCTGGTACCAGACTAGCATTTTGTTGTTAACATTCACTGTAACATATCGTAAATATGCTAGGATTTGGCTCAGCCCATCAGAATCAAGGACCAGAACTGACTGATTTACATTTGCTACTATCAATAAAATAATTACTAGGCAGTTACTGAAATCCATAGTATGTATAGTCACCAAAGGGAAGTATGCATATTTGATAATCGAAAGCAACAATCACATTAACAATTAAAAGAGTAAACACACACACAGTTTTAAAGATTGTGGAATAATTAGATTTCATGTTTATTGACCTGTTATCTCATGTTGGTCTAACATAATCATTTGCTTAACGTCAATGCACGTGAAACAATAGAGACTGAACCCAGAACTTGGAGCAAATCAACAGGAGCCTGAGGGCTGTCTGTATCCTGCGAGGTGCAAGCCTCCGTTTCCTCTGAGGCTGGCCTCTGGTGCCCCGTGCAATCCAGGAAACTTCTCATCGGTATGAGGGGGTTTGACGCTCTCAGCTTTTTCATTTTCTCTTTCGTGACTCTCAATTTGAGGTCATTGGTCAATTCGGATACCACTGAAGCCTGAAAATGAAAAAAAAAACATAGTTGATATAAATAGTCACATGACATTAAAATTACAATACATTATACTAGTTGTGTTATCTATTCTAAATCACTTCGGTCACAAACCCTTTGAATATACTCACAGTTAGATTTGGGTGACCTTTCGCTATGTGATTTTCAATTAATTTAAATTTTCTGGAGCACTCTTCCTCTGGCCAGTCTCAGTAACAGTTGACGCTCTTGTGCGTTGGCGATGGAGTGAACATTTCTAAAATGATGGCCCAAATTATTCACTTGGGACACGCAAAGTGGGCAATCCAACATCATCGATAATTGAGTAAACAACGTAATTGTTAAATTTAATGATTAAAACATGAAAAAATAAGCACAACATTTCTAGAAAAACAGCTCGACTTACAGTTGTGTTCAAAATTATTCAACCCCCAATGCTGTAAATGGTTTTAGGGAATTTAGTGTACATTTGTAATTGTATTCAGAATGAAATCCTACAAGGACTTCTTAAAGAACCATATGCAACTAAAATGACATCAATTAGTTTTGTAATACAGTAGTAAATGTTTCTTTTGTGAATTCTTCATTGACATAATTATTCAACCCCTTAAAGACTACCCCTCTGAAGAACAGAGGTTCAATGAAGTGTTTTCAATCAGGTATTGAAAACACCTGTGGATATCAGGGAGCAGCAATAAAGCCTAATAAGCACCAATTAGGCAGCTTTAAAATGACTGTGATACTCAGCTCCTTCTAGACATTTACTGGTGTGGTTACAAACATGGTGAGGTCAAGAGAATGGTCCAGGAAGACAAGAGAACAGGTGATTACTCTTCACAGGAAGGGCAATGGCTATAAGAAGATTGCAAAGATGTTAAACATACCAAGAGACACCATAGGAAGCATCATTCGCAAATTCAAGGCAAAGGGCACTGTTGAAACGCTACCTGGTCGTGGCAGAAAGAAGATGCTGACTTCGACTGCTGTGCGCTACCTGAAGCGTAGAGTGGAGAAAAGTCCCCGTGTGACTGCTGAGGAACTGAGAAAAGATTTGTCAGATGTGGGTACTGAAGTTTCTGCTCAGACAATACGGCGCACCCTGCGTAATGAAGGCCTCCATGCCAGAACTCCCAGGCGCACCCCCTTGCTGTCCCCAAAGAATAAGAAGAGTCGACTGCAGTATGCCAAAAGTCATGTGGACAAACCACAGAAGTTTTGGGATAGTGTTCTGTGGACTGATGAAACAAAATTAGAACTGTTTGGGCCCATGGATCAACGCTATGTTTGGAGGAGGAAGAACAAGGCCTATGAAGAAAAGAACACCTTGCCTACTGTGAAGCATGGCTGGGGTCAATCATGCTTTGGGGTTTTGCTTCTGCAGGTACTGGGAAGCTTCAGCGTGTGCAAGGTACCATGAATTCTCTTCAGTACCAGGAGATATTGGATGACAATGTGATGCAGTCCGTCACAAACCTAAAGGCTTGGAAGACGTTGGACCTTTCAACAGGACAATGATCCCAAGCATACCTCCAAGTCCACTAGAGCATGGTTGCAGATTAAAGGCTGGAACATTTTGAAGTGGCCATCGCAGTCACCAGACTTAAATCCGATTGAGAACCTCTGGTGGGACTTAAAGAAAGCAGTTGCAGTGCGCCAGCCTAAGAATGTGACTGAACTGGAGGCTTTTGCCCATGATGAATGGGCGAAGATACCCGTAGATGACACCAAGTGCCTGCCACACTTCTTTTAAACACGTTAAGTAAAAAAAAAAAAAAGGATTTTCACAAAAAAGCAAGCTCACATGGGAAACAATGAAACACGTGCCTCTTTGATTTAATTGTAAGCAGGATGACTGAATGATCATAATCAATGTCAAACCGACCAAAACAATCAATTTCAGTGGGGGTTGAATAATTTTGAACACAACTGTACCTTGAAAAATTGACAGGTTTATTTGACAAATGGGTCCTCTGGAACAGTTGGTGCTGTGATCGTATGAAGACGGTCTCAAATATGACTTACCTGTGCCTGAAAGCGGCCTTTTAAGCTCGATCATTTTCATGTGAATGGGTGACAGACTAGAGGTTGGACAAATGCACTGGCAAGACTTTATAAATCTTAATTTCACATGTTCCTATACTAATGAAGTCTAAAATCAAACATATATGTTTTGCGATTTCTTCAGCAATACGGCTCTTTTTAACACATTTTCCGATAATGAAAACATTATATGCCGCGCAGTAATTTACAACACAATGTCACACTGTTGATTTCCCCAAAACATACTTTCGATAGATGCATAGTTGCGATTCGCTGTCTACACTGAAAAGCATTATTTATTGTATGTGTTCAATGAAAATCGTAAAATATTTAACAAATTCAGACGATTTGATTACAAATCTGAATTTAACCACGTTATTCGGAAGCGCAGCCACTAACAATACAACATGTGTGCCCGTTTTGACTAACGTAACATCGACTAAACATATAATGTAAAATATAACAATTGAAATGATGTCTATATTTATTCGAGACTATATTCGTTTGAAATAACAACTAAATTGAATGCAGAAAGGTTTTACATTCTTAATAAATACATTTTAAATTAAAACTCACAGAAAACGAATGAGGGAATAATTTAGGGTTGTTGAGGGTTATTCTGATTTGCATAATTTTCAGTTGGCTACAACTCCACTCGTTTTAAAGACAATTAAACTGGCAAATGTTCTGCCATTAAATAAATGTGCCATTAATAAAGCTATCGCCTGTTTTCGATGTCACAGTCGTATTCAAATCGGAGATCATGGTATGCAACTTGGTGCATGATCTGATAATGAGCCTCCATAGTTCCCGTTAATTGTGATTTTAATTTAAAATAGCAAAAACTGATTTACTCTCAGAGTATTCGTTAAGATAAACATCAATAAAACAGCTTAAAACGTATAAGTTAGAAAAGTTAAAAATCCACACATTTTAATGTTATAAAATACTGTAAAAATATAAATTACAAGCTAAAAAAATTGGCACACGTTAAAAAATATATAAACAGGGTAGAAACTTAACTTTAAAAGTGCTTCCCAATTATAAACTGCAATAAGAACAAGTTATGCAAACACAGACAAACAGTAAATAAAACTGAATAAAAAAATAAGTGTACTAAGTTATTTGTCAAAATTAAAAAAAATACAAAAACATTAAACGCATTCAAATCCAAACGAGGTAATTTTCAGGGTCTATAAATTCTTGCAGATCATCGAAGTTGAGAGTTGAAACATCAAAGGGGTTGTCAAGGATCTCCTGTTGCTGTGAAGATGTGTCTGTACAAGAAAACATTTGCTTAACGTCAATGCACGCGAAACAAAAAAGAGACTGATTATTAATGTGTTGCTATTACTAATGTACTTTGAAAAATAAGTCCATCCATCCATCCATCTTCTTCCGCTTATCCGGGGCCGGGTCGCGGGGGCAGCAGTCTAAGCAGGGACGCCCAGACTTCCCTCTCCCTAGACACTTCCTCCAGCTCTTCCGGGGGGACACCGAGGCGTTCCCAGGCCAGCCGGGAGACATAGTCCCTCCAGCGTGTCCTAGGTCTTCCCCGGGGTCTCCTCCCGGTGGGACATGCCCGGAACACCTTCCCAGGAAGGCGTCCAGGGGGCATCCGGAAAAGATGCCCGAGCCACCTCAGTTGGCCCCTCTCGATGTGGAGGAGCAGCGGATCTACTCTGAGCTCCTCCCGAGTGACTGAGCTTCTCACCCTATCTCTAAGGGATTGCCCAGCCACCCTGCGGAGAAAGCTCATTTCGGCCGCCTGTATCCGGGATCTTGTCCTTTCGGTCATGTCCCACAGCTCATGACCATAGGTGAGAGTAGGAACGTAGATTGACCGGTAAATCGAGAGCTTCGCCTTGCGGCTCAGCTCCTTCTTCACCACGACAGACCGGTACAGCGACCGCATTACTGCAGAAGCTGCACCGATCCGTCTGTCAATCTCCCGTTCCATCCTTCCCTCACTCGTGAACAAGACCCCCAGATACTTGAACTCCTCCACTTGAGGAAGGAACTCTCCACCTTCCTGAAGTGAGCAAGCCACCCTTTTCCGACTGAGAACCATGGCCTCAGACTTGGAGGTGCTGATTCTCATCCCAGCCGCTTCACACTCGGCTGCAAACCGTCCCAGTGCATGCTGAAGGTCCTGGTCTGATGGGGCCAGCACGACGACATCATCCGCAAAGAGCAGAGATGATATCGTGTGGTCCCCAAACCCGACGCCCTCCGGCCCCTGGCTGCGCCTAGAAATTCTGTCCATAAAAATTATGAACAGAACCGGCGACAAAGGGCAGCCCTGCCGGAGTCCAACAGGCACCAGAAACAAGTCTGACTTACTGCCGGCAATGCGAACCAAGCTCCTGCTCCGGTTGTACAGGGACCGGATAGCCCTTAGCAAAGGGTCCCGAATCCCATACTCCCGGAGCACCCTCCACAAGATGCCGCGAGGGACACAGTCGAATGCCTTCTCCAAATCCACAAAACACATGTGGATTGGCTGAGCCTGGTTTCTCCCGAGGTTTTTTTCTCCATCAATCAATAAGGGAGTTTTGGTTCCTCGCCACAGCAGGGCAGTGTTGGCTTGCTCACCGGGAGACTGCATCTATCTATTTATCTATTTATTAATTTATTAGATATTTTCGATTAGAATGATCTTGCTTGTTCTATAAACACTATGCACTGTGCTGTGTTTTACCTCTGTGTTTTCTTATTTTGCTTCTGTAAAGCTGCTTTGGAACAATACACATTGTGTATTATAAATAAATAAACTTGAATTGAATTGAATTGATTGGTTGGGCAAACTCCCATGAACCCTCCAGCACCCTGGAGAGGGTATAGAGCTGGTCCAGTGTTCCACGACCGGGACGGAAACCACAGTGTTCCTCCTGAATCCGAGGTTCTACCATCGGACGGATTCTCCTCTCCAGTACCCTGGCATAGACTTTCCCGGGGAGGCTGAGAAGTGTGATCCCCGATAGTTGGAGCACACCCTCCGGTCCCCCTTCTTAAAAAGAGGGACCACCACCCCGGTCTGCCAGTCCAAGGGCACTGTCCCCGACCGCCACGCGATGCTGCAGAGGCGTGTCAGCCAAGACAGCCCCACAACATCCAGAGACTTGAGGTACTCAGGGCGGATCTCGTCCACCCCCGGTGCCCTGCCACCGAGGAGTTTCTCGACTACCTCGGTGACTTCAGTCCGGGTGATGGGTGATTCCGCCTCCGAGCCCTCGGCCTCTGCTTCCTCAATGGAAGACGTGACGGCGGGATTGAGGAGATCCTCAAAGTATTCCTTCCACCGCCCGATGATATCCCCGGTCGAGGTCAACAGCCGCCCCCCTCCACTGTAAACAGCATTGGTAGGGCACTGCCTACCCCTCCTGAGGCGCCGGACGGTTTGCCAGAATCTCTTCGAGGCCGACCGATAGTCCTTCTCCATGGCCTCCCCGAACTCCTCCCAGGCCCGAGTTTTTGCCTCCCCAACCACCCGGGCTGCAGTCCGCTTGGCCTGTCGGTACCTGTCAGCTGCCTCGGGAGTCCCACAAGCCAGCCAGGCCCGATAGGACTCCTTCTTCAGCTTGACGGCATCCCTTACTTCCGGTGTCCACCACCGGGTTCAAGGATTGTCGCCTCGACAGGCACCGGAGACCTTACGGCCACAGCTCCGAGTGGCCGCGTTGACAATGGAGGTGGAGAACATGGTCCACTCAGACTCAATATCTCCAGACTCCCTCGGGATCTGGTCGAAGCTCTGCCGGAGGTGGAAGTTGAAGATCTCTCTGACAGGTGATTCGGCCAAGCGTTCCCAACAGACCCTCACGTTTGGGTCTGCCGAGTCTGTCCAGCTTCCTCCCCCGCCATCGGATCCAACTCACCACCAGGTGGTGATCAGTTGACAGCTCCGCCCCTCTCTTCACCCGAGTGTCCAAGACATACGGCCGTAGGTCAGATGAAACAACTACAAAGTCGATCATCGACCTCCGGCCAAGGGTGTCCTGGTGCCATGTGCACTGATGGACACCCTTATGCTTGAACATGGTGTTCGTTATGGCCAAACTGTAACTAGCACAGAAGTCCAATAACAGAACACCACTCGGGTTCAGATCAGGGGGGCCGTTCCTCCCAATCACGCCCCTCCAGGTGTCACTGTCGTTGCCCACGTGGGCGTTGAAGTCCCCCAGCAGAACGACGGAGTCCCAGTCGGGGGGCTTTCCAGCACCCCTCCAAGAGTCTCCAAGAAGGCCGGGTACTCTACACTGCCATTTGGCCCATAGGCGCAAACGACAGTGAGAGACCTATCCCCGACCCGAAGGCGCAGGGAAGCGACCCTCTCGTTCACCGGGTAAACTCCAACACATGGCTGAGGGGGGCTATAAGCAAACCCACACCAGCCCGCCGCCTCTCACCATGGGCAACTCCAGAGTGGTGAAGAGTCCATCCTCCCTCGAGGAGGGTGGTTCCAGAGCCCAAGCTGTGCGTAGAGGTGATCCCGACTATTTCTAGTCGGAATCTCTGAACCTCACGCACAATCTCAGGCTCCTTCCCCGTCAGAGAGGTGACGTTCCATGTCCCTAGAGCTAGATTCCGCGTCCAGGGATCGGGTTGTCGAGGCCCCCGCCTTCGACTGCCGCCTGATCCACTTTGCACCGGCCCCTTACGGTCCCTCCTGCAGGTGGTGGGTCCACGAGAGGGTGGCCCCACGTCGCTCCTTCGGGCTGTGCCCGGCCGGACCCCATGGGGGGGGCCCGGCCACCAGGCGCTCGCATACGAGCCCCAACCCGGGCCTGGCTCCAGGGTGGGGCCCCGGCTGCGCCATACCGGGCGACGTCACGGTCCTCCAATTAGTTGTCATCATAAGGGTTTTTTGAACCGCTCTTAGTCTGACCCGTCGCCTAGGACCTGTTTGCCTTGGGAGACCCTACCAGGGGCATATAGCCCCAGACAACATAGCTCCTAGGGTCTTTCGGGTGCTCAAACCCCTCCACCACGGTAAGGTGGCAGTTCAAGGAGGGGTGAAAACTAAGTTTCTGTTATAAAGTGATGTTATCTGCACTGACATACAGTTAAGATACAATTGTAAATTTGGAAGTAAAATAGCTTTGGTCTTGGTTGAGATTGTGTTTTAAAGACGTCAAAACATTTTACATTTATGTTCAATTAATGCATTTTGTGTCAAAGCAACAAAAGATGTGCTATTGTATAGTATTCATCATGTATCCGTTTCTTTTTTTTTTCTGTTTCTATCTGTCTTCTTTTATTCAATCAATGTAAAATAACAAACTGTTTTACTTGTGTGTAAATCATCAGAGTTTAATGTGAAAAAAGCAAGAACATATTCTGACATGAACAGAAATAAAAAATAATCTCTTCATGGGCAAAAGGACAGCCGGACTGAAAAGTTGACCATCATTTTGTGGATTTCAAAATTGGTGGAATGCAACACATCAATCTAGAGCCTGAGATTCTGTCCTCAGGTTATGTGGCGGAGATTGTAAATCTAAAGTTTCATCTGGAAAATAAAACTTTGTGTTAACATCGCAGTCATCGCAGCCAAGTAACAACAGAACAATAAAAAACTGAAACATACTCAGTAGCTCAGACAACACATCATCTAGAGCCTGAGATTCTGTCCTCAGGTTATGTGGCGGAGATTGTAAGTCTAAAGTTTCATCTGGAAATAAAACATTGTGTTAACATCGCAGTCATCGCAGCTGTCTGTAGAAAAGCCCACAACGGGGGAGTACAATTGTAAATTTGGAAGTAAAATAGCTTTGGTCTTGGTTGAGATTGTGTTTTAAAGACGTCAAAACATTTTACATTTATGTTCAATTAATGCATTTTGTGTCAAAGCAACAAAAGATGTGCTATTGTATAGTATTCATCATGTATCCGTTTCTTTCTTTTCTCTGTTTCTATCTGTCTTCTTTTATTCAATCAATGTAAAATAACACACTGTTTTACTTGTGTGTAAATCATCAGTGTTTAATGTGAAAAAAGCAAGAACATATTCTGACATGAACAGAAATAAAAAATAATCTCTTCATGGGAGAGAGGACAGCCGGACTGAAAAGTTGACCATCATTTTGTGGATTTCAAAATTGGTGGAATGCCCCCGTGGTCAGAGACTCCAAGTCTGAAATATCGTCTGGAAAATAAAACATTGTGTTAACATCGCAGTCATCGCAGCCAAGTAACAACAGAACAATAAAAAAACTGAAACATACTCAGTAGCTCAGACAACACATCATCTAGAGCCTGAGATTCTGTCCTCAGGTTATGTGGCGGAGATTGTAAATCTAAAGTTTCATCTGGAAAATAAAACATTGTGAAAACATTGTGTTAACATCGCAGTCATCGCAGCCAAGTAACAACAGAACAATAAAAAAACTGAAACATACTCAGTAGCTCAGACAACACATCATCTAGAGCCTGAGATTCTGTCCTCAGGTTATGTGGCGGAGATTGTAAGTCTAAAGTTTCATCTGGAAAATAAAACATTGTGTTAACATCGCAGTCATCGCAGCTGTCTGTAGAAAAGCCCACAACGGGGGAGTAAACAATAATGGTCTTTTAATTCCAACTGTAACAAAATAGAATCTACAAATCATGGAAAACTAGAGAGAAACAGATGGAATACATACACTGGACAACAAAGGAACCAAATTAGACAATTAACAGGGGACAGGTCAACAGAAAGACACAATGAAGACAACTTTAGGGAAAACTAGATCAAACTATAAATGGCAAACAGAAACAGGGAAAGAATTAAAGTAAGTCCAAATCTGTTTAAGTATCTAAGTTACAACAATAGCAATAAAGATAAACTGAAACATACCCGGTATCTGTAAGAACTCATCATCAAAATGTGACAGTTCTGCATTCTGCACAGTATGCACCTCCTTAGGTGCAGATGACACATGATGTTTTATTAACAAAGTTCGAGCAAATACCTACCAGCCGAGCACGCAATCTCAGCACAACCATCTCGGCTGGTACATCATTAGCAATCACAGCATCTACCCTATCAGCTCAAGCAAGCTCCATTATAAATAGACAAACAATCTTACCTGATGCTTCTTGCCAGATAAACATCCCTCCTCCACCCCGGCTCCTCTCACTTTCCTCAGTCCAGCAGGACCCTCGGGGGGGTGTGTTCTGGGCTCGAGCCGGTTCCGAGCCCGCGCACTTGCCCTGACCAAGGTAGAGTGCTCCGGGTTCGGATAGATCCGGTGAGCTCGGAGCCCACTCCCTGCACAACACGCCAATACGCATAACCTTCATACCCATGCTTGCCAATCTATCCCTATAACGGAGCTGTTTATCTGCGAGGGCGAACTCGTTAATGTCTGTCCAACCTTGTCCTCCTCGTCAATTTGCTGACCAGTGTATTGGTTGGACGTTTGGCCCTCAACCTTTTTAGTCTTTTAATGGTCTCGAACCACTTGAGTTGATGTAAAATGTCATCTATCTGTGCAGGCATACGGAACAATAGATTAATGGTGAATATTATTTAACCGTCTGTCATAGTGTTGAGTTATATGTTCTCATTAATCATATTATTTGTGTAACTTAAGTTTTGTTTTGTTTTTTGATGTATGCCAAATACAAGAGTTCATTGTGCGCATGTGTGAAGAAACAGGACTTTTATTTTGACTTGAGTTCAGTGAGAGTGGAGCTTACTGCAACAGTGTGTTTTTTTTTTTGAGCGCCGATGTTCCTCGTGTGCTGATGTTATACCAGTGCGTTGAGATGTAAATCAACAAATAAACAACAGGAAGAAGTTATATCTGAACTAGTCTTTAATGAATGGATGACGACAACCTATTTTACATTAACATGACGGATGGAAATTAAATCGTAACAGGTTATGGGCCCAGGCGCACCAGTGCTACAGGAGGAAGATGGCAGAGGCTAGTTCGACGGAGACGAAAATAATTACGAACTATGGGAAGTAAAATTTCTTGGTCATCTGAGAATAATGGGTTTAAAAGAAACAATACTGTCTACCGGGAATATAGACGGAGGAAAGAATGAGGAGTGCTACGCTGAACTAATCCAGTTTCTCGACGATAAAAGCTTGTCACTGGTGATGCGAGAGGCGACTGATGACGGCAGGAAAGCTCTGCAGATACTTTATCGCCTTATTCACTGAACTAACTTCGTTAAAGAAGGAATCTGACGAGACGATAACAGAGTACATTATCCGAGCTCGGTGACTTCCCTAAGAAATGCAAAAGAAATAATAAGCGACGGACTGATGATAGCTATGATCCTAAAGGGCCTGCCAGATTCCTACAAACCCTTCGCTATCCATACTACACAGAGAGACATGAAGAGACAGAAAAATTCGACGATAAACCCAAATCTGACAATGTGATGAAAGTGCACATAGCATCCGTGACCTGCTACGGATGTGGAAACCGCGGTCATATTGCGCGCGATTGCCGCCAAAAAGGCATACCTAAGTGGTGCAACTACCATAGAAGTTCAACACACAGTGATGAGACATGCCGCCGAAGAAAAGACGGGCACAAAGATGAAGCAAAACAGGCTGCAGAAAAACAAGAGGAGCCTGAGAAAGAACAAACTTTTGTGTTCAAAGTCAGTCAAACATTTCTTCCAGATAATATACTAAAAATGGACTAATGGTAGACTGTGGAGCAACATCCCACATCTTAACAGAGGAGAAAGACTTCACGAAATTTGACGAGAGTTTCGACCCAAAGTCACACAACATGGAGCTGGCGGATGGAACCAGGGTGAACAACGTGGCACTAAAACGGGGCAACGCAGATATGTTACTGCTGGACATGGAAGGAAAATGCGTCAGGATCACTCTAAAGAAGGCCTTGTTCATACCATCATACCCACAGAGCATCATCTCCGTTCAAGCTGCTACAACAGATGGAGCCAAGGTGATCTTCCAGGAAGGACAGAATGAACTGATAAACAAGGATGGAGCTGTGTTCCGCATAGAAGAGCATGAGAGACTGTACTACTTGAAAACGGTGAATAACAACAAACAATGTGTTGATGCATCAGTTACTGATATAATGTCCAGGGACAAAGTGAGTCTAACTTGTGATGTTAAAACATGGCATGAGATCATGGGACACATTAATATTAGTGATGTGTTGAAATTACCTGAAGTGGTAGAGGGTATGGAAATCACAGGTAATACCAAACTAGACTGTAATGTTTGTACTGAGGGGAAGTTTATCAACAGCAGAAATAGAAAAACTGACACAAAAGCGAGTGAGGCCCTAGAGTTGATACATACTGATCTGTCAGGTCCCATTGAACCAACTTCTCAAGATGGATATAAGTATGCAATTTCATTTACAGATGATTTTTCAGGGGCAGTATCTGTTTACTTCCTTAAGAACAAGAGTGACACTACTCTAGCGACAGAGAAATTCCTTGCAGACAGTGCACCATACGGTAAAGTCAAATGCATAAGATCAGACAATGGCACAGAATACACAGGCAATGCATTTCAGTCACTTTTACGAGAAAAGGGTATAAGACATGATACATCATCTCTGTACTCACCTCATCAAAATGGTACAGCTGAGAGACAATGGCGAACCATTTTTGAAATGGGAAGGTGTCTACTAATAGAGAAGGGATTACCAAAAGTTTTGTGGCCTTATGCTGTCCAAACTGCAACTCACATTCGAAACAGATGCTATAATGACAGAATTAAGAATACCCCATATTTCATGTTGACAGGAAGAAGGCCAGACCTTTCTAAAATGTGGATTTTTGGATCAGAATGCTATGCGTACAAACACAACCAGAAGAAATTGGACCCTAGATGTGAGAAGGGAATATTTATGGGATATAGTAAAAATAGCCCATCTTATCTGGTATATAATCCACAGACAGAAAATGTATCAAAACATAGATTGGTGAAATTCATAAGGAAGAGCAGTGCTGAACAGCAGACACAAACCGATGAAGATGATCTAGAAATCCAAAACTACAGAGACAGGACACAGGATATTGAGAACAGTGGTGATGCCCCACAAAGTGAGGAAAGCACAGAGAACCGGGTCCTAGATGGAAATTCTGAGAGTATTGGTACAGACAATACAGAGGTGTCAGAACATGATGGAATTATGGAAAAAGTAGACACAGAAGACAACAAAAACAGTGCAGGTTCAACAGCCTCGGCTAGTCAAAAACATCAGCGCTCGAAAAGAGAAAAGAGAGCCCCAATGTATTTACAAGATTACCTGACAGACTTCAGAGATGATGTAACCAATGTGAATGTTGATTATTGTTACAGAGCAGTGTGCGAAGTCCCACAAACCTATAGAGAGGCCCTTATGTCACCTGATGCTCCTGGATGGGAATATGCTATGAAGGAAGAGATGGACTCGCTTAAAGAAAATGACACATTCGAATTGACAACTCTACCAGAGGGCAGAAAGACAGTGGGGGGAAGATGGGTATATGCCCTTAAAGAAAATGCAGAAACAGGAAAAATATTCAAGGCCAGGTACGTTGCAAAGGGATACAACCAAACTGAAGGCATAGACTACCATGAGACATTTTCTCCTACAGCAAATCTCACCTCAATACGGGCATTAATGCAGTTAGCTGCTCAGAACAACTTCTTAGTTCATCAGATGGACGTCAAAAGCATTTTTACATGCTCCAATAGAGGAAGACATATACTTAGAACAACCAGAGGGTTTTGAGGAGACATCTGACATAGGAGACAAGTTAGTATGCAAGTTGAAAAAATCTCTATATGGTCTAAAACAGTCTGGAAGAAACTGGTACAAACTTTTAAATGATCATTTGGAACGAAACAACTTTGAGAGAAATCAGTCTGATCACTGTGTGTATAGAAAGCAGATTGAAAATGAGACAATCATAGTGATCATCTGGGTAGATGATTTGATAATTGCAGCAAGCAGTGAGGAACAGCTCAACAGTTTTAAAGAAACAATGAAGTCCAAATTTAACATGAAGGATCTAGGGAAAATATCTTATTTTTTGGGGATTCAGTTTGAGCAAAAAGAGGGAGAAATTAAAATGAATCAAAAACGGTACATTTTCAAAATGCTTGAAAGGTTTGGAATGTCAAACTCTAAACCAAAAGCTACTCCGAGTGAGTTAAAAGTGGAGTGTAATTGGAATGAGGATGAAAACAACAAAGAGATTGAGAACCCCAAAGAATACTGTGAACTTGTTGGAAGCTTGATCTATGCAATGACCTGTACCAGACCAGACATTAGCTGGATAGTCAGTAAACTATCACAAACCCTTGCAAAGTCTAAAACACATGACTTAGTAGCTGCTAAACATGTCCTGAGATACCTAAAAGGTACAGCTGACTACGAGCTGTGTTTCAAGAAAACTGACAAGGCTTTAAGTCTAATAGCATTCAGTGATTCTGACTGGGCATCTTCGGTAGAAGATAGGCGTAGCACCTCAGGATACTGTTTCAGCCTAACAGAACAAGGACCTGTCATTTCATGGAAGTCTAAGAAACAGCCGACAGTGGCACTGTCGACCTGCGAAGCCGAATACATTGGTCTAGCAAACACCACTCAGGAAAATATGTACCTAACTCAACTGCTAAATGGCATGGACAGTAGTGTTTACACTTGCACCACGATGTACGGTGATAATCAGGGTGCCATTGCACTGAGTAGAAATCCAGTGAATAGATCTAGATCTAAACACATTGATGTGAAATATCATTTATCCGTGATGCTGTCAATGAGGGAAGAATACATATTGTGTACTGCGCAACAGAGGACATGGTGGCCGACATCTTGACAAAATCTGTATCAAAAATTAAAATTCAAAAGTTCAAAGGTTTTCTGTTTGGGAACTAAATATTTGTGATAACATTGTATATGGCTTAAGACGATGAGAACAAGTGGGGGTGTTGAGTTATATGTTCTCATTAATCATATTATTTGTGTAACTTAAGTTTTGTTTTGTTTTTTGATGTATGCCAAATACAAGAGTTCATTGTGCGCATGTGTGAAGAAACGGGACTTTTATTTTGACTTGAGTTAAGTGAGAGTGGAGCTTACTGCAACAGTGTGTTTTTTTTTTTTGAGCGCCGATGTTCCCTCGTGTGCTGATGTTATACCAGTGCGTTGAGATGTAAATCAACAAATAAACAACAGGAAGAAGTTATATCTGAACTAGTCTTTAATGAATGGATGACGACAACATATTTCACATTAACATGACGGATGGAAATTAAATCGTAACACATAGTTAAAATAAACTCCAAATAAAGCACTCACTTACTGAACATTGTTTGTGCATCTTTAAATGATATTTAATTTGTGTGTATCTCCCTTTACAGATTGGGCACTTGGCGTTGTTTAGTTTCACCTTGCCCCGTGCCCACTGCAAAAGGATTTTCCTCTCTTCCAGATCTGAGACAGCGTGGGTGATCTTTAAATGTTGCCTCAAATTGGAGAGATGTTTTGGGCAGAGAGGGCACTGCACAGTATTCTACAACAGAGGAAAAGTTAACAATCTCACATTACTGAAACGCAAAAAAATAATATTTAAATGAAGATAATTTCTTGCCTATTGTCGCATTCGGATTTCGAAAATGTAAAATGTATTTAAAGTAGCGATGGGCAATTTTCAATGGAATCATACTCGAATGTTCCTTGTTTAAATTGAGAGAATAAAGAGGTCATTTTCCGCTGCACGCGGAGAACGGAACAGAACGTACAAAACATATTAATGTTGGAATGTACATTTTTTTATTGGAATGTAAAGTCTGTTCGTCAGCCGGTTACAGTAAAGCCGACAGCGGAGAAGACGCGCTGCTCTTCGTTTACCCCGTTAACAAACGCTGCACAATAAGCTGCACAATAATATCTGTTTTTGTCATCGATAAAAGTTGAATTGTGTGGCTCGAGTTTATTTTTATCATTTTGATATGGTGATGTGAGCAGAGCATAATGCGGTCCAGGCGATAAATGAACTTGCGATCTGAGTGAACTATGATTTAGGAACATAGTAACAAATTATAATTTGTTTTTGTATTATAAAGTAATTTCAGGTGAAGCAAATAAGTGATAAATAAGAAAGAGAATGCTTCTGTAGCAGTAAATTAACCCCGAGGTGAAGTCGTTTTTCTTCCCATGAAAAAACACCCAATCTACAAAAAGCGTTTATTAATTATTTTATAATGATTGGAGATCGAATTTCCGAATATAGTCACTCACATCCCTATAATTTAAAATTGTTTTGTCTTGGTATTTAACTGTCATAAGTTAGAAGTGCTTAACTTAATTCCATTGATCGAATACACCTGTAAAGCAGAGTTTTTCATTTATTATTGCTCTTGTTGTTAATATCATGTTTATATTGTAAATAATATTCACTTTACCATATGGTTTCCTAGATTTCCAAATGAAAAGCGGTCCATCTATCCGACAATCGAAATTAAGCACTTTTATATGTGTCCACCAACATAAAGGAGGCAAAATATCAGGACTCCAGTTTGCTAAATACAAGTCAGAACTGCAGGGTAAAACTTCACATTATATTCAGTGCAACTTCACTGAAGATTTAATGGGTTCAATTTAACTGAAGATTTAATGGATTTAACTCCACTGAAGACGTTAAGGGTACATGTGAAGATGTACATGTCCTCCATGGGAAAGGCCCCATTGTGTGCGTTGTTTCTGATAATTACAAGAAAACCACTTTCTGAATCAGATAACAGGATTTTTGCTGATAGAAAACTTTTGCTTCTTCTTCGAAAAAAGACATTTCTGCGAGGTAAGACATTCACTTCACCATGTTCATTCAAAAAAGTATTACCTTATTGTCCTTTTAGTAGAAAACGGACACATTTCATGACATTGAGTCATAATTAATATCTAGTCACAGCAATATGTCAACTCGAGTGAGCATTGAACATTAATCTTTCATATGCATATTCATGATTCATCATTAGTTTTATTTTGTAATAAAAAAAATGTTTTTAATCTGTTTATCTATTTATTGATAAGCATATTTCCCTTTAGTCAAAGACATGGCCCAGTGTGACTATTTACAAGATGATATTGTGAGTATACTAAACACAAATGTAATTTCTAATTATTTGTCTTTATTGATTAAAATCAGTAAAGCAATAACCCTTCTATGTGTTTATCTGCAGTCACATGTGATAGACCTGGTTTCCTCGTCTGACGAGGAAGACTATTCTGACACGATTAATGTGAGTACAAGAAATAATGTTTATTTAAACATTGCTTATTAAAAATAAGCACAAATCGTATCTCTTATTGTGTCTCTGTATTGTTTAAAAAGTTAACTTCAATAAAATTCAAAAAATTTATAGGATATTGCAATGTAAGTCGCTTTGGATAAAAGTGTCTGCCAAATCCATTAATGTAAATGTTCTATACCGTATTCAGAAATCACAATAGACCTGGTTTCCTCGTCTGACGATGATACTTCGCCCTTGGAAGTAAATGTGAGTACACGCAGTGTGAGTGATTGTTTTTTTTGGGGCGAAATTGTCACAAGACAAAAAACACAAATCCTATCTGTAATTATTTGTTTGTATTGTTTAAAAAGTTAACTGCAACACATGTTTGTATAAAACGGTATAGATATAGTAATAATTTAACATAATGAATATATTTTTTTACCTGAAAATGTTATTAAACTGACTTCTAAAATCTTACGACAAATACCATGGTTTTCCTGCTGTGAAAAAAAAACATGGTTCTGCCAACAGTAATTCATGCACCAAAATCACGATTGCTACCCCTATTGGCCATGGTTAATTTTGTTTATAGTTTTTAAGAGGTCGTCATCAGTAAATGTTTCTGAGTGTTAAGAATCACTGAACATTGCATTATCTAACATGCATCTTTCTACAGATAACCGAAGACATGCGGAGAACAGACAACTGACTATACTACTTCTATAATTATTGTTGTTTTTTGTACCGAAATAAAGAGAATAATCTAACAGTGGACTTCGTGTATCCTTCGTGTACCCTCCTTTTCTTATTATCTTAACTGAGCATATATAAAGATTTATAAATATCTATCGTTTGTTCTGTATTTCATTCTTAAAAAACAAAGTTTTGCTCATCATGCTTATAATAAAAAAACAAGAACATGTATAATAATAATGTATAAAAAAATTTAAAAATTAAAAATGACACACTTAAAACACTACATATGACATGATTGCATGTCACAAGTAAAGGATTGCATATTAAATGAGGTGTACAATTCAAGGTTCAACTTTCTAGGTTATGACATGAATTTGTTTTGAAGCTTATTCTAAGACACCTAGCACATAAACGCATTAATATACTTACCCTCAGAGAAACATTTTGTTTATAAACTCCTATTGGCATACACCTGAACAGATCTATCCTGAAGTTACTGGATTGGAGCAGATGGGTAGCCTATCTCTCTCATTGCTTTTCCCAAATATTTATGATAGTCTCAACGACCACCACAGGGAGTCAGACCGTACATGGCAGCTTGCATCATATAAATTAAAGGTGGGGAATAGGTGTGCCAGCACCAGGGCGTGACACTGGGAATCATATTTCTAGGTATCTATATTAAGATTCATTTCATGGGAACAAGTACAAAATTCTTAGAACCACGGACAGCTCCAGATTTTGAGTTTTAACCCACTCGGGGTATTAAGCAGCCCATTAACTTCAACCTTTTGTCCCTTTATAAAATACTATAATTTTACTGATAATATCTTTACATCAAAACAACATTTATTAATACTTTCCCAGTTTTAGAAGATTTTTTTATAATAATTGGGACAATTGTTTTCTTTTGTCCTCTAGAGGGAGACTTTCACATAGCCAATACCAGAAAAATATATACACAGGAATCATTCTAAGATAATTGACGGGTCTTTCTGGTTACATAATCACTTGAAATATAGATTTTATTAGTATCATATCACCACCGTTTGCATACTGTTTTGCACTAATTGCCTGGCCAGGGGTCTGCTATAGAATATACATATTAGAATAAGAATCTTAAAAATGGACTTGTATAGAAATCTACAGTCTATTTATATTCTAGTTATTGATGCCTGACCTGTTTCTCTCTCCTCTGTCTTGTGTGTGGGGTGCGTCAGTGTGTGTGTGTGTGTGTGTATGTGTGTTCTATGTTTCACCTTTCTTTTTTCTTTTTTCTACACGCATTACAGTCCTGCATATGTTTTGCTTATGTCAATATATGTCTTGTACAGCTGCTTGAAACTCAAATTTGGAAATAAATTTTACTTCAATTTATTCCAATTCATATTTATACGTAAAAAAACAGGACTATCACCACATTCTTCATTTGCCAAGCTGATTATTAAACAACACATTGCAAGTTATTGATTATATTGCATTATTGTAACGCATAGGACATGCTTAGGGCAGTCTTTTCCTTTACAGTGATCTCACTCGATTTTAGAACCCCATTTACCAAACATTTTGAAAAAGCACGATGGCATGAGGGAATAGTGCTCCTGGTGGTTTTCTCACATGGGATGGCATATGCTCTGTATGTTTTTCTCCATACACGGGAAAGTTAATCCATGTTTCACGTGGTTGGATGGAGACGGGGGCCGTTCTTGGCACCGGACCAAACGTACTTGAGGTGGTCAGTTGGTGAAAGGCCAGTGCACACCGAGTTTTACGTCTTTGATGTTTCTCTGGCTCTAAACAAGTACCTAACCCTAACCCTAATTTGGACTCACACACCTAAATCCAGGAAAGCTTACAGGCAGAGTATATATCGTCTTTACCCACATTCACTTTAAATCTAAAGCAGTGGCCCCTGATTAATTCATACCTAACACTTTCCTAACCACAGCTCAGGAACCCATATAATTGTTTGTGTACATTTTCTTAAGGTTGCTGTAATCTGTGGCGCAAGTTAACTTGATTTAATTTAATAAATGAGAAAATTGCATAAAATATACAATTTGTTGGGCACAATTTGGGAAATACTGATGTGTATATTTATATTTTGTTTTTTTATTGAAGTTTCTAAAGATATGTTCTACTTAACTGTTGTCCATATTTAGCAACTTTAACAAATGTTTGCATTTAAGAAAACACACAGGATAAAGTTATTTATTCATAACATTTATTTTAAATATATTTGTTCCATTCTGCATTCATTCAATCATCTACTCATAAAATTTGTCTACTGAAATGTCTCATTGAAGAACATGGTATTGACCTTTAGGCCTTGCTCATCAACAGAATGACAAGAATGTTTCATGTCGTTTCGAGATTGAAATATAAACAAAAACTCATCCTTCACCTCGAAGAATTGACCCCTCAGGACCTTACTCAGGGTATTTTGTTGATCGACCTTGTTCATTCGCAAAAACGCAGGCTCTGTCACCTCTCCATGGAATAAATCTCTGTGACCTTTTACCCAATCCCACGCTGTATGCAGGTCTCTCACAATGTTTGGCTTCTGCACCTGGTGAAGAAAAAATGAAACTGTATGCCTAATTCTGCCTTATAAAATGGCACAACAGTTAAACTACTCTGCATGCATGCAAATATATATAACCTTTATAATAATTTACCTTATTAATGCCACCTTCATCCACAACTCTTTTGCTAGACACGGATGAAACCAGTGGGCCGCTGGCTGACGAGAGGGAAGCTGCACGTCTTGTCAAGTTGAAATGTCGCGCCTTGGGTTGTTCCAGGAGACACAACCACATACTGCAAACGTCAGCTTCCATCGCTGCTAGCCTTGAAAGCACGGCCTCCAATTTCCCTTCCACAGTGACCATTCTGTTGACCACAGATTCCTCCATTAGTAATTAGTAAGTAAGTAATTTAATTTATAAAGCACATTTACACACAACACAAGCAAGTGCATACAATGACCAGAAAAGCACAATTAGCACCAATAATCACAATTGTATGAAACATAAAAGTAAAAATAAAAAAACACACAACACAGAAAATACAGATAACAAACAGGAGTGCCAATTTAAGAAAAAAAAAGGCCAGGGAATAAAATGAGTTTTTAACTTAGATTTGAATGCAACAATGGAGGTGGCAGATCTAATGTCCTGGGGGAGCTGGTTCCACAAACGCGGAGCGACTGCAAAAGCTCTATCACCCTTCTGTTTAAGCCGTGAGCGCGGCGCAAACAGGAGCCCTTTATTTGACGATCGCAATGACTTTGTACTGAATGTGGCTGTACAAGGTTAGTGACATAAGTTGGTGCGAGCCCATTTAGTGCCTTAAAAACAAACAGTAAAACTTTAAACTGAATCCTAAAGTGAACTGGTAGCCAATGCAAGGAGGCCAGAACTGTGATGTGCTCACGCTTCCTAGTGCCAGTTAAAAAGCGCGCTGCTGCGTTTTGCACAGCTGCAAGCGTCTAAGAGATGATTGTGGGAGGCCGAGGTAGAGAGAATTACAATAATCCAGCCGTGATGTTATAAAGGCATGGATAACTTTCTCAAGGTCATTATAAGATAGAAAAGACTTTATCCGTGAAATCATCTAAGCTGATAAAAACAATTTTTGACCACTGAGCTAATCTGTTTGTTAAGGCAGAGTTCTGAGTCAAGGATGACACCCAAGTTTCTGACATAAGGTTTGATGAATGGAGTGAGGTGCCTAAATTTTGCTCCACAGTGCATCTTGCCTTGCGAGAACCAAAATGATGACTTCTGTCTTATCATCATTTAGCTGAAGAAAATTGTTAGCCATCCAATTTTTAATGTCATCAAGACAGACTAGGAGAGAATGTATGGAATCCCGAGATTTTAAAGGCAGGTACAGCTGTGTGTCATCCGCATAGAGGTGAAAAGAGATGTTGTGCTTCCTTATGATATCACCCAGTGGTAGCATATACAGGTTAAAAAGCATAGGACCCAAGATAGACCCCTGAGGGACACCGTATGAAACGGAAGCAGAGGATGAGGAGAACTTGCCAATCGATACTGAGAAAGTCCTATCCTTGAGATAGGAACTGAACCAAAGTAATGCGGTCTCCCTAATGCCCACCTGCTGATCAAGGCGAGTAAGGAGGGATGTTGTGATCAACGGTGTCGAAAGCAGCACTAAGATCCAGTAATATCAAGATGGCATTATCACCTGAATCTAGTGTGAGAAACAAATCATTAGTTACTTTGAGTAAAGCTGATTCAGTGCTATGAAATGATCTAAAACCTGACTGAAAAGGTTCTAGTATGTTGTGGGTGGTCAAAAAGGGAAGCAGCTGTGACAAAACAGCTTTTTCCAAAATTTTAGAAATAAAAGGAAGCTTAGAAATGGGACGGTAGTTATTCAGACATTTACCATCAAGATTGTGTTTTTTAAGCAGGGGTTGGACAATCGCATGCTTAAAGCATGTAGGGACAGTGCCAGATGCAAGACATGAATTTAAAATGACCTGAATGGACGGGCCAACTACATCAAAAACATCCTTTATAATAAAAGATGGAATAGAATCACACAAAATGAAGTAGTAAGTTTCATATGTGAAACTAAATTTCTCAATTCAGTGAGAGAGATGGGCTGAAATTGGTTAAAAATGGCTAATGCACCAGAGCAACCAGGCGAAGTAACAGATGAGGTGAGGGTAAACACTGATCTAAAGTTCTCAATTTTATATTAGTAAAAAACTTAAGAAATTTCTCACAAGCATCAGTAGATGCATCAGCAACTGGGGAATTTGAGGGGCTGATCACAGAGTTTATAGTACTGAATAAAATCTTTGGTCTGTTTGTGTGTTTACTGATCAAATCAGAAAGATGCTTTGCTCTGGCTATTTTTGCAGCTGCCTGGAAAGAAGCTAATGCAGATGTAAAAATTTGAAAAGAAACATTAAGATGATCCTTTTTCCATTTCCGTTCAGCTATACGGCAAGCCCGCCTAAGAGAGCGCGTATCCTCATCTAACCAGTAATGAGATTTTAATTTGGGGCGAGTGTATATAAAAGGTGCTACAGAGTCAAGTATGGAAGAGCAAGATGAGTGAAAAAGGGTAACTAATTCATCCGTGCTAGAGGAGAACGATGCCGCTGTTGCAATAGTAGAAGCAACATTTTCACTCAAAAAACTATCAGAAAACTGAACTGCAGTGAGAGGATGTATCTGGCGAGAGTAACAGTCCTGAACTCTAACAGTTTGCAAAGGACTAAAAAGGGTAATATCAAATATAATGGGCTTATGATCAGAGAAAGTGGCCTCCTCAATCATAATATTATCAACAGTAAAACCATAAGATAAAATTAGATCAAGAGTATGTCCCAGCTTGTGAGTAGCTTTATCTATATGTTGCGTAAGGCCAAAAGCATCTATTAGATCACAGAATTCGCTAACCATAGGTCTATCTGGACAGCAGACATGAATATTAAAGTCACCAAGTATAAGGAGACGATCATACAGTGACACAAAATGGGATAGAAAATCAGAGAATTCTGTAATAAACTCTTTGTCTGGCTTAGGGGGCCTATAGATCAGTGCACAGACCAATGATGACATAGTAGATTCTACAATTACACATTGCAGTTCAAAAGCGGAAAAACTCCCTACAGATAGTGTCTGTAATTTAAAAATGTTCCTAAAAACAAGAGCCACACCACCTCCTCTTCCAACGCACCTCGGCGTGCTAATAAATGAACAATTAGTTGGACAAAGTTCACTAAAAACAGACGACGACTGGCCAACTCCAGCACATAATGTCTCGGTTAAAAACAGGAAGTCCAAATTATGACGAGAAAAAAAGTCATTGAGAATGAAAGTCTTGTTAGACACTGACCTACTATTGACCAGAGACATTTTTACATTTGAGTAAACCGCAGCCTTAGGGCGGTGAGAGTATTCCAAAGAGCGAATATTCAGCGAGTTTACACCACCACTACGGATACGCAGTCTCGGTTGAGCAGT